>JAVYIG010000948.1:0-414162 GCA_035222895.1 Strongylocentrotus droebachiensis | reverse complement strand
CCTTCGGAAAGGCATTAATCCCCACAATCAAATCCGTCAGAGACTCTCTTAAAAAAAAGAGTGAATTTTCAAAATCACGGACGTCACTCCTCTGGAGATTGAAAATGGAGTGAAAATAGAGTGAACATTCACTCTTTTTTCTTAGAGAGCACTCTAAAATCAATCGATTTTCACTCCTAAACAAGTGATCACGGACGTCACTCCCAAGAAAGTGAAAATAGAGTGAAAATTCACTCTTTTTTTTTTAAGAGAGTAGGACTTAAAGTTGTTGCTTACTTACAACAACAAAATGATTTCTTTAGCATTAAGGTAAGCAAATCATCAAATAAACAAATGCTTTAATGCTGCCATTTCCGAATTTTGGCAGGGTTTCATCAGGAAAGGGAAAACGAAAGTAGAAAGCCAATGAATGCTTCTCGAAAAAGAGTAAGTGAAATACCATCGAAACTATTTTTTAAAAAATCATCCCAAGAAAAATTTAAACACCCTATTGTATATTCTTTAGTAATAATGTTCAGATTATGTTCGCCCATTTCTTAAAGGTGATGAGCAACGCTCTACTAAAATTGCCTTAAATTGATTTTTCGAAAGTTGTTGACTCTCCTCTACACATGGCCTCAATTTAACAGAGTGTTTTCCACTGCAATAATAGCCAGCGTATATGAAACAGGGGATGGGTATGTTAAAAAACAGCGCAGACTTCAGTCATCCGCCCGGTTTGGATTCGAACCCATGATTTTTGTTTTCGACAGGCAGCCGCCTTATCGACAGAGTCTCCTCGCCTACGATACCCCTAATAAGTCAACCTAACTTTACGTTGGCTCATATTTTCATGTAAACATAATTATGGAATGTTATTCTCTTGACCCCCGTTACTCCACGGGAAGTATGTTTATACCCCAGTTATACGCTCTGAGCGCCATAAACCATGACCAATGCTCATCATAACAACCTCAACATTATTGAGACATCGAGTAGCTGTCTATGGAGGAGGGGGGGGGGGGGGTGTAGGACAGAATAATTCAACCGCGCAGGCAGAGAAAGATTATCTACAATCAAATAAAGTAATGCCCCACAGGGAAATTCCTAAAATTGAGACTATTGTTCGCGGAATAGTTTTGTGCCCTAGCACACGATCAGAAATCTATTAAAATCCGATTCGTAATGCCAAAAGAGAAAGAAACGAAACCAAAATATGTTACTTTCAAATTTGAAAAAAAATCAAAGATATACTGGTTGTATAATAGTGCTTAATACATAGAACATCTCTATAAGCGCAGAACAGATTCATCATTACCCCGGTCATTAGATTCACGATTGCCCGCAAGCCATGAATTCACATTTTCCACTCCCTGTGGAGCATTCCAGCAAGGCGTCATATCACAGACAATATAAAGGGGAAAAAAGATATTCAACAAGTTTCATTTTCATTTATTTTCTCCGCTAGAACCAATCATGGCATTATAGTAATTGTTCTTGATAAAAGAGGGTAAATACCACAAGGGATGTATTGATAAGGCTTAATAGGTAGTGATGTTCTTGTGAGCTGATGAGATAAAATAAATTCCTAAGTGATATCGACACAATAATATGATTATCATTATGCAGATAAGTGACTATAAATTAATTTGCATGCAACGGACAATGTAAAATGATCACGAATGCCTAGTCACATGATGACATCATCGTTTTCTGAATGTCTTGCACCGTGTTCAATCTACACAATATTTTATATCGTCTCTTATTGCAAAAGAGGACATAAATTGATTGCTTGGTGTAGTCAACATATTGTCCCTTCCCCTCACGAATAATTACTCCCTGGATCATTTAATTATCCACCTTGCGATTGATGATGCGGACAGGATGAGTCTCACCAAGGACAGTACCAGTTCTAGCTCAGCCAGAAATTAATATAGAGGGCACACCACCGTCACCAGGGCGTAAAGTGAGCAGCATCGAAAGCTGACTGAAATTGCCGGTGTGCGCCCAGACGAAAAGAGACGGGGGAAGAAGGCGTGATGCGAGCTGGGGAAAACAATAAGAAAGGTCTTCTGGGAAAAAGGTCGGGGGACAGTGAAGCAGAGAGAGAGAGAGGGGGAGGAGGAAGTGTTAGAGGGGGTAGAGAGAGAGAGAGAGAGAGGTGGAGCGGTCATTATGTTCAGTTATACATGATTACATTATGATTTAAAGGGATGGGAGAGAGAAACATGAGGGAGAAAGAAAGAAGAGGTGGGGAGAGAGAAAGAAGAGGTAGGGAGAGAGAAAGAAGAGGTGGGGAGAGAGAGCAAGTGACAGAGAGAGAAAGAGAGAGATAGAGGGGTGATAAAGAGGTCGGGAGAGAGAGGTGGAGGGTGATTATGTTCAGTTAATGATGACTACATTATGATGTAAAGGGATGGGAGAGAGAAACATGAGAGGTTGGAAAAAGTAAAATATTTGACATGAATTATCGATATACATGCAGAACAGACACCAAGACAGAGAGAGAGAGGTAAAATAAATATGAAATTAGAGAGATAGGGATTAAATAGGATGTGATATATCAGCGAATTTCGTTTACACACGCACATGCAAACCCACCGCACGCACACCAAAAAGGAAGTACCGGTAAAGAAGATTCACCAGAGACACAAAAAAAGATTACACAGAGTGATACATAAACGTAATGGAGCCAGAAATATAACGAAAGAAAAGATAAATAGAGTTATTGGTGATAAGAAAGTAGATAAGATTAATTTATATTATCTGTATTTCATTCCAATTTCAATTATCAAATGTGAGTGACGATACGTGAAATGTCTTTTGTAACACAACACATAATTACTTTTCGCGTTGTATTGAAAAATAGTCGGCCGCTTTTGAAATTTATTTCATGGCAACATTTAGGTAATGAAATGCAATATTTTTGTGAGCGGACCATGAATGTTAATTATCATATTTAATTTTCACATACCATGTACTCTAAGTCAAAGCAATAGGTACACACATGAAAACACACAATGAAATCAGTAATGCTTATTGGAATAACATGTAGGTCACAACAAATATTATGATTGAAAGGGATAACATGAAAAATGAAGTTAACAGCAGGTTGTTGAAAGACAGTACATCCATGCCATCCCCCGCTAAGGAATTAAGACTGCATCATTTCTCTCCCCCACTCTTCTCTTCACTAAGCGGGTTTTTATTTTCACTTCTCGCTGGGGAAACATGACCTGCTGATGAGCAAATAGCCAGGGGTCTGCTATTAGACACACTTTCCCGATGCCCTTGATCTTGCGACAGACAGGACGCAGACATGCAGTGTGATTTCTCTTCGTTCCTTCGCCAGAAAGAAAAACGATGGCAGCAGTGGGATACGGGTATGGGCTGGAGGTGTACAGAATGATCGCATGGTGTCGCTTGTTTGTGTTTGATATAGGGTAAGACTTGCACATAGCCTGGGGCTGTTATGGTGTGCGAAACAGTGACTACTACTGTTTCAGGAGACGGGCCTTGTAAAAACACGTTGTCGATGCTTGAAGCATGGCTGGTTTATGTACATTTTATATACATACCTGAGGTGGCATGATCATGCCAGTTTAAAAGACCCACATACATATTTAATTGTGGGCATATACATGGACAGGTGCATACTGTGGGTGTATGTAGGGGGTGTAGAGGAAATAGCATTCACTGGCTAGCAGCTTAGTTTAAAAGTACCAGTGGACAAGCCAGACTTTGTAATTGATTTACGATAGTAACCCAAAGAGCCTAACGATACAATTACTGCATTTTCATAGCTTGTTACTCCAAGTAGTGGTAGATTGCCCTGGGTTACGACTTCATGATTGTTATGAGTCTTATATAGTAACATCTGCAGACCAACCGCTCTGCCCATTAAAGAATCTTTGTTTGTATTATAGAGAAATAAATATTATGTTTTTATATCTAAATCGCAATAGTCCTCAACTTCAACCAGGAAATGAACACCGTTTTGTTAAAGGAAGCAGCACAGCATCTCCACATGTTGGACAAAAAACCCAAATATGTCAAAACGTCATGCTTGCATATGTTATCTTGATTCATAAGCAATACAATTCCAAGCACTACATTTCTTATGTACATCGAGTTAAAACAACGATACGGATGTCGATATATAGATCTAACTCTAACCTACAAGACATGCAGAAAGTGTGTGGAAGTGGGGTGGGGAAATTTGTTACGGTTGGCTGTACTTACTGTTGTTCTCTAAACAATATGTTATCGGTGGCACCCCTAGAAAGGGCTTACCGTGTTCGTACTAATTGCGGGTAATAATAATTCAATCCAAATGCAGTCCTTTGGATGGGCTCTGTCATCAAAATTCATGGTCATGCATACGAGTTACTAGATAATTGAATTCATTACTTCTTTGATATACATTCTCTTAGAACAATGTCATGTTTATCATGTTCAATGATGAGTATCATTTCCGGTTCATTCCAAGGTTACAGGGGCAGGAATTAATCCATTTGTCTTCACCCATGGAGAAAATATGTCTGCTTGGTTCAGCCTTGGTGTTATTTCTCAAAACCAGATTCCCAATTGACAAATACTTTTGATTCATATGTGTTATCTAAATTGGAATATTACAGGCAGTGTGCTCGTATTGATATAAGAAAGAAAAAAGAAACTCATCGGAAGCATCAGACATAAATTGCTTACCGTTTGATTAAGATTTGTTGACATTATATTACTCACACTATCCATTTTGCATCCGGAGTTTGTTAGATCTATCATGTTCACAGTCCCCATATGTTGCGACGTACCTCTAATATTATGACCCACTTCAGAGAGAGAGAGAGAGAGAGAGAGAGAGAAAGAGAGAGAGAGAGACTCCCATTGCTTTGTTTATACTGGGGCCTCGGTCATTAAACATCTTATCATTGAGAAACAGTACTGTTGTGGAATTGAACCAATTTGCCATTAAGGAGAACGCTATATACTACATACATGTACGTTGTATAGGTTATCTACGATAGATGTGGAACAACCATAATGCTGAATTTATTTTTGAATTGTCTAAACCTGTTGATATGAGTTCCGGTGTCCCTTTAAAACCTTATGTTGGTCGCATTTTCTATTACATGAAATACATTTAAGGACAGTTTCGTAGCACTGGGAATACAACCCGGCTATAGACTAAAAAGAAAATCATATGAAATTCAGAGCATCTTTATAGAATTGATTTTTTTTGCATGAATGCAATCCACGTATCATTCCATTTCCATGGCGACCACTGAACTCTGCGCTAATTTTATCTGTATCACATTCGTGCCATGTTATCTCATTTATATGCAAGTCGTTACGTTATCTGCAATTCAATTTGGACTAAAATATTGCTTGAAAATGGACTAATGGAAGTACAAATGGCAGGAATATTTCATCATTTTGTGTATTCCAAATTAATAGGGTAATATTTTCCCCGCTTCAAAACGTTTCTTTTAGGATGACGGTGTTTCAGTAGCAAATCGATGGCTATATCTAGGATTGTCAAGAAATGTGTGTTTAGGTGTGCATTATTGAAATGTACTAGTTTGCCGGTTTAAAAAGAAGGTCTTCCTAGGATGACAATCTTTCAATGGTGAATTCTAGGATTGTCAAGAAATATACGTGTTTATGTGTTAAATGGTAACCATGGATACATGTAAATAAGATGGGTAAGGTATCCGGGGGGCGGTAACTAAATGACTCAACGAAGGTTTCTTGGAAAGCTGTTATGATTAGAGGCGTCAGGGAAAGACGAATTGATACATGTGCACTATGTATGCTCAGCTCTCAGCTGTCTCTTCCCAATGACGTCACAATGATTGACTCGTTTTAGATCTAAAGGACATCATGTGACTATGCGATACACACGTACACATACTACGGCCACAGTTGCATGGCGGTCTGTAGAAGTGTCGTGGTCGAGTGGATGCGTCACCGGGCTGTGGATCACATGGTTCGAGTCCCGTCTCGACACAAATATCCTTTGCCAATAGATTTATCTACATTTATAGGCCAAGAGCATTAGGTCAAAATAGGCTTAAACCTGGAAATTTTTGGTAACAAGCTGATTTTTTCAGGATAGCTCCAGGAATATGTCTAGAATAACATACTAAAAGTCCTCGTATATCCTCCTTGAGCGTTTTCCGTAATCCAAGATGGCGTCCAAAATGGCCGCCATTTCCTGATTTTCTCATAACTTTGCAACTAGATAACTCAAATACAAAATTTAAATGTCTAAATATATGTTTTTTAGCATAAGGAACTCAATAAAATACTTGTTGATAAATTTTGAAACACACAAGTAGCTTTAAACAACTTTAGCCCTTCCCGAAATCCAAAATGGCGCCCAAAATTGCTGCCATTTCCTGAATTTCTTATAACTGTGCAACTAGATAACCCAAATACCAAATTTAAATGTCTAAATATATGTTTTCCAGCATAAGCAACTCAACCAAATACTTATCAATAAATTTTGAAACACACAAGTGGCAGTAAAACTACTTGAGCCCTTTCCGAAATCCAAAATGGCGTCCAAAATGGCCATTATTTCGAATTTATCTCACTGTATTAAAGTAGGTGCGTTATGAATACAATCAAATGTCTATACTAGAAAAGCAATATTGTAATACATATCAGTACAAATAAACCTTTCATTAAATAATTAAATATTTCTTATACATAACGTATACACACCCACCCACTCACCCACACACACATGCACACATATGGCTGCTTCCATCAGACTGACAGTGTGCAAACCGTGAAGAGTACTCAACGTTAGATGGAACTGAAATGGAGACACATTAGTACCAATAACTGTCGCAAAGGCAAAAGTCACAAGGTTTCAAACAGGAAATGCACCTCAATAGCACATGACATGTCATCTCTGCTAGTAGACCAGGTCATTTCTGCTAGTAGACCAGGTCATTTCTGTCGCCAATAGTGTTGGAATGGCTTCGTATAAACACCGGAAGTGTGGCTCACGTGAACAGATAGACATCTTGAGCTGAGCTTTGTCCTTCATGGATTGGTTTCATGAAAGTGGCCATGCAGAGTGACCGGTACGAGAATTGAAACTCTGCAAATTTAGACCCCTCCAATCCGAGTACCTTCTACACGGCACAGTCACAATGTGAAAAACATATAACTTAAGAATATGTGCAGTAACATTTAACCAGCCCTCGTACATCAACGCAGCAGAGATTGTAGCTTCTTCTCAATACCTAGGAAAGGTAATCGTCCGTTTTGGTGGATTTCACCTCCTCATGTCATATCTCGGCAGCATATAGTCCACGTCATGGGCAGAAGTATGCTTGTAGAGCTATGGGAGACAGTGTACACCAAAGGGTTTGTCATACATATGCAATCTGGTCATGCATTTTCCCCTTCTCTTCGTGCTCACATTCTTACTTCAGCTGCCCTCATTGGCGTGTTGATGGATAAACCTGGCGTCTTATAGACAGCATAGATAAGGACCACTTAGCGAATCTGTGTGGTTCACTCCTCAACCAGGACAAGAAGGTGACTGCTGTACCTGAGAAGAATGTGTCAAACAGCTAAAGTCAGATCATTTCGCAACTCATTGAACGGGCAGCAGGACACAGTAGGACAGGGAAACTTTGGTTGCAGTAAATCTGACATTTATGTGTCTCTTCTGCAATGTTTCATTCCAGCTGAAAGGACAGGGGACTGGAAGCTCCATCGCAGCTGTGTGAGGGAAATGATACAACATTTCCATGCTGCAGGACATCTTCCCTAGTTCAAATATGCCAGGTTGTTTTACAACAGATGGAAGCTCTAGAGCAAACCATGCCAGGAAATGAATATACACAAATCGCAGAAATGGGATACTTCACGATCCGCCGTGTGGATTCATTCTGGTCTGGGGTGGAAACTTCTCTGATCAGACCATTTAAAAGTTCCTGATGCGGCAGCTGAAAACATCTAGAGAAATGACTCGTGGACGTGGAATCACAGACAGTATATTGGCTATTAAAGTGGGTTCATGCACTTCCTCACTGTGTTCCTACCTGTGATGAACTGGAACAGTTCACCGGAGTACACACTGGTACACCAGAGCAGCATTAAGACATACAGCAAAGTACCAGGTCAAGAGACAATAAAGAAAGATTTTTCTTTGTTGGATGGATGCAGGCACATCACCATTTGCTTGATACGAAACTAATTGCCTGGTCTCCTTGTCAACTGGCATCGTCGCTGGCTTATCTGTAAATTGTGATTAACCTGTACAAATCGGCCTAGTAGCGGCATCCGAAACGAATACATGGTAGGAAGTTTACAGAATTCAAGCTACGTACATCGTAAGGACAAGGTGAAGACCATTGGTGCCAAGAGTAAGAGAGTGAAAGTCAGGGGACAAACCACATAAGTCAACCCAACACTACTGTTCAACAGAATAACATGTGTCCTGAATAACAACACTGAGATGGAATCGGTCTTTGCTTATGAACATATTCCCACGCACTTTCCCTTTCAAAGGTGGGGGTGATGCGGAAGCCAACAAAGAGTTCTCTGGGTCTCCTGCTGAATTCGTTCTCCAAGCAATCCAACGTGCCAGAAATGGTCTCTTTGTTTAAGATGGTGGTCGCCTACTGCACCCTTAAGCATTATGGAGCTCATTTGACGGTGGTGTTCGATGGATATGGAAGTGCAACTTCGACAATGGTAGCTGAGCAGAGACGAATAGCCAAAGATGTACCTCTTTATTTGATGATAATATATTATATGCCAAAAAGCACAACCCAAAACAGCTTTCCTTGCCAACAGCAACAATAAGATGGGACTTATACAAACTCTACGTGACAAAATACGTACCGGTATCAAGCAGACAGAAGCGGATGCCACTAACCTGATTGTCTCTACAGCACAAGCAGTAGCAGAGTTAGCCTCTTGTCGATGCCCTCGCGCTGTTGGAGTCTCTAAATTCTGACGAGCGAAGCGAGTCAGAGAAACCGAGGCGCTTGCGCTGAGGGCCTCTTGACAAGTGATCTGAATTATATATTCATGAGACCCGATTTCCTACTGAATTATGCATGTCTAGACCGCAGCGATTGTGTGTGTGTACGTGTGTGTTCGGGATTGCCCAACTAGGCTAGTCTGCAAGCACAGACCCTAATTTGACACTTTATCAAAAAATCATTGTGCCTTGAGAGAAGCCTAGCCCAGCTATCTACTGGTACCTACTGGTTGTACCAATATAGGTCAGGAGCAGCTATAGTACGTGTCATATGGTAGTCTTATAGTGCACACTCTCTTTTACGACTGACCAGGGTCTGTACTTGCAGACTACAACTAGGCGGCCAGTCTCGCTCTCACGGAGGGAATTCGCACAGAGCGGTAGATATTACGTCATAGTAGCTCTCTCTGATTGGATGACTTTCACCGAACTCTGCTGGGTCGGAATATTCGCCAAACAAAGTAAAACATAAGAAATTCAGATCACTTGTCAAGAGGCCCTCAGCGCAAGCGCCTCGGTTTCTCTGACTCGCTTCGCTCGTCAGAATTTAGAGACTCCAACAGCGCGAGGGCATCGACAAGAGGCTATAGCAGAGTCAGAACAGGTGCCCGTTGTTGTCGTTGGTAAGGACACAGATTTACTGGTCATGCTAGTTGCTCCGGCAACCACTTCCACAGATATGCACATGCTATGCCGGAGAATCCTGTCACGGTCTTCAACATTCATGAAATTCAGCATACCATAGGGGACACTAGAAATTGCCTGATGTTTCTTTAAGCTGTGACAGGGTGTGATACGGTCTCTGTAATCTACCGTCAGGGCAGTCGTAAAAATTTCAATATGGTCCACAAGAAACTTGACTATGGCTTGCTTGATACATTCGCAGTGGAAGCACCCACGACGAGGTAAAAAAAGAGACGGGAAAGCCTTTATGGGGCCAGCAGTTCTTGATGACAACCGTCACAATCATACAATTAAACGGGCAATTGCTTGCAGTTATCTGAGTTCATCCTTTCTGTTAAATAGTCTACTTCCAACTAGTGCTGCAGCAAAGCAACATCCATACCGCACCTCTTACAGTCTTTATGTATAAAAAGCTTTAGCGACCGTGGTACTAATGTGTCTACATTTTCAGTTCCATCTAATGCTAAGTACTCTTCACGGTTGTACACTGTCAGTCTGGTATCGTTGAGGATGAGGGAAGCAGCCATATGTGTATGTGGGTGTGTGTGTGTGTACTTTATGCACAAGAAGTATTTTTTAATTAAAAGATTGTTGTACTGATATGTATTTCAATGGTGCTTTTCTAGTCTAGCCATTTGATTATATTCATTACGGATCTACTTACAATGAGATACATTTGGAAATAATGGCCATTTTGGGTGCCATTTTGGATTTTGGGAAGGGCTCAAGTGGTTTTACTGCTACTTGGGTGTTTCAAAATTTGTTAATAACTATTTGGTTGAGTTCATTATGCTGAAAGACATATATTTAGACATTTAAATTTGGTATTTGGGTTATCTAGTTGCAGAGTTTGAAGAAATACAGGAAATGGAGGCAATTTTGGGTGCCATTTTGGATTTCGAAAAGGGCTAAAAGTGGTTTATAGCTACTTGTGTGTTTAAGAATTTATCAACATGTATTTTGTTGAGTTCCTTATGCTAAAAAACATATATTTAGACATTTAAATTTTGTATTTGGGTTATCTAGTTGCAAAGTTATAAGAAAATCAGGAAATGGCGGCCATTTTGGACGCCATCTTGGATTACGGAAAACGCTCAAGGAGGATTTATGAGGACTTTTAGTATGTTAATCTAGACATATTCCTGGACCTATCCTGAAAAAATCAGCTTGTTACCAAAAATGTCCATGTTAAAACTAATGCTCTTGGCCTATTACCACTCTCAACCCAGATGATAAATGGGTGCGCGGTAGGATGTGAACGTTAATGTGGGCGTATTCGCAGTATCTGCGCTTGTAAAATGGCGCCTTGCCGTAATACACCAAAGGGAGTGGAGTAGAGCTTAACATTGTCATGTGCGGATTAGTAATTGATTTCCTACACTAAATAAATATAATTTCTTCAGCTCTGGATCAAACAACATTCTTTAAAGTTAACCCCAAGCCTAATTAACCTGAACTAAAACCCGAGTTTGAGTTACTGAAGTAATGTATCAAGAAGTGTGATTATTTGAAGCAGCGAATTTATTGAGAAAAGAATATCACAAACCACATGGGTTAAACATTTTAACCAATCCTTTCATTCTCTTAGAAATTTAGGACAATCCTTGACAAAGCACCCTGCATCTTTAATTTTGATTTTCAGATGAATGAACAAACAAGAAAACAAATACAAAGGACCGAAGTGAAGTGAGATAGGGAACATATGATGGATTGGAACATGTTCCTTCCCGTCAGTTCGCCTGTGTGTTTCTCGATTAAATCGTCCAATAGATTTCCTCAAAACGTCTTTGCCCCAGTTGACTATGATTTGACCGGAATCTGGCGGTCTCAGTAAGTTTGCTCAGCCGGCCATTAAACTTGGCTGAAATGGATTATAGAAGTGCCGAAATGGAGCATAAAGACGTAATTTTCCTCCTCCTATCTTCCTTTTAGGCAGAAGTTGAATGGGCTTGTTTATTTGTATAGAGTTGCCAGTTGAAATCTTTGTATTTATTATAATATTTCTTTACATTGTTAATGTGAAATCCAATTATTCCTTTTACAGAATAATGAGATAAACAAAAGCTATGCATGTAGGCCTATAAAACGTACGTCAACATTGGACATGGAAATTCTTTTAAACATAAGAATGATCACATTAATTGCCCACGAAAATAATGAAGAAAGCAAGTACCACGTAATTGTCATGATATTTTCCAATTTCTTCTGAAAGTAAAATATCACATAGTTTAAGATAAAGAGAGAGACAGAGAGACAAAGACAGAGAAAGAGAGAGGCGGATATTAATTTTCCTTTCTCCGCACAGGTTGCGGTTTCGGACAGATGAATTCAAACAGTGAACTCAAACAGTGAATTAAACAAGTTTCCATACAATTATAAACTTTTGAAAATGTATGCTGTCAATGTCAATACTCATTGTTAATGACATATAGTGATTTCTTCAGATCATTGGCAAATGGTGATAGTGACTGGACCGTGTGGTGCATATTTTTCATGAACACCAAATGCCAACGTGACAGCTTTATTTGCATTGAGTGTGTCGACACCCCCCCCCCCCCCCTCCCCCCCCCCCCTTGTCATACCTTCAATTTTGTGCAAGCTTTACCTTTTATCCACTCATTACAAAAAGACTTTCCTGGCGCCTGTACTCATGATAGTATGACATGACCCAGCCACTCTTAATGGATGTCTTTGCATCTTCAAATAACCTCTGGCATGTGGATTAGGTCACGGCGGTTATCGATTATTACGGACATTCTTAGAAAGGTGCGAACAATAATCATAAATGAAGAAAATGGAAACCGAGGAAATGCACTCTATCTTTGTCAAATAGTTGGTTAAAGAAGAAGAGGAAAAGGAAGAGGGGAAAAGGAAGAAGAAAAAGAAGAAGAAGGAGTAGGCAAAGGATAAGATTACAAAAAATGAAAAAGAAGCTGTGGAAGAAAAAGGAGAAAAAGAAGGAGAAGAAGAATATGTTGCTTATTCCAGGAAATTATACCACTTGGGATCAACGTCTAAAAAATCATGGAAATTTGTTTCATTTACAAAGTTAAATGGTAAGGTGGGAAAAATAATGTTGAAATAATCCACATCACTGTCGTCACTGCAGGTTATTCTTTATCTGGTCTAATAACTTCATCTGTCAATCTGTTCAATTTTACCGAATATGGGTTGACGAAGGGAGAGAGAAAAAAAAATAGAGATAGAGAGCGGGTACAGAGAGGAAGAGAAAAGGACGAACAGAAGAAGACATGGAAGAAAGAGAGGGAGATAGAGGAAAGCTTATAACTAAATTATTATTTTTGTTGGGGGGAGGTGAGGGATACGGGTCGACGGTTGGAGGAATGAATGGGAGATTCATTGAGATAGAAAAGGTGTGTAATTGGCGAGAAGAGAACGAAAGTGAGTCAAATATGAAAGAATACTTGTCTGTAGAAAAGATTGCGGAGATGATAAGCCAATGACTGAGTGCCTTCTGTATTATTGAAGAAAGTGTTGAGAAAGTGATTGATCGGTGATGAAAAACACAGCGAGCGTTATGAATCGCGATAAGTGGATAAATGACGCTCTTACTGCAGCTGGCCATTCATTTTCACAAAGCTTCCTTTCCTTCCCCCTCAGAGATTTCCCAAGTCCCAGGCGGGGTCAAACAATGGTAAGCATGACGAGTTGTGAAGTCCCGGCATCGCGATGCTAACCTGACAGCTATTACACGTAATGAAATCACGTCATTCACTGTCATGATTCGGACCGTTTGTCAGCGGGACATCGTGGCGTGGTGACTGATTATGAGAACAGATTGTATCCCACCACCCATCTTCAGCATCCGATCGGGGCTTCTGATAGCCACCATCTACAAAAGTCCAAAGATGACTCTATAGCAACCATGGACGGTGTGTTGCGGATCATTACGAGGATGGTGCATGCGTTTTTTATTGAATGCCTTTGTCTTTTCTACCCGTTGATCCCCACAATCAGAGGAGTTGATTACAATGGCACGTTGAGGTGTATGCCTGTTTTGCTTTGTCTTTCTATCAAATACTTATTGTACAAGTTTTTCTTTTGTAATAGACTTTTACTATAATATAATTGTAATGAACTCACAGCCTTATACTGACAAATCATTTAATGTGTTGTCATTTTGATAACGAGAGAAAGAGAGGGAGAGGGGGAGAGAAGGGAGAGAGAGATAGATAGAAAGAGAGAGAGAGAAGGAGGCGCAATTCAGAGGGAGAGAGGGAACAAAAGATAAAGGAACACTAGGTAGTATTTCTTTTGAGCAAAGACAGAAAAAGGAAAGATGTAATATATTAACCGCCATTATACGTTGTATAGGTTATCTACGGTAGATGTGAAACAATCAAACTGCTGAATTTATTTTTAGAGTTCCGTTGTCTCTTTAACTCTTATCCTGCCACAGGGCTAATCCCCCCAGTGCCAGATTTATAACGAGATAATCGGGTTAACGCGATGGTACTAACAATAGAGCGTGCAAAGCACTAGCACAGTCCAATAGGCATGAACAATAACTGCTATTACGAATGTTTGCTAGCATGCAAGAAGCAGCGTAACAATAGCGTGCAAGCAGCCTCATGGCAGGCTATGAGTTAAAGGAATTGGATATCTTTGTCTCAGATTCTGAAACTAAATCCTGGATTTAGCTCATGCTGCAATGATAATTATAAACCTTTAGGTCAGTCAGGAACCCCATGACTTATACAAGCCGACCGCCTGTCCGATTATCAAGATTTGTATGATTGGAAATCAAATTTTCAAAAACCATTTTTCTAACGATTTGTATAACACTACAGTCTTGTTCGAAAAAAATGATAAGGTAAAACCGGTCCCTCAAAGATTTGTACTTTTTTGAAGCACTTCATGATCATTTGGTATGGGGTCATGAATTTGGTTCAAATTAACAAATTGGAAGCATATGCGTTCCTACAATATTCATTGATCGTTGTCCCGGTTGAAATCGAGTCTAAAGTTATGAAATTATAAATAATAAACCCTTTATGTTATATAGCTCCCTCTCAAGGGCAAGATATTAATTTAGCTATGAAACAATGTTTCTTAACTAAACTCGACCGATTAGCTATTCCCGTTAGGAAATTATATATCACAACTACATATTCTGAGATTTTCATGGTCACAGCTACCATTGTACGGCCGTAGGCGCTATTTGAAATTCATCAAAATTTACCGGGAGCACTAGTAAATGTTTATATTCAATTTTTCTCGAAAACAGAAGTGTTTTAGGGGTTGATTTTTTTAGTGCTTATAATACATCCACAGGGGCATCCAAATATATCAAAATTGTAAAGATTCACTATCGACTCAATTTTCAAAATTTCCCAAAACTTTGTATTACCTTTAAGGGCTTCAATATTACACCATGTCACAGACACTGATAACACGAAGGGCCATGCATCTCATATGTGGCAGTGCCCTTAAGGAGAACGCTATATACTACAAACGTTGCATATGTTATCTTAGGTAGATGTGGAACAACCATAATGCTGAGTTTATTTGTGAACTATCTAAACATGTAAGTATGAGTTCCGCTGCCTCTTTAAAACCTTGATTTCATTAAAACCAAACTGTTATCATGAAGGAGAATATAAAGAGAAATATACTATTCGGAATATTGAATTGAATTGAATTGGAAAAGAGAAAAGAGAGAAGAGAAAAATAGAAATGAGAGTGTTAAAATGAGAGATCGAAGAAAGTTGAGAGAGATAGAGGATGGGACGCTAAAGCAATCAAAAAAAAATATACAAGATACACTCTATTAAAAACCATACCTCCTTCAATGTTTAGTGTCAAATTAGTTACATAATAAAATATCGTAATTTCAAGAACGATCGATTATACTCATGAATGACTTCTTAAGATAGTGACACCACCTTTTTAGGTTAAATCATCCAAATAGGTCTATACAGGTTCTTGGCGAGCTTTATACTTATCACTCACAAGTAAACAGTGGAAAGTTTTGTTTGAAAATGGACACGCAATGTCATACTGTTATACTAATGTAAACAAGTCAATGGCGTAAATTTATGTTTGAAATTAAACCTCCAGTGGCATAATGTTACTTGTCAATCAGTCGTTAATCTCGTCATGATGCTGTTCAAATACGCTCTTGTCTCTAGAAATCCGATTTTACATGAATGAAGACATTATTAGTCTTCATGACATCGAAATATCGACCGACGCGAGTTGAACTCCTAACGGTTTTGCGAAAATGTCAAGCCTTCATAAAATAGAGAAACAATGCAACTCTGTAAATACATGAGCAATTTCCAGCGCAATTCCTCTGTTGACTTTTTGACAGTCACGTGACAGGGTCTATTTGATGAGTATCGCTTGAATAAAACATGAACTATAAGACATGCTTAGCCTCAATTCTTTTCGGAACACTAGGATGAATTAGGTCACGGGTGTCTTAAAGGGGTGTTTAACGATGACCGTTTCCCTTCTCAATATTCATCTCATCACCAAAGTCGCCCTCTGTTGGCTGAAATGTAAACAAAGGGTCAGCCGTCTTCCTATGAATGCCCGAACACTCTTTTTTCTCGGCTCACCAGTCACGAGTGATAATCACCGTTCATTCATCAGTGCTGATTTAACGACCCCTTTTTACAGCCAGCCGCGATTGTACTTTCCTCCTAACCAAAATACCCTGCGACCCATCATGTCCTCCAATTATTTTGACACCTTGCGGAGCTGAGGAGTGTAGGAACTCTTTAACAGAAAAGGACGGTGCTCGGTGAGAAAAACAAACATTATAGCCCCACATCGGAATCTGCGGTATTACCGATTTTTCGAATGCGAAATGAAGAGTTAGGGACCGAGATTTATGACGGTGTTTTCCCTGGTTTTATTACTTCCGTGATTCGTATAAAGTCGGGTATCTGTTGTGTTATGTTTGTAAATCGAGAGCATAAAAGAGGGATGATCTTTCTGAAACGAGCTTCCCAGATGACAAATGGCGTGATCAGTTATATATATTTCTGTTTTGTCTCTCATGCGTAGAATGAGGCTTAGTTTATTTCGAAATGCACACATCTCTATCAGTATTGGCTGACTGTATTCACTATCTCTATGGCTATTCAGTGAACTATATAAAACGTCCCTTTAAATACGTAGACACTTTTCTGATGCATATTTTTTTTTTTTTAAATAGATAAATAAGATTTCTCAGGAATAAAGAGATCGTCAAGAGGTAGTTCCTAAAAAAACTACTTTCGTCACCACCTGTAAAAGACCACCTGCCTATAAAGACCGTTTTTCTTGTCTCCCTTGAGTGGCTGTTGTAAACATAGTATTCGTTTCATAACTACATATTCAGAATAAACGCTAAAATCTCAAACAATCCGTCGGCCTTATTTCATATAAGGCAAAAGGTCATGATTTAGCTCTCAGCAATCGTACAAGTATGTAACTGAATGCGTGGAGAGTCAAATGCTACTACCAATACAACTACTACTACTACTACTACTTCTACTGATACTACTACTACTACTAGTATTACTACTTCTACTACTACTACTTATACTACCTCTACTACCTCTACTACACCTACTGCTACTACTACTTATAACAATAACAGGTTCTTGCATGGCGCTCACGAATGTCTGTCATATTTGACACTTTTGGCGCTCCGCGATTATTACTCTGGCTTTAGTATGGCTGCCATTATGGCGCTCTATAGCACGTTAAGGAATTAATTTACCTGGGTTCAATGTGGGAAAAGTAAATTAATGTCTTTCAAAATGACATAATTGTTGCCGGGGCGGGACTCGAATCTCGAATCGTGTGATAAACATTCCGGTGACGTATCCACTAAACCACGACACCTCCACACCAGCCTTCTCATGAACAAACAGGTATAACTATTTGAAAGGAACGGTCTTCTCATAGGGTTCTGCTGGTGCTGGTACTACTACTGGTGTGGTTTCACTTGGTATAATTATGTTCCCTTTACGAACTAAAAAAAAAGAAAATCTAACAATAGTGTTTGAATTTGTATTGCCTTTTGATATCGATCTTAAACATAATTTATATTTTATCTGAAGAAAAAAAAGAAGCGTACCAAAACATTATTTTCATTAATCAAGGATGAATGAGATGACGAAAAAAAAAAAGAGGTATGCAATATACTGCTAGAAATATATTTCCACATCAAGTTATATGTATAACCTTAAAGAATAGTAGCAAAACCCTTCAAAAACACTGTATGAATTCATGGTGACCGTTAAATGCAATACACATGCAATGTGTTATCTGGAGCTTCACGTTAGTTATATTAAACGCATCGTTTAACAATGTAAAATCTAAGATGCACGGCCCTACGTGTTATCAGTGTCTGTGATATGATATAATATTGCAGCCCTATAAAACAAATTGCACTTCAAAATGACCGAGAACTGCCTCAAAAAGTAAAAATCTTTGAGTGACCGGTTTTACCATACACTTTTTCCCCAATAGACTGTAGTGTTATGAAAACCGTTGATTTCGATTTCCAATCATAAAAATATTGAAAATCAGACAGGCGATCAGCTTGTAAAAGTCAAGGGGTTCCTGACTGACTTAAAGGTTTATAAGTATGAGTGTAGCATGACCTAAATCCAGGATTTTGTTTCAGAATCTGAGACAAAGTTACCCAATCCCTTTAAAGTAATACAGTGGCTATGCATTTAAGAAAACGGGAAGGCTTCCGGTCTTCGATGGGGGTTCTTGTAGTGACGTTCCTGCTATATCAGGCAAGTCAGTCGGGTCCACACCTATCTGTTCAAATTTGGCTGCCAAGGAATGCGCTTCCATGTTGACTGTAGGATCACGCATTATGGAATAGCGATGAGAAAGTGTCACATTTTAAAGACATAGTGACAGAAACGGGTAACAAATGACCCTAACTAAGTGCACTTGTCGATTAAGAGCACGCGTGAATCCAATTTGCATACTCCTGTATCACTTTGTGTATTATGTAGACTGGCTAAGGCTTAAAGGGATCCGGTAACTTTGTCTCAGATTCTGAAATAAAATCCTGGATTTAGCTAATGCTGGAATCATAATTGTAAACCTTCAGGTCAGTCAGGAATCCCATACGTTTACAAGCCGATCGCCTGTCTGATTATAAAGATATTTATGAATGAAAATCGAAATTCCATTTTTTTTTTTCGTTTTGCTAATGGTTTTAATAACATTACAGTCTATTGGGGAAAAAAAAATGTCAAAGATGCTTATTTTTTCGAGGCACTTCATGATTATTTTGAAGCGCAATTTCTTTAGGGCTTCAACATTACACCATATCACAGACACTGATAACACGTAGGGCCATGCATCTTAGATTGAACATTGCTAAACGATGCCTTTAAAGAAAAAGTTAAGATTTCGTGAAGGTAAAATATAATTTGTGAGCTCTTGTATTCTTTGAATGTCAGTTGCATGGGAAGATTATCCGGACAAAACTATACCTGAGAAAGGAGTGTTCCTTAAATGGCGTCATAATAAATATAAATATAATGAAAAGTATGAACAAACTGTCATGCCACATAATATGTGAGTACTCCAATATAGCCGTTTTTTCGTGCAGTAAGATTGAGATAATTCTAATACTTCACAAGAACAATTTGTTTTATTTTATTTACTACACATCCAATATGTTCAACCTTTCTCAATTGCTTTCAGACGGTTCTTCACAATGCAGTTACATGACCAGTGGGCCTACAGCCTACAGCCTACTCAACCTTCTCTTTAACCATTTTTTGTTCGTTATCATCTTAACAAGTTGCCATGTTATCAAAGGCTTCCTTGTGATTTTATTCAGCAAATATTATTTTTAATTCCTCGCCATCCTGTGACTTCTAAAGTCACGAGTGACTAAACGAGTGACTAAATCACTTAGCACTAATTGAAAATGAATGCTCAATAACACAAATATAAAGAAAGCGACGTACTAAATTTTGATGGCATCTAAAAGTAATTGCTACCACACTTAGCAAATAGTAATGTTTCTTTCTGAATCGTTGTCTAAACTTCATAAAAAATGTCGTTTTTTTCGTACGCTAGCGCTGCATGTTTAATACATTTTAACAAATTTAGACTCACTTTCATTGCCTGCGAGCTAATTTTCTTTGGAACGTAATGTGCATATTTGCTCACTCTATTAACTTGAATATGATATCTACCGTCTTACAAAAAAGGTGTTTGTAATGATTTATATGAGGCAAATGTTCCATGGTTGTGGTTTTACGATGGCGGGGGGTCGGGGGTTCTACATACACGAACCAAAAATGATATAACACGTTGGGCATTTAGAAACATTATCACCCCATGATTTAGTAGACTATTCGGTCCTTGATGTCATGTGCTCTGCAGGACCATCTGTTAAAGTTGGGTTGCAGCTCCTGTCGATTTTCTTATATTTTGGCTTGTTTATAGTTTGTTTACGAATCATAGATATAATGATAGAATGTAGACGTGTCTTGGTCTAGTGGATACGTCCTGTGGAGAACGTGGTTTACGGTTCGAGTCTCGCCGCGGCACCAATATCCTTTTGACAAAAAATGTGTCTACACTTGCCACCTTCCATCCAGGTGATAATGTGGGTTGATTGGCATGTGTTCGCCTGGACTGAATACTACCCAGAAAGCAGAGCGTGTGTACTGCCATGTGCAGATTAGCAAATTAATCGAAGGATCAGAGTCATAATAACAAACAAATAAACTGATAAGAACAGTAGTATTAAAGATAAACTTGATTTCTGGTTTTAAAAAAAAAAAAAAAATTATCACAGAATCAAACGAAACTTACATTGAATGTTCAAGATTACAAATAAATGTCATGTGCCAAACAATTTTGGAAGAAAATTTATACTGGCTGAGTAATGAGTATGAGCGTAGAAAGATAAGGAAATCAAGGTATAGTAGCCCCGACACCATTGTTGTATTCCCATATATATCCTTCTGTGTACAGTGCTTGTTAATTTACCAAAACTGGGCCAAATTGATTATGATTTTCATGACTCCAGAACCTTGCAGTACACACCAATACTTACATGCTACATGATCAACCTTTTCTGATCCATTCCACATCTTTTCTTTCACAATACAATCGCATTACCAGAACTCAATTATATCTTTAAGCGTTTAACAAGTGTAACTTATTATTAATGTTATGATGGCCATAGCTGGCAACTTGGATGTGGGTACATGCACAAAGAGAAGCATGAATAATGGTGATAGTGGTAGAAAGTGAGTAAGTGAGAGAGAGACAGAGAGAGACAGAAAGACAGAGAGACATAGAGACAGAGAGAGAGAGGGACAGAGAGAGACAAAGGGAAGGCGATAAAGGGGGAGAATTAAGTAGAGAGATAGAAGCGAAATAGCGAGAAGCCACACTCCAAAAAAAATGTTGAAAATAGAGAAGCAAACGTCAATATCAAGTAAGGGTATAATGATATTTCGGGTGAAAGGGAGAAACGAGAATGCGAAATCAGTTTTTGAGAATTATACAAAGCTGAATTCGAATTTGTATTGAATTTGCGAGAAAGCTGCAATACCATTTTTATTCACGAGTTACTTTTAATAATAACCAGTCAACTGTCATCTCCGGATTACTTATTCTTCCTAAGCTCAATACTAAGTGTGGGTGTAGGTGGGGGGTGGCAGTGAGAAGAGAGAGGCTTTGTTCATGCAAGGCATTCGTTACTAATAATTTCCCTCGAGAGATTCATATTATACAATTTTACGCCTGTTATTCTTTTGTTTATAATGCTCATGCTTCATCATCGGATTTAATTTGGTCCAACTGCGGCTTGAGCATTTAAATCTCAAATGGATATTACGCCTTATAAATATCGTATTGTTATTATCATTATCATTAATATCATTATCATGATTATTTGTATATTTAATATTGTTAACAATAAATCAATTATTGTTATTCTTAATTTTGAAAAGAATATATTATTGTTTTTTGTTATTACATGTATCGTTGTTGTTATATTTTTTTGATAATTTACAAATTGTTTAATACAAGATAGACGTTCATCGGTTATCAGTTAAATTAATAATCAAAGACTCTTAGATCATGATAATTATATTTCATATCCTGTTAATCGTTTTTGTCATGCCGTCGTACATCACATTACATCTGTATTACATTAACTGAATAAAGTCAAAAATTTTGTAAAACACGAACACGTAGTAAAATCCCTTGCATAATTAATCATTATTTTCATTCCGATATTTCGTTTTATGAAAGCTCCAATAACCACAGGCGTAACATAAAGAGAAGGGTCTTGTGTTTACCCAGTCAACATGCTCCAATACCCCGATCCGGTGGGTTAAAGGGACAGTCTTAGCAATTCATTAATTATGAAAAGTCAATAATATTTCGCTACTTAGACACTCGCCCGACCTCTATGTAGGTCTCTAAACAACGGCCAAGGTCGAACTTGATCAATATTCCATGATGAAAATTAATTACTCGTGAGCAATCCAGCCAGCCCATAAGAATGATCCTCATCTGACTGTTTTTGTCTCTAGTTGGTGGGCCGTGTGATGTTCGACTGGGGCTTCAATATTAATAACAATAATGTCTATTTATTGTTGATCGAAGGCAAATACGCAGGAATATCGCGCTGTGTCTCAATTAATTATGTTTTTATTGGCCGTCTTTTGCATTTAGCTTGAAAGCACTTATCTAATTTCCTATCTTAATATTTTGCTACAAGTGGGTTTCCGTTATTTATATTATTCATACATTATTTGGGAGTAAGGTATATGAGGGCGGGGGTACAGAATAGCTTCGATACAATTAAATGCTAAATTGTGGGCCATACAATTTAAAGGAATTAAAGTCATCATCCACTTTAATTGGTAAACTAAATATTTGTATTGCCATATTAATGTTATATACGTTTGCTCTAAAACATATACTGGATGCATTTTAGACGTATAGTTCAGGATTCCTTGCATGTATCTATCCAGTAGATCTTTTACTAGAAACTTTGTGAGCGTGTAGGCTGAGTGGTTGTATGAACTTTTTATTGACCATATCGAATAATTATGCTTAAATACAGACATTAGATTTAACTTCATGTAATAACTAATGTTGTATAGGTACATGTGCATGTAGTTGCCTGCATCTTAGTGTATATTAACTTTCCGTGAGGTTTTGATTTACGTTTTACTGCTTTTTGTAATTTGTTTATAATAACTTGTACATATGGTTATTGTTTTTTATTGTTTCGATAAAACACATTTAAAAAATTAATAAAAAAAATTTCATGTAATAACTTGCTCGTTAAACTGTATTCAAATTCATTCAAATAGCATATGACGACGAAATTCCAGAAAAAACATAATACTGATAAGCCTTCATTAAGTGGACTTTATTCTAGAGGCACGTGCAACCGTAACCTTTAAGTTATACCCCCTTTTTCACACGCATACTTTTTAATTTGATAATGTTCTCGTATGGCCAGCCTTAGAAAGGCATAACATTATCAGATTTCATCAATTATTTGTAAACATTCTGTTAAACAGTTAAAGTAAATTTCTGAATTTTGTAACATGTCGAAGTTTGGATTTTAAAAAAAAATCACCTTACTTCTTGTAGCATACTACTTTTAACACTAACAATATCTTACATAGGGTATATTGTTTAACTTATTGAAGTTTTGTTTGAAATCTTCGATTTCATGTGTGTTGTTTGCAGCTAAAGAACGTTTCGTTTGCAAGATATTCTCTTTTAATGTCTTTATTGTAAAATATATTTGTACCATTTGTATGTGTACTTCCAGGCTCCAGGTGTGGCAGTTTAAGAAATAAAATAAACATTTCACCCTTTCAACAACATCAACATAATAACAAAGAAACAGGGGAGTTCCTACGACATTGACATTATTAGAGAGAAATTCCATTATTCATCTATACTTAAACCCAATGTTGAAGACTTAACACCTGATATCAACAAATTTTCTGGTTTGTATCTAAAAATGCTTACGCACACTTTTGAGATATACCTACCAAAGTCCAAACCCAAGCACAAGCACCATTATTTTAGTTCTTACATTTCCTAGCATCATCTAACATTTTAAATGCATCGAAAAACGCATTTCGACTGGATTCACCCTTCCCCATTGTACAGCTTATATATTTTATGTTTTCTTTCTTCCTTTCATTGCACAGGGCCCGTCTTGTCTGACTCAGTCTGATGGTCAATAGGATAGGAGATTGGTCTATCTCTACCATCTAAAGCGAAGTACATCACCCCTTGTATTACCCCTCGTATCCAGTCTTACTCCCACCGGCTCATACAGGACACCCCATCTCGTGCCAAACGAACTGGTCGTTACTACCGCAGCGGAATCACAATTTATAGTGAGCAATAGCAAAGGATTGGAAAATGCTTTCTGAATATTGGCCTATTTAGATTCAAGGCACTTCTTGCTTCAAGACGCCCTTTTCAATGAGATATGCTTAAAACTTATGTCTCCTATTGAAATCACTGGAGAGTAGCAATATTGCGTACAAGAGTACGTGTACTTCGGTTAATATAGTGAGCTCGAGGTGAATTCTGGGATATTGTTTGCACCTACGTGGAGATTTAGGAATTCTTAATTTTCGAGCATCCAAGAACGGTAGCTTTTCTACAATGAGCCTGTGACAAGCATACCCGTATGGTTTCGCTTCCTCGTTACCAGCACCTGACGAGAATACAATCTTCGTTGCCATCGTTCACTTCTCACTTGGACACACGAAAAAGCATTATGATGAAGATGACTAAAGCTCCCTCTACCGTTACACTTTGTATCCTCGTCATCTGGAATTGATATTCCTTCGATCCACTCGTGCTGTTTTTTAGCGCCCTGTGTGTCTGGGTACCGCGTGAAGAGAGAAACACTTTGTGGGATAATTGTGGATAATTATCTGACTCATTGATCATTCCATCGACGACAGCGACGTCGAATTCCCAGAATGATGTCGCGGCGGTCAAGCAAGTTTCGGCAGACGACGAGGAAAAGCGTCGGTCAACGAAGGGTGAGCATAAATAAATAAAATGACATTATGCATTACTGGTATAGAGATTTGTAGTTCAATCTGAGAAATTAAAGGGCAACCCACTTCTTTTAAAATTCCATGTGTACGAAAGCTGATAATAATATTAATAGAATTGTGATAATTTGAAATAAATCCGACCGAAAATAAAGTTAATGAATGTTTGGAATATGAGATCTCTAAATCTTTGCGAATCTCAATTTGCAAATTTGTTAATGGATTGTGACGTATTCATGGTTTGACAACTCTACCATTTGTCTCATACACAAATGTAATTGATGTATTTTCCTCTCCCAAATGCCCTCTCCCTTGAGGCACTTCTCAAAATATATTATGAATAGCATACTCTGAGAAAAAAAAGATCCTCCCGAGTCACACATTTTCAAAAAAATAAATGTTATGTGTTGAAACATATTGGAAGTATTGTCCGGCACCACGTAACAGCTACCAGTTCCGTCAATTTGAAGTGCATATAATGTATATATTTGTTCGTATATAAAAACATATATATAAACATAAAGAATTGCATATCTAAAAAGACCACAGCTGGATTGCTCTTTTCAGGGCCATTACTAACAAAATGGCTCTGTTCTTCCGGAAGTCAATTATGGTGTTGTTAGAAGGCAAATCAAATCTCATACTCCACTAAAGTCTAGATCATCTATTATTCAAAAACAATTCCTGATGTGAAAGGTACAACATTCAATTCTTCAAATTGTGCATATACAATACCAGAGATTCCCGCATCTACGTTCGGTAGCCACATTGCAACCCTAAATGTCAAAATAGATTGATTTTACATGAGACACCGAACGGGTCATCAAAAATCATTTTTCTACAGCAAGGTGCTATATTCATTTAGACTCCGTGCCCAGAGGCGCTAGACCCGTGAAAGAAATATGAGAAAACAATAATGTCCAATTCTCTAGGTTTCCATTTCCGACTACGAAATGCCACCATATGGTGGTGGTATTAGGGTGTGTGTGTGTATGTGCGTGTGTGTGCGTGCGTGCGGGTGGGGCTGGGGGGGGGGGGGGTCATGTGTTAGTGTCCTAGCGTTGTTTCTCTTACAGAAAACAAAAACAAAATCACAATGTACTTGTAAGTTATAACACAGTCCCATCATATTTTTCTAACACTATGATTTGTATTTTTATACAAACTATGCTTTTATTATTATAATTATTTTAGAAATAAATATTCAAGAGGCAATGTTTATAATATTGACCGCTTTTTTTGGTTTAAGTTTGCTTGATAAATATAATTAGCATTCATTGATTACCTTAAAATCAATTTTGAAGACACGCAGCCCTCATTCTTTGTTATCCTAGCTTCTAAAAATTGGATTGCTTATTTTTAATAGCAGTCACCAAGAATGGAAAACCAAACATTAAAACCGATGAGGAATTTAGTAATCGAACGCTGTTTAACACTTCTTCAGATACCTACATGTCCCAGGGGACGTCAACATGACAACGTTGGGCGGACGTGACATTTCGCACTTCTGAAAAGTCACATAAAATACTATATTTCTATCTCAAAAGGTTTCCAATTAATGTAATGCGGATTAGACATTTATTGATCCAACATGCTGATAACACTTCTTAAGATACATTTCCCTGGGGCCCTTAAAAGTAAAATAAAAAAAGATATATAGTACAGCCGTGACACATTACACTGCTGACAAGACACATAAAACACCACTATTCTATCTCAAAAAGTTTCAAATTAATGTAATTGAAAATGACGCCATGGACTCAAAGGAGAGCCATTGGGCATGCACACTCCTTTCCCATACTAATACAACTGTCAGACTGTACACATTTCGTTTTTTTTGTTGTTGTTGGGGATGGATACGTGTATCACAAAATTAATATTCTTATATCTTTTCACCATGTTATTGAAAACGAAGGGAAAATAATAACGCTGGCCTGCCCTGACATGATAGCTGAGCTGAAATCACTTGCTTTAATTTGTTAATATATTGGCTGAAGATTTTGATGTAGGTCCATGGTTTCTCTCATCACCCAATGTCACACACACATGTTAGACGACCATCACATCTTCCATTTTTAACTTCAACCGGCAACTAGCTCACAATCTAGCCACCATCCACCTACATCACTGTTATATATCACACAATAACTCTACGCATATCACCATGACAATTTAACAACACCACTCACTACAACCTTTGTCTATTCAACAAGTACTAGACGAATATTACATCTTCCACTTCAACTCTAACTGGCAACCATCTGTAAATCTAGCCACCCTCACGATCTGTGTTACTTACCACACATTAACTATACGCATCCGTCATCTCCACCACTTTGGCAACTGTAGCCACCACCCTAACAACTTTTCTTACATCTAATCTACAAGTGCTTCACGAGTAGAAGAATGCAACACAGACACTGACAATGCAACACATGTTGCATATAATTTAGCTCGTTTCCCTATCATCATTAATGTCGACTCGTTTTACTATACACCAGGACCCCTCCGCATTAAACCTAACCTTGCCATTATACTTCCATCGAAACCTTGATTTGAATGGCTGATGAGTGAAATTGCCATGGTAGTTAATATAAATAGTAAAAAGTTAGTATTAATAGTAAGTTTTATGCAACGGGGCCCAGGAGTGTTGTCTAATACTTCCTCAGATTCAGATTCAGATTGAGTACACACACCATCATGCAGACAATTAAGTGCAGAAGAACCGCGCAAAGGAACGGGGTTGACCCCTCTAGTTGCCTGTCTCTTCGAGTGATGAAATAAGCCCCCTGGCCCTATCATTCTCCACACCATTTAATCAAACAGGGTATCGGGGGCGGCACGCTCCTAGCTTCTTTCTTATAATAACCTCTCAGTTATTCAGTCACAGAGGCAAGTAACAACCATATCTTTATTCAAATTGCAAATCAAATAAAAATATACATCCAATGCATGTATTAATTTTTTATTTGTTTAAGTATGTAGTTCAGCTCAGAGTGCGAGAAAAAAAGAAAGACATATATGATATGTTCGTAATCAATACACAGTGATGCTATAGCTTATGTTATTGATTTGTTTTCATTATTCGTAATATCTCTAAGGATTTCCCCATCCATAACTATGCTTCCTCTCAAAAACATTGATTAGACTATAATATTAACACTGCAAACAAATTGGTTTTCAATAGAGACACACTGGTATTATTGTTCTCGTAATCGGTAATGACAATTTTTTTATTTTTTTTCTTCTTCATTTGGGCGTAACATTTTATATATGACTTCAGATACATCTTTACATCATTTTTTTAAAAATCTTTTCGCACCATACGTCAATGTATAGGCCTATATTTATTCACATCAAAGCTATAGCACTGGTTATAAATGTACTTTGTAAGTAATTCATTTATCCCCCCTACAATAATATGTTGCAGTCGCTTTCGAAATTTCATTATACGATCAAGTACAATAAAAAACGTACTCGAAAAAATGCAGGTAGTATTCAGCATTCCATATACTAATTTCATTGTTGTCTTAAATCAGTTACTTTATCAAGCTACAGAGAAAGGAATTAATCCGAAAGAGATATAAAGTAATATTTGAAGTCAAAGTCAAGTTCAGTATTTCTACCAACGTTTACTTGGGTTGGGAAGTATTCAGGCTACAGTGTATATTTCCGAAGGATATCATAGGGTTATCAAAAAATTGATTTAAATAAGTGATACCATGACAAATAACTTGTGACCAAATACATCTTCCGACCTAGTAACCTGATTAATTTTATATTTTCTTTATGTTAAAGTATTCTCCTAGTCAATATTGATCTCACTCAGCAGCAGAGTTTTGGACAGGTTTACAATCGTTTGATAGAAAGAATTTTGCCCCCCATAATGTTATATAACGGTATCAGACCTTACAAGAACGAAAGGTGGATAGAATGTGCGAAAAAATGTGGTCGCCTTTTGGATGGCATAAAATTGCGCTACTTTTCTGAGTTCCTTCTTGGTATGTCCCTGTATTAAAGTCCGTCCCGTTGAGAAGTGTTTGGCGCCAAATCTTATGACAGACCATTTATTATGATAGCCACCTATCGCCGAAGACACCGGCCGCCCAGCAGACACTCAATTTCACGCTCTTGAGATTTTTTCCCCGTCTTCTTCTTTTCATCTTTCCCCGGGATACTTATTAACCCAACACAAACAGTAGATAGAATGTCGTCCTTTGGTAGTATCCGCCATTGACTTCTCGCTATTTTTACGACGCGGTTTATCACATCCATCCTCGTAGGAACATGCAGGGTTTAGGATGGGAGACTTATTGATTGATGTTGCACTTGCTGGTGCGTTGCACAAAACGCGATACCCTGTAAAAAAAAAATTGAGATGCTATCGTCATTCAGCCACTCAAGGCTAAATATAAGGGGGACAATTTGTCATTCCATCTACCTGGTGTGTCACTATTTCTTTCCACGCAGGATTTTTCATTTCAATTAATTTGGACTTTGAAAAATGAAAAATGTATTTAAAGCCCGTCTGTACTAATTTAGCGAAATGGATTAGACCTGCCTGCAAGGTCACTGACAGGTGGTTATCTCACCAAATCAGCTCTCAATTAACATAAGAAAAAGGGGCTCATGGGGGACCAACAGGCACCGATTAGGCATTGTTTGCTATATAGAGGGCACAATTAGCTATAATCAGTACATCGGGGCTTCAAAACATATTTTACGAAGTGAAATTCGAGTGAAACATAGAGAAACAGTCATTTATATTAATAGCATTGCATGTTACATCCTAAAATCGGATTGATTGTTGAAATAACAATTATCACTAGGCCTAGGGCTAATGTTTCCATCACGGTTTTGTTTTCGCGACTAAACCAGCACGAATTTACCTTAATATTCGCCAGATGGCAGGTTCGTATGGATAACATTAATGGGAGATGACTGCTACATAGTAATTATTCCAATATTAAGCGGTGCAGGTAGACCAGCGTGCAGGGTAGTTCCAAACTGTTAGGGGATTCTACCGAGATGATTTATTGAGGCTTCACTTCACTTCAAAATAGGAGGAAATGTTCCGTGCTGTGGATTTAGAAGGAAAGGGCAAGAGATTTAACATGATGTCCTTACGATGGAAAACTTTAACATGCCACCACATGAATTCATTAAATGAAAACTGTTTAATCATCCACCGATGCACTGGATGATATCCGCATTATTAACAGACCGGCACGGATTGTGGAGATTATAATTACATGATTCATTTCTATTTATCCTATTTGTTACGATTAAAGTCTCACGATAAAACCTTGTGGCAATTTGAGATAATATTTACATAATTAATCCACGGAAGGACAACATAACTAAAATAAAGCAAAGTAGCTTGCCAGAAACACTATTCGCATATAACTAAGGTGTGAATGCTGAATATTTCAAGAAAATGATATATTATTTAGAGGAAGCGACTGCACCCTGGTTTTTCAGGATTCATTCAGAAGGTGGTCATGAAAATGAGGTTTTAATGACAACAATGTTGCATTCCATTATGTCCTACCTTTCCTCGTTCCGCATGGGATCTCATGAAAGTGGTTTGAACTGTCATTACTTTGCGATGGTATGTCGATTAGGGGCGTCGACCCGCTCTCATAAGGAGGGGTGAAAAGGGGAGGGGGTCAATGAAAGGATGCATATAGTGCATTTTCAAGTATAATGCAGTTCGCCCTGTTGTGTAGTTATAGGGTTGGGCATTATATTCAAGATAGCATATCCATGGTCTATGTATTGTTGCGTGTTTTCCTGTGTTGAAATGGGTGTGGCTGGGTTCGTCTAATTGTACGTGTGGGTGTGTGTGTGTGTGTGTGTGTGTGTGTGTGTGTGCGTGTGTGTTCGCTCATGCAACACATCTATCAAAATACTATAAGTAGGTAAATTACGCCCAAGGATTTTAACATATCCGAATAGTACAGTGTGGGCTTGTGTGTGCGTGTGTGTGAGGGGGTGATTACTTTTATGCACTCTAACACTCTAAGCCTTTTAGTGTGTTCACTATGAGTTTTCAGGTGAATTCTTTCATTATGTTCAGAGTCTAGAGGCGGTGGAAGTATGCTTCTATCAGCAACCGGTGATAGCGGCATGCTTTAAAGGTCGTCTCGAGGTCGGGGAGGGAAAATTATAATTGACAGAAACAAGTAGAATGTTCACACGTTATATTAAAGACAAGAAATAGGTAAATTACGTCCGAGGATTTTAACATATCTGACTAATAAGTGTGTCTTTACATATCTTCATAAATAAAGTTGAGTTCTGGCCATGCGATTGCATTGTAAAAGGAACTGTGTGGAAGTGATTAGAAAAGGTGAGGCATGTTAAAGATAAGTATTGGCGTATACTGAGATTTTGGAATTACCAAAATGATAGGTAATTTAGAATCATGCTGATATTAACATACACTGTACACATAAATGTGTATCTGGGACTACATAAACATGTTACGCAAATGAGTGGTCCACCCTTTTCATAGAACAGGGGACGCTTTTTTTATGATACCATTTCACAAGAACATACTGACCGGAATTAGCTTAACTTTCATATAATTTAAGGCCTCCAACCATTCTATCAATGTTTACCTCCTAGGTACTTATCTCGTGAGTAGGGAGAAGCCAATCTATGATATATATTTAATGGCATTGACTAATTCGTCACATAATATAAGTTTCAATTGGCAAACGTTGGAAAATAAATGTATCCACATAATTATTTATAAATATATATAAACGTCAGCAACGAAATCATTTCCCCATACCTTTTGTACATACTGTCTCGCTTTGAACGATGAGTGCTCTATATTTACTGTGAGTTATAGGCCGTTTTCAGCGTATATGTACCTGCAGGCGCGTACACAGGGGGGGGGGGGGGGGGGGGGGGGGGGGTTAAACCCCCCCCCTTTGGTAATTTTATGTGTGTTAACCCCCCCTAAATTTGTCTAACCCCCCCCCCCCTTTTTTTCTTTTTTTATTAAAAAAAAAAAAATAAAAAAAATACCCATGGTTGACCTAAAAAAGCAAACCTTCCCCCCCGCCCCCCCCCCCCCCAACGGAGCAAAATGTCAAATTTTCAAATTTCGAGACCAAAAAAAAAAAAAAATGTGTCCTCTTCCCTTTGCAGGACATTAATATACTTTTTGGCACTCTACACCTATGTTATTATAATGGGTACCTGGCCATTGTTTGGGTACTAACGACTGAGGTCCCATGCAAGAGGGCCCTCGGGAGGAACAATATTGAAGCAGATAAGGCTTCCCTGGGTATTTTTGTTGTTTATTGCTGCTACAACTTTCAATCAATCAATCAATCCATCAATCAAAAGATATTTGATATAGCGCATTTCACTCTCGGTTACGAAGCGCTGCACACACCGCTCCACAATGTTTAGGCCACTTATAAACAACAGATAGTCACTTCTCATAGATCAATTAAGTACATGTATATGTAGGCTGGTAATAAACTCATTTTTAGCAGAATAGATATTTAATACTTTAGACATGAGCTTAGACATTTGTAATGCCTCTAAAGTCAAAAGCATTGTCTCGCATTTTTAAGAACACTGCTCTACCATCCAGAACCACTGATCCATTGACTGATCTAGTGTGCTTCATTAAGGTATGATTAACTCTTCAAAATCAATTCTTATACAATTAGTTCTAAACATTTATTTTTTTATTTATTTTTTTTTTTTTTTTTTTTTTGGGGGGGGGGGGGGGGTGTGTATGAAATATTCGAAGCATGACGTGAACAATAATGATGACCAATTTAAGATTGCATGACATATTTAGGCAATTCACTTTTAACATGCTAGTAAGAACTCCAATTTTTTCGTTTTGGATTCATCTAAACTTTACCTGTCTCTTATATGCAAGTTGGAAAATAACACATATGAACTACTTCAGATGAGATAATAGGGGCTGTGTTCTCCCACCACAGCTACAATATAATGGAAATGCATTTTTTTTTTTACCCGTTAGAGTTAGTACTCTGCATTAAGTTTCAAACCAAACTGGTCCTTTTGATATGAAAACAAGTATCTTCTTTGTCACCACATTACCATAACGAACATGAAATCACGCTGTCTAGATGACGTTTCATTTTCCTATTAATACCTTATGGACAGCGTTATTTAATGCTTCAACTTTAAAATTATTACCATCACAGAAAAAGCCCTGTATGAACACGATCACATTCGAGGTTGAGGGGCACGTGACATATTAAACTTTGCACGCGGCGTTCAAAGCTTAGGTTTGATGTGTGGGCGCTCTTCAGAAATGTGTTATTGATATCATCAACTGACCCGGTTACTTTCAAGATTGGGACCATTTTGCGATTTCTCACTCGAATATCAGGCTACAGGAATTGTTATGTTTATGAAGAGGAAGTGTAAGTATATGGCATGATGACATACTTTCGAGAAAACAAATTAATGGGAATTAACATGTTTGCAGATTTTACATGCGCAAGGTCTTTAAATTGCCGTAGGTTGATTTATAAAAGATTTTGCGAAGGTTTGTATTAAATAGCTTTGATGTAAATCGTACGATAACAATGGAATGCGTGTATGTATAGAAGGGTCCTCCGGGTAAAGTTGTAGGGTCATACTATAGGCAGAAACAAGGAGCTGGTGTATGCGTGTGGGAGGTGTGAAGAGGGAGTGTGCGTATGTGTGTGTGTGTGCGAGAGAGAGAGAATGAGAGAGAGAGAGATAGAGATAGAGAGAGAGAGGAGAGGGGGTGGGGGTGGGAGAGACTATAACGATTTCATTTCATTATTTAATAGAACAGATTTATCCAGTGGGCAGATAATCACGTACTATTTAGTTCTCTAAATTTCCAAATCTAATTAAGAAAAATTGATGTAGGCTGAAAGGAGTCTTTGGCTTCTAATTCCATCAAATTGCCATACAAACCTCTGTACTAGACTATGCTGTGCTAGTCTTTACAAAACAAAAATCATAAATAGATGTATCATTTAGATCTTCAGATCCAATAAACATAGCTCCATGTGTGTAACACTTTGTAGTTATTCGCAATATCAATTGGAACTTTTGTTGACCAATCAGTTTTGGTGATATAATTATCTTGGATATGCAGGCAACGCTTCCTCGAATAAATATTGAGCATATGAGTTCATTCGGGTGAAAACAGAAGTGAACAGCGTCCTCTGTGTGCCTTTATGAAAGAGTTTTCGTGACGAATATTCCATAATTTTCACTCGCCATACGTCAAGAATCGTAATGAGGAGTTGCTGCTATGATTCTACCCATCACTTTCTACCAGTTCGTATTATATCAAATCCACATGATATGTCACTGATGCACAGATTAGGCTATATAAATCTGTTTGAAAAACATTGTTTAATATAATTTTATTTTCATTTCATTGAAAAAATGAAACTAACTCATTTACAGATAGAAGAACTCGTACAAGAAGGAGTTCCCGGATGAAAATTAGTTCCCCTTTCCAATTTGATTGTCGCTCCTCATTAGTGGTTTGCCTTAAGCCCCTTTTGTACATGACTGATTATTAACTTAAACCATTACATTTATTAGTTTATACTCATACATAGTGTACCTTAATATTCTGAAATAACCCTTTGTATTAGAATAACAGAATTATTCATTGTTTGTTTACGCAAGCAATAAACATTTCTAAAACTTCACCGCAGTGTTTAGGGTATTTATAATCGACTGACCACAAACTGGCTCTTTTACCGCAGTCCCATTTTATATATACCCTGTAGAAAAATTAAGTAGGCTATAAATGCATACGAATGTAAATGAAATTATAACCGACCGTTGAAATGGCACTCGGTCACGAAACGAATATCACACGTTGTGGTCTGAAAAAAAAAATGGGGATCAATTACGGGAATTAAATTTGCGACACAGACCTAGATGTGAAACACCCCTTATATTAAATCTCAGGAGAGGGACGGGAAAGAAATCGATCTCCAAATTGGTCAAATTTAAAGAATAAATCTAGCAAAGAGAATCGAATCGTTTGATGCGCCTGCTCCCAATTTTCCGCCGTCTTTGCTTTGAGGTCACCTGCATGATTTCTCCGCCTACGACGAGACACGCAATTTACAGATAAAATGATTAATGAGGACAACCGTACTCCACTTTACCCTACAATACCGTAATAAGTATGATTAATTCTTAGCAGTAACCATTTGGCAGTGAAAAAAATAAAAAAAAATACAAAGAGTTTTGTATTGAAAAAGGAATTCATTTTACAAAGTCTTCCGTATTTGAAAAATGCGATCATATTATGATTACTATAGTTAAATATAAATTTTAATACCTTTTTTCATAATTTTGTTTAGTTATTTGTCTTCTCGCAATTCCTTTTACATATTATCCGGTTAAAACCGTGTGACATAGGATAAATTGAATTAAAAAATGTTACCTTTACATTTTTGTTTGCTATCCATTGTATATATCCTATCCTTATCTGATATTCTTCCACACCAACATAACAAGGATGAAAATGCTCACAAATGAATGTTAACCTTTCCCAGCACTCAATATTCTATCATTTTACTCGTCGTAGCAATGGCTGATCTGAATGCTTTTTGATATGTCCTTAAAATCAGTTAGAGAGACAAAGGATTATTATGTATGGTAAAAACCAGGGTTCAAAGAATACAGGGGCACAAAAACAAATGAAGAAGGCAAATGGAAATATCTTGGTGAATCAACTTTCCATTACATTTTATTGATGTAAAGTTCGGTAGATCTGCCAATTTGATTCACTTTGGATAGCACAAGTAGACTAAAGAGAAAATTGAGCCACCTATTTGTTCGTTTTGTGTAGGCGTTATACCTTCGGATGCATGTAGAAACCCCCAAACCCTGGTTTTATAGAATATCGTCCATCATAACCGGCTTATGCTCACCTAAAATAAAATCGACCCACTCCTTGGTTCGGTATGTCCTTGTAACTATTGAGACGGAGCTAATTTCAATCACTCTATAATTATTACTCTCTGAAGAGGAGATTGGATTCGAGAATCGCCATGAAATGGGTCTGGATATGGGAGGGGCTCCTCAATGTGGTATTTATGTATAAGACCCCCTTTTCGTCGCATCGTTGGGTCCGGTTGCCAGGCGACGCAATTGGTCTCTATCAATACCAGCAAATATCGGTGGACGGTCCACACAAACATGGAGAACGATGCGTATATTCCCATTTTGGCTGGGTGAACGTTACTTCCGCTCAACATATACGCATGGGTAAGAGTGATTTTATAAGCGTTCTTTTTGAGAGTTGGGACATGTCAGGAACAACTAATGAAAACAAACAGGCACAAAATTATACAAACAAACGGATAGTAGGAAAAAAATAATCACGGTGTGCTTTTATGGGTATTTCATACAATATAAGAAATAAAAGAATATAGGAATAGGTTAATATATATATATAAATACACAGATACAAATGTGGATGAATTACAGATTAATGAATACATGAATGAATAAAACTTGTTAAACATGGAAAAGAGATCTATGTTGTCTAATACCATTTAAGCTAAAAATTTAAGATGTGTGAATCGTTTATTTTTCCTTGATCTGCACACCATATCCTACTCTCATGTACCAAGGCTATATTTTTTTAAACCTAAAATCATTTTTTTGTTTTGTTGTTGCGCGATGGCAGATGTTAGAAAGGTGCCACAGGTTAAGAGGTGAGAATAATGGCGGATTTCCCATTCTATTTTCGGATAGGGGGAGGGGGGTGGGTAGAAACGACGAATCAACGAAGGGAAAAGCATATGGACGGAGTAACATATTAAAAGAGAGAGAGAGAGAGAGAGTAGAAAAATATGGAGGGAAAGAGAGGAGGTGAGAGAAAGAGATAGAGAGAGGGAGAGAGAGAGAGAGAGATAATGGGAAGAGGGTGCAGAAGAGTAATTTGGAGTGATGGGGAGAGAGAGAGAGTGAGAGAGAGAGAGGGAGAGAGAGAGAGAGAGGAGAGAGAAAGGGAGAGAGAAAGAGAGAGAATAATAGGAAGAGGGTGCAGGAGAGTGACGGGGAGAGAGAGAGAGAGAGAGAGAGAGAGAGAGAGATAGCGAGAGAGGAGAGACAAAGGGAGAGACAAATGGAGAGACAAAATTGGAGAAAGAGAATGGGAAGAGTGTGCAGGAGAGTAATGGGGAGAGAAAGGGAGAAAGAGAGAGTGCGTGTGTATGTGCGTGAGCGTGTGCGTGTGTATGGAAGAGCTTTTAAATTCCAGCCAACACCTATCATATCAATCAGTGTTAGGAAATCTCTTGAAGCCCGATCAATATTCACCAGATTTCGGCCATCGAACGCTCAATCAGGAGACAATAACATTGGCCTTCAAAACAGCTTACATTTATGAAAAAAGTACAAAACAATTAGTGATATCAATACAATCCAACACCATGTTGAAATGTTTTGCAACGTTGTTGCATGTTTTTACCCTGCAATTAGTGGAGAGCACAGTAGTCATTGTAATGTTATAACCTAAGTGGATACCATTACATAATTGAAATGGGTGTTATTAATCTTCCCGTAATTGTTTTTCTTCATTTCGGTCATTAATCCACTCCATACTCGATCTTTCCGCTAGATTGAACCCCTCTTCCTCCCCCTCTATCTCCTTCTCTCTATATTTAGCTACATCTCCCTCTCTCCCCTTTCCTCTCTCCCTCTCTCATATTCACTTTCTCTCTCTCTCTCTCTCACTGCCTTCAACATGTTTTATGCGCTTGTAATTAATTATTGCCGGCGCTAGAAAAAAATATAAAGGAATACTAAACGCAAACAAGCGATTTTCTGTTTCACATGATGACGCTTACTTTAATGATATAATTTTCAATTTTCAACTACTTTGGACATAATTAGAAAGACGGTGATCTGTGGATTGATTATTTTCGAAGGTGACTATAATCTATTTACACATAATGTATAAAATGACGTATGAGGGTGTCACTATGTTCTGTATACGTGCATTGATGAATTTCGTCGTGTTTTTGCAATGTAAAGGCCCCACCTTGGATGGGTTTAAATTTGATATATTGCCCATTTGGAACCTATTTGGTATAATAATGCTGTATATGAGTCCTCATTTAATAGTAAAATACAAAAATAAAGATGATAAAATGAAAGTACCCAATGACGAGAAATGTTGTCCGTCGATTCGAAATCAATGGCTATAGTAATCAAAGAAGAAAAAACGGTAAAAGAGCCTGTAGTAACAAGGACAAGAACAATGAGGAGCTGTCATGTTATGTAAACAAATAGAGAATGAAACGAATGAAAACCCATCATTTTACCATGTTCACTATTCCACTTAATTTATATCACGTACTATAGCCTCCATAGATTTATAAGTACGTTTTTAACGCAATGTAACAGTTTTGAACATCGCTGCATTCCAGTATTTTTAGTCTTAAACAAAATTCCAGTGGCTGATGTAAACGAACTTTAAGTTGCTGCGGTCCTCATTTGCATGGCTATTTTAATCATGATTGCCATTATCATGTTTATAAGGAAATACAATACTTCATGATTGGATGATTTTGAGAATAAAATATATATTTAAGAGCAGACGGGAGGAGTAATGTGATGAGTTATGTGATATTGATAGCTGAGCAATGCCGCAATGTCACTATTATTGTGTGAATTCCATTCTCATAATTGAACACCCCTTCATGACCTTGTCTATAACACTGCAGCGGTGCACTAATTCTTCACGCTGATTGGATAACAATACATATAGGTGTCGTCTACGCTCTGTTAAACCATAATGGAATTCGTTGTTGCTCTGTGGCGTACAAATGCAACATCCTTTAATTTTGTGAGGATGAGCATCAAAAAAGGGGTTTGTCCTTGCCCCATTCTCCAGCCTGCCTGGCTGTTATTGAGTTCTGCTTACTTATCATGGACCGCTGAAAAAGACAAGGCATTATTTGTGCAGGCTCCAGGTTTGCTTATTATTGTGCTCAATGCCGTTCCACGGTGATGATTATGTACTTTTATTTGAGGTAAACTGACTCCAACTGGGGACCATTGCTACCGTAATTACAGAACCGTATGACTCAAAGCCTCGAAATACCCTTTCTTTCATTCAGGCAGTAGACGCTAGGCCTATCGGCTGCTGAGGATATAATTCTTGGAGCTACCGCTACTTCTTCTTGTTCATTCTACGCCAAAGGGATTGATTGAAAGAGAGAGTGGACATCGACAAAGTCGTTTCAAGTTAAAACAAAAGCGTTGGTCAACCGTATCGCTTACCAAAATTGGATATCAAAAGAGAAGTTGAGCAACATTCTGATAAGTCAGCTACTGACGGGTTGTGACAAAATATATCGGAGGAGAAAGATCACCCTATGAACGGAGGAAGATATTTCTTTTGAAGAAAAGTACTTCTCAGATGCTACAGGTCTTCTCGCGCGCACTTATCTATGGATCATCTGAATATGGCATTATGAGGATCTTGAAGGCTTGTTTCAACCAATGGAATGGACTCTTAGTGAATACACCTTTGGAGGTTATTACACAGTGCTGCATGTCATAAGGAAAGTGACTTGATCGCTCTGCATCATTGTGTGTTAAGATGACGCGCGTAGAACGAAGGAGGAATGGCAAAATACCCGGCTCGTCCGGGCTCCGACCAGATTCAATCAACATGGATAAGGTATGGAGAAAATACAATTATCTTGATCCCTAACATTTTAAAAAGCAAAATGCTAATGAATATGCCTTCTTCTGACAAAACAAAGCTCTTACGACGTCTCAAAATCACTTTGATGGAGAGTCAGATAAAAACAATGTACACCAGTTAATATACGTACATTAAACATTTCATGATAATGCTTTCCCTATAGTCTAGACATCGGTACCACAATATTAATTTCATCCTTTCTTTACATACGATTGACCATTTTACTGTAACAGTTTTGTTCTAATTTCAAGTTTATTTGTTCCACCTTTCACAAAAATATCGACAGACATATAAACAAAAAATGATATGTATATACATGAAGTTTGAGCACGTCTCATTGATACTCAATGCTTATAATAGATTAATTAGAATGTGAGGAACCTATTGAAAAGCAGTGCTGAAATATAGGTTCCTGATAAGATAGACATAGTAGATGAAAAACCCTATATAGCAGTAGAGAAAGACGTAATTTAGAGGGATAAATTTAAAACACAATGAAATAAGGAAATTTGTAAACAAATACATTAGAAAAATAGGCGAACATGTGCTTTAGCTACATAAATATTATAATACGATGTAATTAATATGGTTGATCAATATATTTCTGAGCATTCCACGTCACCAATTTTTAATATGATGTGCACGGTTTGTAAGAGTATCATGTTCAATGTTTAATTATATTCCAGAACCAATTTATCTTCAAATTTCATTTCGAGCTACCAATGTAGCAGTACTAATTTCATTTGATTTTCATTCTTCTCGGTAGTTATGTGATTAATTATTTCATTAATATTTTTTTCCACTTCAATATTTGCAATTCTGTGAAGAAGTAGCCACAATGTTCAAACAAATATTGTAACAGATATTCATAGAAGTATTCGGACAAAATCTATTCGAAAGATGCATCATACAGAGCTAGACTACAATAGCTTTTGCGGGAGAGAGCTAGTATTCCGTCATCTCACACATACATGTACAATCTAATTTGTATAATATAAACATCTAAAAAGATTGATGCTACTTAATCTTGCAGAGCAATCTACTCCTCATAGATATATCCAATTATGAAAATTGATATTCTATGTGCAAGGAATATGTAAAGGTATACATCAGATCTTTAGACATTTTTTATGTAAAGCGCTGTGAAGCAACATTTAGTTTGTAAGAGCGCTATATAAATGACTTTATTGTGTTGTATTGTATTCAGGAAGACGACAATGAAAAGCATATTTTGGATTAAAGGGATCGTTTAACAATGTTAAATCTAAGATACACGGCCCTACGTGTTATCAGTGTCTGTGATATGGTGTAATATTGAAGCCCAAAAAAAATTGCGCTTCAAAATGATCAAGAAGTGCCTCAACAAAGTAAAAATCTTTGAGTGACCGGTTTTACCGTAATCGTTTTCCCCATTAGACTGTAGTGTTATGAAAACCGTTTGGCAAACGGTTTTCAATTTTTTTAAATTCCAGTTCATAAATATCTTGATAATCAGACAGGCGATCTGCTTGTAAAAGTCATTGGGTTCTTGACTGACCTAAAGGTTTATAATTATCATTGCAGCATGAGCTAAATCCAGAATTTTGTTTCAGAATCTGAGACAAAGTTACCTGATCCCTTTAACATGGCGCGTTAGAACTTCAGTGAAATTATTACCCAGACACTGGCTACAGTCTGAGCACCATCCTCAATGCCTGTCGACTATCTATAGCATATGCTCACCTTGGAGGCATATGGTACATTTAATTACAGCCACCAGTTAAGGTTAGGTGCAGTGGCGTAATGAGCAAAAACTTTATGGGGGTCAGAACCAAAACCGCATCACCACCAAGTAGTATAATGCAGGGGCGGCGGTGCGTCTTCCAAAATTGGTGGGGGGGGGGGGGGAGGGGGGGTGCACTTTCTGGAAAAAAGGGGCACCTACAAAGGGGAAAATTAATAATAACATACACCATCAGAGGTGATCATTAAACGACAAAAGTACACTTATTAAAAACGAAAAGAGCACGAGTCAAAGTAAAAGAGGGCAAAATATCATAAATGAAAAGGGTAATTTTTAGCACCTGAAAACACGTACTCATCAGAGATGAAAAAAGAGGAAAAAGACAGTTATTAGAAAAGAAAAGGGGCACCTGTCCTATGTGAAAATGGGCTTTTAGGGGATACATGAAAAAAGCCCTCACTCGGGAGTTCCGCCTCTGTCATAAAAGGCAAGAATGAGAGAGAAAACGGAAATCATGTCATTTCAGCAACATATAAATGACTAGTCAGTATCGAATTAGAAATAAACCACGTTTTAATTTTGTTTTTGGGTTCAACTGCCCCAAGCTCCCCCTACCTCATTAGTACATTTTGTACGTCAGCAGTTATGCAATATAAAGCTTTTAAATCAAACTTGGTAATTTTTGTGATGCTACTATAAAATAGATAAATAATATGCTGGTATGCCAGGCCAGTATCTTTTTGATTGGTTTTTGATCATATTATAGTGGTATTACTTTTTTTTCGCATCTTTGATGTAATGAGTAAAGCCTGACTATATTCCTTATATTTTTTTTCAATATCCATACCTTCCTTTTCATTATTTCAGTAAACAAACAATCGATTAAAACATTAACATTGATCAAATTAACCTAATATACAAATAGTAAAATGGGTTTTTTATAGAGCTTGAAGGGACTTGAAGAACAAAGAGATGATGTTGTTTGGACATAGACCAACTATATATTACCAGATCTCAGGCCTAAATATATACAGAGTGAAACATGAAAAAAATACATCTACGAAGCAAGTCACAATCAACTCAGCGTGCAGTAAACGTAATCTATAGTTTCTCAATTAAAGAATCATATATTGTTAATAAGGTACGAGTATTTTAGAACCCGATACACATATTCTAATAAAATGGTTCTTTTCTTGTTTATTTTGCCAAGGTCATTAGTTAATTCAATTAGTGACGTTTTGTTACTGGTAGGAAGCATCAGCGTCAATGAGTGAATTATGATTGAGACTATGTCTTGCCGCGTGTATAAATGTTGAATTGTTTACAATACAGTCTAACCTGCTTTAGCGACCACCTGTAAAGAAAGACCACCTGTCTACAGAAACCAAATTATTTGTTTACCTTGGAAATGTTTTTTCATTACCACATGTACTCAAAGAACCTGTACATAAAGACCATCTGCCTATAAAGACCACTTTTCATGTCCCCCTTGGTTGATCTTCAAAGACAGTCTCGCTGTATTAATAGTAGGAAAAGTCAAACATATCTTTACATCTTTTAAATAATCATTATATTATTTTATATTTTATATCATATTTACTTTCTATCAAAATATTTCCTAATTTGAGTCAACAGAAGTGTTCGACTCTATTCCGGCCAAAATTCTATACTCCGTATTAATATGATGACAATATTTTCACAATGTAATAGTAACAAAGCAATTAAGTAATTTTCACATCATTTACTCCATTTCAAAATAAACTGCGATTGTTGGTCTCTTTCGTTTCTCGCAACTTTATCCATGCGCCAGATACTTTACCATTACCCCAAAAACATAATTTGATATAATATGTATATATATATCTATATTTATCCTAATATTCCAGTCGGGTAACATAGTTACCTCTTATTCAGTAGATATGTATCTAATCATCTTTGACATTTATTATTTGTGACCAAACATCGTTTTTAAAGCTGTTAGCGTTTTTTAAAATATGTATGTATGGTAGCGCACCCGTCATCACTACAAATCCATGTATAATGCATTTCAAAACGCTACCAGCTTTAATGGAACATATATATCTTTTTTAATAGCTACTAGAATTTTAAAATATGTAGTAGCACACCTGCAATGGCTACAAACATAATTCGTCTGTTCAGAACCAGAGGGGAACAAAGTCTGTGATAAAATAAAGGAGTTAACGCCCTTCTGGCCCCAAAACAGAAGCATGAGTTTTGTAAAATACATGCAGGGACTGTAAGAAGAATGCTAGAACAGTAGTAGTCCCGAAAGGGAGGTTGATCATTGACCGCTGCATAAAATGTTTCATGGTGAACATCGCATTGCTCTGCTGAAGAGCTGAAGAGATCAGGCGAACTCAAAAGTGATTTGCATTCGAACTTTTCATATCAGTTGGGAGAAGAAAAATGACGATCGGGAAGGAGGAGACGGTGGGAGAAGTGACGACGAAGAGAAAATGGGAGACAGATTGAAGGAGAAGTGTGTGTGAGAGAGGGGGTATTTTAATGGAGGTGTGTGAGAGGGAGAGGTAGAGGGAGAGGTAGAGGGAGACAGGGGAGATGGAGATATATATATAGAGAGAGAGAGAGAGGGGGGAGAAAGGTAGAGAGAGAGGGGGAAAGAGAGAACAAAGGGGAGAGGGAAGAGAGAGAGAGAGAGGGGGGAGAAAGAGGGCATATGGAAGGGGAAGGAAGAGACAAGAGATAGAGAGAGAGAGAGTGAGAGAACGAGAACAAGGGCTTAAGAGGGGGGGGGTGATTGGGGGAAGAGAGAAAGAGAGAAGACACTTGAAGCAGAGGAGTTAGCGATAAGAATTCATGTAATACCATCCATCCCATGTCGCAGTGACCCTCGGGCATTGACGCATGCGCACACGTTGCGTTTTGCCCACATTGCTCATCGCACACCACCTGCCGTCCCATCCCCGACCATCCATCCTCCCCTGGTTTACCTAGCCTACGGACTCGGCCCAGCAGCTGTACCCATCGCCGCTGAAAACTCACACGCTTCGATTACTTCTACGAGATGGAGTATTCCCTTGAAATTTCGGCTATCCTTCTGATTCCAAACTCGTGGGGTCCCGTTTGATAAATGAATTTGATACAGTCGGACTGGTCTCCAATAATCTGACACCCTGTCCTTCCATTCATACTGATACATGTTCTTGCAAAGTGCAAACTCAGTTAATGCTACTTCTCCTTTAAGTTTTGTTTCCACTCCTTACACCCCTTCGCTTTTTTGGTATAACATAATTTCCGCCACAAAAAACTAATCCCAACATAATTAGAGAAATGGAGTAAAATGGACTATGGTACATTTCATTTCACGTTGGATACCTGGTAGTTGGATTTGGAAATGTGTTCATGATAAGTCGTAGTATAGTTCTGTTTACATTTAACTGGTGAGTGAAATGCAAATTAAAGATATCCGTTACTCTTTGATAATCATTTTGAATCATTATTTTAGCACAGGGACGTCTCGATTTATTTTCTCAAAAGAAAAATAGAAGAATAATGATTTTAATACTCATAATACATATGACAGGTGAGTAAAATGCTAATCAAAAATATTTGTTCCTCTTCGATAACAGTTTTGAATCATTATTCCATTACAAGGACGTCTTGATTTGTTCTCTGAAAAGAAAAAAACAGAAGAATAATGATTTTACACTCATAATATTCGAAATAACAGTGACGAGTTTCAATACGTCATATTGAGTTTAGAAAAACAAAGTGAGGATAAAAGGTGATATCAGCAATTTGTGTAAAGTTGACAATGTTGAGATATGATGCAAGCATACTATTATACCATCCATTTTTTGCACATTCGCCCACTAAAATTTGTTATTTGGCCGTAAGGGTCTGTGTGTGAAGATGTGATAGAGAAAGAGACATATAAAGAGAGAGGGAGAGAGAGAAACAGAGAGATAGAGAGAGAAAGAGAGAGAGAGAAAGAGAGAGAGAGAAAGAGAGAGAAAGAGAGAGAAAGGTAAAAATTGCAATTCTAAAACACAATTCTAGGCCTTTCTATTTTTATTGATATACTTGTATTGGAGCTTAACATGAATTTTAAATTATAATTGCTTTTCTGAATATGAATTAATTGAATACTGAGGTGTGTACATAATACTTGTGTGTGTGCGTGTATGTGTTGCGCGCATAACGCATCTTCTATTCACTTATGAATCCCATACACTAATTGTTTTTATAAGAACAAATAAATGGATTCACTGCGACACTTTTTGTAAACATGTGAAACAAAGCAGCATAATTCCATGCCATTTTAAAAAGTATATTGTAAACTGTTTTGAACGTGCACCTTCACAACATAAGAGGCGCGACGGCTCAGTGGTAGAGAAGTGGTAGAGAAATAGGGAGGCACCGGATTCGAAACTAATTTAATGCGTCATTACCCAGTCCCTTAGAGTGGACTTAAAGCCGTTGGTCCCCTGGCTGCTTAATTACAAACGTACATTTGTTTTCATAGCAGTCAGGTAAAACAAAAACACCAACTGACCTATAGGGAACTACTAAACCCTAACCTTACCCTAACCCTAAACCCTAACCCTAAAACTTGACTGTTAAATTATTGTCCTCCTAATATACAATGTTTGCTTAATGACTCACCTGTTTTTACTCCAAATGCCCGTCTAATGACGCCTTAAGTAAAAGTATATCTATATAGAGAGAGATATAATATATAAAAACAAAACTTCTGTGATAAATAAAGCGTAAAAACGCGAAGAAAACATGAAATTGTCCTCCTAATGTGTCCTCCTAATGTGTCCTCCTAATGTGTCCACCTAATGACATTTCTACTTAATGACTCAATTTTTCACTCCAAATGTCCGTCTAATGAAACCTTTAGTAAAACATATTACCTAAAAAGACGTGTTAAAAGATAGAACTTGAGGCAAGAGAGTGAGAAAAGAAGAAGGAGAGAGAAAAAGAGAGATAGGACAAGCGGAGATACGACATCCGTCTCTCGGATATCAAGAATCAGCACAACATCGAAGAGAATCCTCAAATTAGGCGAACGTGGCAGTATCTTGAATTCCTATTAGGGTACCCTAGCTCTACTTGATGACAAAAGTGCGTTAACTTCTTTAAAGGGAACCCCTTTCTTTCCCGTCATCCGTGTTTGCCTTTCAGCTTCTACCCAGCTTACCTCATTTAGGACTCGCTACCAATACAGTTTGTTGCTAGGTGATATTATATTTAAAGCAAACGTGGATTTCGTAATAATAAAGTGACTGTCAGGCTCGACCTGCTTTATTGGAAATGTTGGAAGCACATTCATTCATGACACACTGCCTTTATGCTTCATGCTTCTAAGCAAACAAAATGGATAGATTCGTTATATCGTTTCGAGAGCTGCCTTTATGTAAAGGTATTCTATTTCAGTCAGTCACTCGGGGTTCTTAAATTTGTGATTTGAGTGAGAGTAAATTGGCTAGAATGAGACCACTTTATTTGCAATGACTTCAAAAAACGTTTTCAGGATCCCGTAACAATCCATTTTGAGGTATTAAAACAAATAAAAATAGATTCAATTCATTATAATGTTATTACCCAATAATTTGATGCGGCTAGATCACACCGCCATTAAATTGTCAATGAATGAAATCATAAAAAAGACACACATGTCTCATTTTCTGCCAGACTACGTTGATAGATCACTTACAAGTACGAATAATATTAGTTTATGATTCGCCGTCCTGTTGACCACTTGGTACGGTCATTCAATTATTGAATGCCTCGGTTTAATAATTAATCAGATAGTTAATATCCCTGTCAGTATCATAAAATTAGCTCGATTCTCGCGTATGAAAAGGGACGTCCGGATAACATTATGTTGTGTGACGCAACCGTTATTAAGTTGACTTTCATCCTCAACCGTATAATTCATTCTGGGTGATGAATGTCCTAAGCATTTATCATAGATTAGTGACAAGCGAGCTATTGAGTTGTTTTTCATTTCCTTGAATTCAGTCAATAACTAGTACTGTTTTGTCGTCTCGACCATTGGCGTACATCCAAGGGGTACGTTCCCCGAAAACGAATGACGAGAAAAAAGGGGGAAAGTAGAAAAAGAGAGATATGGGTATAATTGGAAAGGGAAAGACTGAGTGAAAAAAAAGAAGATTATACGGCCCTTCGTATACTCTCCACTCACTTCTTAACCTTGTTTTGGGGGTTCTCTGGCGTTTCACCTATTTCAAAACTTAAAATATAACAGTTTTGTTTAAATAAATATATTTATACAATACATTTATCAATAATATTTTGAATATGTGTTTTGAAAAAGTACATTTATTAATATCTAAAACCAAAATTATTTCCTCCTAATTCAATGAGTACTCTTAACGGTTCATATCTAGTCCTAAAATGGTGTATATATAACAAGGCCAACCATGCCCTACTCTTGTATTACATTTTTGTTGGCTTCATTTATCAAGTGCATAAATAACTACTGTCTAGCTGAAATATAATGTAAATTGATATTTGGGTAATAAATAAATGAAATGAAAATTAGTGGTGCCCCAATCAAGCAAATGCAACCCCCCCCCCCCCTCCAGTGACTTAACTAATGCGACAATGAGTAATAAATGTTGTTCCTAATAAATATATATATATTTATACTTATACATATGTAACATACCATGTAACCATAGGAATATGTTATTGGTGTTCACTGTGTATTGTTAATTGATAATGTTTTTCATTTTCCCCAAAATTTAAAAAACCATGATGCAAATTGAATGCATAATAAAGCAAATTCGTATCAAGAGATCCGCCATTCTTCCCCCAACAACGGCCATTTTCTGCTAACCTCTCTTTACCCGTCTAGTTGGTAGCATCTTAAAGAACATAACTCTCCAAAGATATTAAAGCAACGTCTTTCTGTCGTTTTTCTTGATAAATACCAGGACCCTAAAACCTGCGAAAGGGTAAATTTGGTCCGCCTGCACTTACTGTCCCACTTATGGTCCCGTGTGTGGGTATATTTGTGTGCACCTTGCATCGATACGGAGACATCAAATACTTAACAGAGTTTAAAATCTTTATTTTGCTAACTAGAAATAAAACAGCGGCTCGGATCTTGCCTTTTGTAAATTTTTAAAACCATATCGTATCAAAACTTAAATTGAGACTTTTTCTCCACCATTGGGACGATATTTCAAGCATCCGGACTCATAATCCTTAAGCTCTTTTTTTGTTTTAGGGTCCTACATGTAGTATAACCAAGACTGTAATATCTGCCAAGCTGGCGGTGTGGAGTCACGTTTGTTGATTGCAAGTGACAAGTTAAGTGAAAATTCCTTCACACGTAGATTAATTCCATAACCAAGCCTTGAAGAGGACGTGCAGACGCAAGGTATGGGACGTTTAAATGAGAACCAATATATATTCGGAGTGAACGAGGTGGTCTTTTATTGGTGGACGATCGAGCATTTTGGAGAAAGAAGAAGAGCAAGGAAAATGAGGGAATTCTTGAAAAAGTCACTCAATTCTCTATTTTTTGCCTTTGAAAGTATGTAGGATAACGCATTACACGCCAAACATGGGTAAATTTGAATATCAGATGTTTAGACATACAAGGACATACATCACATGATTACGTGACGTGATCACGTGATCTTCATTTTCCCGCCAAAAGGGTGATACAGCTGTCCACAAAGAAAGAGAACAATCTGTTTTGGGGATAAAGAGAAATGGCAAGGTTTGAAAATAAAAATGTCATGGATATTACAACTCTTGTACTTGAAGGTGGAATACAACAACAGCATGGACAAATGTCAATCAGTTAAAAGCACCAAAGAAATCATTGATGACAATTCGAGAACAAAGATAATTTAAACTTGCTCATCGCAATTTGATATTCACCCAGACTGACTACTACGGCTTCTATTCAATTTGCTGAACGGCATAATAACTGATAATAAGTAACAGATTGAAAACGATAAGTCACACTCTCGTATGTTATTTTATGAAAACGATTGACAACCAAAACACATGGCAGCCTCCTAATTTGAATTTTAACATAGTCAATTTCAACTTTGAGAGAAACGAAATACATGAAGATACGGTGAAAGAAAAATAAGAAATGTAAAGAAGATAGATAGGTAAATTGAGAGAGACAGAGAGATGCACACACACACACAAACACACACACACACTGACGCATCGACACAGAGATAAAGACAGGGAGCGAGAGAAAGAGAGTGAGGCAATGGGAGAGAGAGATCGTGTGCAAAAGAAATAATTATGTATAAGTCGGGAGGGACGAATGGCCACCGGCGTCTAACATCATATATGTTTCAATTAATCTACTCTGCCAAAATAATTGGATCTATGTGACGGTATGGATTTAGCCATGTAGAAATTACGATTAGCCATAGTCATCTGCAAAGCAAAGCAGACCTGTATCAGCATAACATAATTCGACATTTCCTGTGAAAAATGGCGATTATCTTTTTATCTCACTGGTGTCCGAATTCATCACTTTCATTTCTTACCGGAGATAAACTCGGGTACTTCTTTTCAACTCTGGTCTTCACTTAGTTACGCTCAGCTCCCGTTCTGTTTATTGAGGTGCATTATGAAGCGAGAAGGATATAATGTTGACGATAAGGGGGAAAGGGTAGACGCTCATGTACTCCATTTTTTTTTCCTTCTCTTTCTTTATTGTCACTTACCGACCATGGGTATTCTAATAACACACGCTGGGTCGTTAATGGGATAGGGCATATACTCGCCCTGGCGGCTTGCAAATGGTGCGTGGAAGATGAGTCGCTTTTGAGTATTTGGTCATAGGGGAATAAGGGGAAGCTGTGCTGTGGGAATCGCTTACATCGTTTTGCGATGCTGAGTGGTTACAGTACAAGCTACAAATATGCGATTTCGGGCTTGGGGAAGGTGATAAACTGGTGAATTATCAGGATGTATTGCAAATAAAGCAAATGAATCATAACACTTACAAATCGTTGTATATCAGAAATTTAAGTTTGATGCGACAAATAAGCGGTTCATAGACCTACAGAAGGATTAGGCGTTAAGAGCCTTGTTCTTAGAAAGATGCCGAGTATATATAATGTCATTGAACTGATATTAGACATGAAATACTATATTTTAATTTTAATGTGCAACGGGTTCGACATTAAAAATGGTTTCTTAAAGGTGTAGAATGATAAGTGTCGTTGTTAAATGTTTACAGACACATCAATAATCATTTCAATTGAAAAGGATACGAAAACGTGTTTGTCACTTTGATATAATGATTCTTCACCAAAGTCAAGAATACAGCTGAATAACGAACACAAATTGCTTTTAGCATATCACCCAAATCTGCTCCAATCGTGAGTACATTGAATCATATTCAATAGTCTTCCGCCCTCATCTCGAGAAATAAGACAATTTATCAATTATCTGGAACACGAGTCACCAAATGGGAAAAGAAAAGAGCGAAAACGTTCCTGCATCTCAATTGGTATCGCATCGTCTTGGGCGTCTGACATTTCAATATATCATACAAGTATAAGTGTGTTCATTTGGAGAAGCGCTTTTGTGACCGCCGGCGTTTTTAATCACATTCACTGCGAATATCATACGCCTTTGTCTTTTCCTCTCTCTTTCATCACATTTGGAAGGTCTTGCGTGAAAGATTTGATAGGTCAGAAGAGAGTGAGAGAGAGAGAGAGAGGGGGAGAGAAAGAGAGAGATAGAGAGAGATAGAAAGAGAGGATGATATATTGAAAAGTTCTTGCGAGGGAATGCATGGGCATTGGGTGAAAAGAAAGTCACGTAGATAGATAAATAGATAGACCAAAATAGATAGAGAAGGAAAGAGAGAAAGAGAGAGAGAGAGGATGATATATTTGAAAGTTTGTTGCGTGGGAATGCATGGGCATTGGGTTAAGAGAAAGACACGTAGATAGATAAATAGATAGACAAAAATAGATGGAGAGAGAAAGAGAGAGAGAGAGAGAGAGGGGTGAAATGTGTGAATTGTTGGGACAAAATAATTGTCGGTTAAATATATCATCGTAATAACAGTATACCATGTTACTGCGGTGGTATGAACTCGTTTTATTATTTAAAAATGTAAAATAGAGTGATATTATCTACAGTAGATAGTAAGCAACCCCGCATACACATTAACGTTCTCATGTACAAGATAGCGGGGAAGAGTGAGTGGGGGGGGGGGGTGGGTGCAGGAATACATAAGCAACACAAATTAGCGCAACATTATTATTTTTCATTTACTAACGCATTTATGTTTAATATTCGTTTTTACTAATATCGTCGTGTGAGTAAGTTATCTAAAGTAGATAGTAAACTACCGAAAACAAAGACTGAGGCCATTTCAATAATATATTTTTTTTTTTATAGCAGATGTTTCTGCATTTATTGATAAATCAAATATAAAACATTCAAATAACAATAATAGTATATTATATAATTGATTTACATAAAGAATGACAACTTAAATACACACAAATAGAAAATGCATAATTGTAAGCTTGAAAGTATCGAGGTAAGTAAAAATAATCAAGATAAATGCAGAGGCCAACTATCATAAGCAAGATGGAGAAAGAAATTGGGACAGAGGGGAGGATTGAAGTAAGTGATTACAAAAAAAGGAGATGCAAGAGAAAGAGAGAGAGAGAGAGAAAGAGAGAGGCAGTGTATAATCCGAAGGTATAGGCATAAACACGATGCAAAGAAGACACGGAATGATAAGACAAAGAAAAAACCACACACAGATAAAGTGAAAGTGGGAGAGAGAGAGAGAGAGAGAGAGAGGAGGAGAAAGTGTGTAAGAGAGAGAAATAGAAAGAAAGTGAGAGAGGGAGAGAGAGAGAGATTGGGAGAAATGGCTGACGAGGAAGTGAAGGACAGTGTGATGAACGGAAATAAGGGACACCATAACCATAAATAGAGGGAGTACTCACAGGAAAGCTCAGGCTATGTAGAGATATTATTTTTGGTCGCCATATGTCTTCGCTTCGCTTGCATGGGGATTCAGTCACGTGACCTGGTCAACACACCATGGTAATACATCCGAACATTTCGGGTCAAACACGAATCAAATCCATCTCTCAATGAATCCCGGTCAGCAGACGGTGAATTATTATAGATGGCTCCTATAAAACGATACCTTGCAATAAAAAAGAATGCAGTAGTCATCCTTACAAGTGATCTGAGAATGCAAATTACAAATATCACGTCCATGCATGCATAGCAAGCACTTTGACAACTAAAGCCTTATACTTTAAATGGGAAGTATATGATTTTGTTTGGCAATTTCCCACGTTTTCTTGACTTTTATTCACTCTGTAAATTTTTAATATCTTTAGTCTACATTATTTTGTTAAACATTTTTATTTATAAAAAGAGAGGTATTAATATATATTGATTCGTAGATAGACCTGAAATTTAGTGTGAAATGATTTTTTTTATTTTTGATGGATTATTTATTAGTTTTGAATTATTGTCAGATGTTGTTCAATCGGATGTTACAATGCTATGTTGAGACACACATGTGTATTTTAACATGCTCATATTTTATATAACTTATTACTGATATTTGTTTTTAACAGAGATTTACATGATCATCCCGTTTTACACAATGGATAATCTAAAAATACGTTACAGTAATGATAAAACCTGCTACTTTGGTGTTTCTTTTCAATGGGGATGACGTCAGCAGTTTCACCTCTTAAGCTGTTCTACGAAGCAGGGCTCATTTCCGCTGTCGTCAACATAAAGTTCTCCTCTATCTCTCTCTCTACCTTTTCTTACACTCTTATCTAGCTCTTTCTCTCTCTTTCCATCTGTCTCTCTGTCTCTTTCTTTCTCTCTTTCTTTCTTTCTTTCTCTCTCTCTCTCTTGCTCTCTCTCACTCTCTTGATCTACCCTCTCTCTTTCTCTTTCTCTTATTCTACCTCGAGTCAGATGCTATCCTCAGTTCCCTCAGTCTGCCCTGTCTCTCTAATCCTCGAGTCCCCCTCTCTCCTTCTTCTCAGTCTTTTTTCTATAACCGTTGTCCTTCCGTAACGCTTAACAGTTTGTCCTAGTTTTCATAAGTCATTTGTTGTGTGTTTTTCTTTTCCCCACATTTTCACAGCCTTCATGCCAGTTCATTAAACCTCTCCAAAAAAATGATAAGAGAACCGCTTTCAAAGGGTTCCAAAGCCTTTCTTAATTGTTTTCTGGCTGACAATGACAGTTTTTAGCTAATTAGACATCAATGGAATCAAGTGATAACTATCTGAATTAATGAGAAAAAAAATAAAGTGACAGAATATAATGTTTTCATTCACTCTTCATTCATATGATAATTCCTTTGAATGCCAGAGCACTATAGAGGATGGATATATTCGTACGTGCACGGCAGATTGTCTTTTATTTACAGCGGGTATAATCATGTTTGCTGCCAGTTTGATAGGTCTAATAGAAAACACGATTTTGCTGGGGACCGTGGAGCCGATGTATAGGTCAAGGAGGAAATTCTTTCATCAAATTCAGCCAAACAACGTGTCGCGTGCAGCGCTTCATACTGGGTCCTAATGAATAACAGATAGATAAAACGAACATGGTTAATGCTTAAACTATAACAAATATCTTGTTTACCCTCTTTTCCCTCATTATTAATAATTTAGTGCAATCGTAGGTGGTTGTGATCAATTGGTGAATGCAATTGTACGATTATTTTCAACACGTTTTGGAATCAGCGAACAATCATTAAAGTAACGACGTATCATACGGCAAGCACTAGTAAAAAGTGTTTAAAAGATGGTCAAATATAACAAAACAAAGTGCGGGGTAACGAATGACCGCACGCGATATCGCACTTGAGAAGTTTACAAGAAAATTGATGACGCCAACATGCTAAACAATTTGATTAAATCTATACAAGTTTGAAACGAATGAGTGTAGAAAGACATAATATGTCTCTTATTGCAACCACTGCAGAATTGTGATTGTACATTTCCGTATCAACTCTCTTTGATGAGGTTTTACGAGGGTAATCTGACTTCATAAATTGCAGTTGAATTTATTGGCCGATTGGGGATAAAACGGAATGATTTTATATTGCATTTTGATTACTTAAAATAGTGTTATTGGCCATTCGCTGGTGCTAAATTACGAATGACTCGATATTTCGAAGAAAAGTAATGAGTTTTCCTTCTTTTTTCATTCATGCAGAGTCCTTCTGTCATAAAATAATATATCGTGCCATTTACCGATTTTAATATAAAATGAAACTTTCTTGTATATTGATTTATTTTTTTAAGAATACGAAATATACGCAGATGAATTGGTAATCACGATTTCATTTTCAAAATTGTCCACATTTTCATTAGTGAGTTTTCCTTTAATATACGAGAATTTATTGTAATTCTAAGAACCCTAAACATATTGCTTTCTTGGTTTCTTCACGTGATACACCGTTGTGGGCAGAAAGTAATGTTTGGGTCGTTTATATCGATTCCTAATCATCAATCGTACCAACATTTCTTGGACATTCATGATTGATGTCGTTCAGAATATTTTCTTCTTTTTTCGCAGAAAAAAAGTGATATCACGGATTCGTGTAAATTGACATGAATTTGTGATTCATTACCCTAGATTGACATAATTCACCAATCTTTACCATACAAGGTATGGGTCCCCGAGCCCCGGACCCGCGTGACTGCGCACAGAAGTCACGGCGCATCTGTGCAGTGACGTCACAGCGCCAGATGGCGCATGTGATGAGGTTCATGTAAATCTGCGTGGTTTCACTAATCATACCTACGTAAATAGGAGCCTTTCGTGTGCATCGTAAGACCCAGCATCCCTTCTGCTAATGGTGTAGGGCGGGTGGTAGGGGGTGCTGGTGATACACCCCTACCCCCTCCTTTCCTCCGTCGATTCCTAAATTATTGGCCGAGGCGTATACATTCGAACCCTAAAGTTGGGGACAAACTTTTTTCTTTAAATTAATTCCAAAATGGTTTATATATGCGATCAAAACGTGTTTTGTGCTAACGATTTTATATTCAAAGCAGCAACAACTGGATCATCCGTGATAACGTGTAATGTTGGTATAATACATAACATTTTAAAATGATACGAACATGTGAAAAGAAATGAACGTTATACTTTGACAAAATGGACCAAAACACATGAATAACAAACATATGCATTTTCAAATGGACTCTTTAGACCTGTTAGTAAGATTTAAAATGTTTCGAACAAAATACAGGAACACTAACAAATAAATATTACAATTATATCTTTAAGGATAAAATACCAACATAGAGCATATTATCATATTTCGTTCAAATCAATTGGTATAAAATGATATTTATTTTGTATCATCTGTTTATATGTCGTGGAAATCTATGATACTATAATCATGTAGATTATCTACGGTATATACAATACAAATGAGTGTATATGGAAATTGACTGTATGACATTGTTTTTTCAAATAGTCGTTTTTCAAAATGTCCAAAGATGAAATTGCCAAAGCTTCCACCACCTGTTTCATATCCACAATCTTTTTTCGATGTAATTAGTAAGAGCTATCCAAAAAAATGTGATGTCAATCTTAACTTCTTTTTTTTTTATAAAGCAACGCCAGGCAAAAGGTGATTCTATTAGCTGCAATAATTACCACATATTCCCTTGGTCAAAGTCCGAAACCTTATGGACATAAGGGTGTCTTTTTTACCCTAAAGCGACATAGTTACTGGAATAGCCCTGCCTCAGGCGCGGTCATCCCTAACTCAAAGTGTCGGCTTTAATACTTCAGACATGGTGCATCAATTAGCTTCTCACGAAAACACGACAATTAAGCGCTGCGCTGGTATTACCGTAATCTCTTCCGATTCTATACGCTGCGATCTATCTACGCTTCCATCATCCGATGCCTGCCCCGGCCTCTCTCCCTATCTCTCTATTTTGGAGGAGTGGGGCCCTCTTTTTAACTTCCCAATATTTCCAGCCATAATTTAATATCTCATTTTGATACTGCCAAATTCATACGGTGGCGATTAGTACACCCAACCTTAACCCCTTTGGAAAGTCTGCCAGTGTTATAATATTTCACTTGCTTCTCAGCAAATTGGTTCTTTATTGATCCTCCCTGCACATGCGCAGTGGGAAGGGTGTTTGTGAAGCTTATAAGGCATCGTATGTTTTAAAACGCGACAGAATAGACACCCTCGGGTGCGGCCTGATATTAGCGCAGCTAGCCCAATAAAACCACGGAGCGTCACCCTCTCCCTCCCCCCTCCCCCCTCCCGTCTGAATATTTGAACAAGCTACATGGCCCAGAAATGACATCTCAGTAACATTGCAGGCGGTGCGACACCAGTGGCAATGGGTTATTAAAAATAGAAATGTAAATGAAGCCAAACGAATATAGGGCTTAAATGTTCATTAGTCTGATATATACAGGAATCTCTGGGTTATTTAACATGTAATACCTTAATTCCTAACAAAAGGATTTAAATTCCGTCTTTCCCTTACAAACTTTTTTTAGAATATAATATTAATATAAGTCGTTATATGCAGACCTAGAACGTTATCGAATTAATTTTATTGAAATTATTATCATGAATTCATTTTTCTGACTTTGTAAGTGTATTAAATTCAGGTCATTTAGTTTTCATACATACGGACCAGACAGCCATTTCTTTTCAGTGCGTTTACTATGATTGTCAAAATATGATACATAGGAATTCGGAACTAAATTTGGAAACAATATTATGGTTATGCATTGGGGTTCTTCATAATTTCTTCTCCATAATATCATCTCATAATTTTGCGGCATATGTGTATATTACATTCTAAAAACAAAAAATGTGAAGCATCATTTAAAAGGGCCGAGGAGTAACAATATTTCAAACTGTCAGATTGACATTTTTAACATGCTAGATTTATCCTGTAGAGTGTTGGATCCAATTTGTTCAAAGTGTTAATCTACCATTTGGAATACAAAAATGGCCACTCCCGGCCCTTTTAATTTTTGATTTAACTTTTTAGTTTTGTTGAATTGCACAGAGAGCACAGATTAGTAAAATCAACAATAAATTGACCATGTTAACAATTATATGAATTAAATTGTGGATGGATGTATAAGTATAATGGGTTGCAATCACGAGCGCTTCGTATATCATGTTTTCCCGCGTGTTTCTTGTTCAAGAAAAATATTGCTGCCATGCATGCTAACACACTTAAATGAGAATGAAAATGTTGACGCCGAATAATTGGAAAAAGTGTTCATGATCAAAAACGCTTTTGGAATGTTATTGACTTCTATACACACGCATTAAGATCTTTTGACGATAAAAGCATTGCGATCAACCTGGACTGCTAACCTAATAGAAGTGAATGTTGGAAAACATGTATGTCGCAAAAATATAATTTATCACTGTATCCAGGCGAGGGTATCAGAGAGGGTAATTAAATTGCTCAAAAATAGGACAACGCTGTTTCACCTAATACTTTGAATGAATGTGCATGGGAGTCGATTTCCATCGCTTCATTACCGACTATGCTACCCCCCCCCCCCCCCCCCCCCCTCACACCCGCCGATGAGCTGCAAAGGCATGTACACGAGGTGCTACCGACTAAATGAACAGTCGACGGGGGAAATAGAAAAGGAAGGAAAAAAGAGATGGGGAGAAAAGTTTTGTTTACTCAAATGCACAATGTCTGTGCAGGCAGTTCGTTTGCAATCCTATGCATAGCAAATTTGAAATAAAGGCGAGATGCGGAACGTCAACAACGAATGCACAGCCAAGTGGTTGTTTTACGTGACTGCTGCCCTGTGACGTCACAACCGTATACCTGGTAGTTCGCTGGTCCACCTTATCAATGCTTTAATATGCAGCAAAATACACGATGGCTTTTAATTGTATTGATACTTCGAATTGCACGCTCCGCAGTCGAGTGTTGTATGTGATGAGGGAACATCGATCATTTTGATTTTGATTAAAATGGCTGATTGGCAATTGGAAATTAGGCTAGTTCGCGCTCCTCATCGTGCAAATATATTACTTAATTTCACATAGATTTGTATAATTTCTTGAAAAAGAAACGATTGGGAAATACGTTAACACGACATCATTCGCAATCCCTAATCACAACGTTGTTACGTTATTAAATAACTATATTGCAAGAAAACATCTATTACCCAGATTTAAAATTCATTAATTGTTTCAATTAGTTGACATAATTATAAATTATGTAACCTATTTATGAAGCTTATTCTATCACATTTTGATACTTAACCACGCATCAACCGTAGAAAGAGCTATAAGACCAAATATATTTAATTGTTAATAAATATGGTTTTAACAAGAAAAAAAAACTAAATTTTTTCACGTTACATAATAGGAGAGTGATTTTATTTAAACTATAAATAGAATGTTTGACAGATGACAACCCATATATGGTCAAGCATGTGTACCTGATTCAAAAGTGAACGGAAGTTTTCATCTTTTTATCAGCGTCAGTCAAGCAAGTTTTCTTCTTTTTTCTGGAGAAAATATATAATAGTGACTAATTTCACAGGCCAGTATTAAGATAAAGACATCACTGAAATCACTCAACATTGACACCATGCGTTCGTGATGATTATGAAAGACTTAGGAGCACTTCATTTCCCATGCATGTCCAAATACCACAGCTGGGAATCCAATTGTCACCGGGAATCTTCCGCTTTTTCCGCCCAACTTGCCAATTTTCTTAGATTTCTCGCTCTTATGGGAGAAAAAAAGTCGTGTAAGATGAATCGATAGGACCATAGGACCGGAAAGGTTAAAACGAATACAGAAAATTGAAAGCGGAGAACATCTAGATATGTATTCTGGAAAATATGGCGGTGAGTGAAAGATCGAGATGGGCAGGGTGAAATAGAGACAGAGAAATATAGAAAAAATAATGGGAGAGAGGGAGGCACACACACAGAGTTAGATTATCAGAGTAATACAATACAGAAAATGAAGAGGAGAAGTTAAAAACCTAACACTGGCAATACGTAATATTTGCGTGTACATTTATTATAGTCTTAAAGTTGTCTTGTGATAAAGATAACTAGAAAAGATGGATGTATGAGGGGTAAGGTATAGAAGAAGTAGAAGTAGTATTAATAACAGAAGCAGTATCAACAGCATCATTATTAGCAGAAGCATTAGGTGTAATGATAGTAGTGGTAGTGCTGGTAGTAATAGTAGTATGTATGGTATCAGCAGCAGTGGAATCAGCAGCAGCAGAAGCATTATTAGAAGTAGTAGTAGTCACATAAAGAAAGAAAAAAGAAGTAGTAGTAGCAGCAGCAGCACTAATATAAAGGTTGTAGTATTAGTAGTAGTGATGGCGGTGATGGTAGTGATGGTGATTGTGGGGGTGGTATAAGTATTGGCCGAACGCGATATCAACTTCTTTCGAAAAAAATCAACTTAATTTAAATGTATTATAAGATGATGAAGCGGATCCTAATCAAATGATTGGTTGAGAGCGTACACCTGACTAGGCATTTTGTTGCCTAACATGTAATTTTACCAATGACCGGTCATTATTGAAATCATGTTATAAAACATCATTAATTTATAAAAACAAATAAATCATCATCGTTTAAAACAAATAATATCCATCATTTTGTTCGGGCATTAGTAAAAATTACCCACACTCGGTACCTTCGAATTACTCCAAACACCCTCGGCTATCGCCTGGGGCGTGTTAGACTGGTCCAAAGGTACATGTACATCGTGTGGGTAATTCTGACTAATGCCCTCACTGGTTTGTATTATTTGTATAATAGCCCTGTGCGTCACCTATTAACATTTGCGAACATGACAATGACGCATTACGTAAATCGAATTTTATTTTATTGGGACATACAATAGGGTAATGATATTGCCCTTTTTTGTTTTTCCAAAAGCAGTTGCGATCGTTTTTTACTCATTAAAATAGTTTACATATAGTTTATCAGGATACAGTAATAAAAGCCCGAAGTGGTAGTAGTATTAGCGCATACTCTTCTATAGCAATTAAGCATTACAACATACCGGTAGATTAATGAGTTTTACATTTGAACAAATATTGGTAGGAAAATAAGAGACAGCATGCACGGTCGAAAATCCTTATGTTATCACGCAACAATTATTTACAAATACATTTTCCCATCGCGACTGAGAGAGCGCAGAAATTGAATTGCTTTAGAACGGATGGCGAATGTTTGTTAATTAATACTCCCATAATCCTACTTCGGGTCCGTGCCGAAACCGGATTCGAGGCAATTTGCTGTTCAATAAAAATACCGAACTCTTATGATAGTAAGGCACCCCTCCGATTGCCATGCCCCCCCCTACCACATACAGGTACACCCCTTCCTGAATCCCCAGTGGTGGTGGTGTACATTTACCAAGCCTCATAGAGCATTAAGAATTAGCCTCTCATACATTCCGTCATTCCTACATCATGTTTAAATATTCATTCCAAAGTTTGCCCTGGAAAGCCTCAGAAAATTGTTAATATCTCTCAAGGCTGATGAGTGGGTGATCTATGGTTGAAATATTTCACGGGCTATGTTAACAAATCGAGTTGTATATTCATCCTTGATTGTCCATGCGAGGATAATATTCTCTTTCTTTTACATTGTAATGTGGAGCTTACCTATGCATAACTTTTAAAGTGAATGATGAAATAGAGCTTTATTAGTTTCTGCCTTACATTCTAGTATATAAGCCGTACTTACATAACGAAATAATAATTCAAAAACGCGTGGTACTTAACCTAGTTTAGACAGTGAATTCCCCGTATAATGAGATTCGTTTTTGAAGGCATTTCTTTGTACGATTAAATATCGAGGAACTCTGAAAAGAGAAGAAAAAAAACGATTGTTGAAACAAATATTCTTCTTTCGGAAAGCATCGATTCATTAAAGTTATTTTCCTTTCTTTATCACTATCATTATAGTGTATAGGGGGCTTTAAATGGTACAAGTGGCCGAATAAAATCAATGTTTATATTTAAATGAGTGGTAAAAGGGAAGAGAAGAATAGAGTAATTTTATTGGCCCATCTATCATCCCTAAAATGTAACTATTAGAAAATAGGGATACCGCATATCGTACCAGACCATGTACTCATTAAAGTAAACATTCGTCTTTTGAAGACCGAGTATACATGACATCTATATTCTTTTCTCGAGCACTTGAAAGTGCTTGATATATAGTTCTGAAGTGGTTTTTTGCTGCATGGCGTCTATTAAGATTAGATTCTCGGATGAGCGTCACATTCTCTCTTTCTCTATCTCTTTCTCTCACTTTCTCTCTCATTTCCTTCCTTTTTCTCCTCTCTCTATGAATAAATATATATATATATAATCATAGATAGACGGAGAGATATTATAATATATGTTTATAATTTTTGTCTGTCTTTCTCTTCCCTCTCTCGACCCCATCCCTTTCTCTTTTTCTATATATCCATCTGTCCTTCCCTACTCTATCTCTACCTCTCTCTCTCTTTCCCTCTCTGTCTCTCGCTTTGTGTGTGTGTGTCTCTCTATCTAGTGTTCTCTCTCTCTCTCTCTCTCTATCTCTCTCTCTCTCTCTCTTTCTCCATTTCTTTCCATATCTTTCCCTTTATCGGTCTAGCAAAAAGTTCCCAATCCCATTTCTGTATTTATCAATGTAACATATAAAAATAGTCGTCATCAGTTGTCTTGCCCAGATTTGAATAAATAGTCCCACTCATTTCCTACGTCACAATGGCAATAGAGGATCGGTTTGTAGGGTAATCTACTTATATGCCCTAAATTCCCTTTACCCCTCCCCCCTTCCCTACAAAAGTATATTGAATAAGTTCCATTGTCTTTGATATGAATGAATGTTCATACATATTTATAAGTTCATGAATCATCTCCTTCGCAGGTCGCTCTCTCGATAAGCCGTTCGTTGCCCTAAGCCATTTCATTCAAAGCAGAGTGACATGTTACGGGATCTTGGGAATTCACTGCAGATCAAAAAATTGACGTCATAAACCAGAGTTTGATAGATAACATCTTTTATTGCGATTCAGTGAGAGAAAATAATTTGAATTGTGATTGACATTCGCACACAGCTTGTTCGCTATCCGAAGATATTTTTTAATGAAAATGAAATTACACATTGCAAATCACTCATCTATTGTTACGGAAAAGGAAATTATTATTTGAGCTGAATAGAAATTCTCTATTTATAATACATGAAAGTGTATTGTGACGTAGTATTTGGCATATCATGTTATACCGACGTTTATACACAAGGGGTATGTTGCAATGAACTAGGAGGCACATTAAATCGTCATTCATATGTCAACCAAACAATGTACGAACGAGAAAACATCAATTTTGGTATTTCTGACAGTGCAGCATTGTAAAGTTCACAACACAACGTAGAGGTAGTTAAGGTAGAAGGACCGTACCTTTAGTGATTAATCTTCATAGAGGATCATTATGTTTTAACCCTGGATCGGAGAAAATAATCTTTAAAGAGGAAGATGACGCACTGCTTCAAAGACATGCAATAAAATTATTCATAAAGTGATCTCACCGCCTTGAAGGACAATGCCAAAATTAAGTAGCCTCATTAGCCACAAAGACACTACTTTTGTAAACTACATAGAGAGACCGACGCGCGTACCAGGCATCGTCTAAGAACTAGCTGATCTGACATTGAAAATACTGACTGATGGGAGTTCTCCTTTAAAGTAACTCATAACACCGGTGAAACCCCCTGGTCTCAGGTAAGTCCAGGGGCTTATAGCAATTGTGCCAGGTCCTGGAGGCGGATTTGTAGCCCGTCAGAATTGATCAAGATGGCCGGAGAAGGCTATAGATACTGAAGGATCTAATCCCTGCAGCTTTATGTATGATAGATTGTTGTATTCCCAATATTGTTGCCCTGGTTACGTTCTCTCTCTCTCCCTTTCTTCTACCTCACCTTATGAACAGCTTGCTCATGATCAACAGCTGACATGATATGTTATAATGAGCATTGAATCGTGAAAATACGTGAATTGTTTAAATTTTAAGATGAAAACAGAAGAAAAAAAAGAACTTGATTGCAAATATACATTTATAAGAATAACTAATTAATTTCTCTTTGAAGTATTAATATTTATATCTCTATTCCAATTATTTGTATTGTATTACGTTGTTTATACCCATGAACAATTTGATGGAACGTGTTATGCATTATAATTAATGGCGATATCGTAGGCCTACTTATTGTTTCTTTTGTTTCTGGCAACAGAAATCAATCAATATACCTTAGTATGTCTTCAAGAAAGATAAATCGCGCTTTGCTTGTAATTATCATGATTACAGAACACTACACATTTTGTCTCAAATGCATTTAGGGAAAGATCATTAAAAGTAGACTTCGAATAGACTAAAATTGGCTTTTGTGTATGTACAGAAAATTAATAATTGTCTCTTTACCCTTGACCGACATTTTCGAACAATTCTTAATAAAAGCAAATTACCACAGCATAGTAATCATGGTAGTATTATGGTTCTTTCAGCTAGCATAATGATCGGGGGGAAATAGTCTTGTGATGTGCGTAATATTTCATACCACCCTAAATCATAAAACAATTAAACGCCTTCTCTTAAATTGCTTCAGAGGAACTTGAAGTATACTTCATTTTGGCAGCCATTTTCTTCGTTGTAATTTTTGTTCCTACATTATGTTGACCAAGGAGGTCGGTGACACTTCTTCGGGATCCTGTTTATCCTTCTGTTTGTAGTGGAAATGTATTATTAGTACATACAAAATGTCAATATTTTCGTTTCTATGAAATGAGATAGGAGGGAAAGGTAAATTTAGAAGGAGAAAAATTAACAAAAACTTCCTGTTCAATATCGGTTTCTTGTCTGCTGTTCGATCGGCATAAAAAGTCAATTACTGCGATCGATTCATGGCTGTTACACTGCTTCCTCGGATCCCTGCAACTTTTCATAATGATGTGACATGAAACAGGAAGATAACCTTTAGCAAACTCGAACAAGATCACAGCCATTACTAGAGACTTTTATATTTGCTGAACAACAACGTGGATTGCTACGATCGACGTCCTTTTAATGCACTGCCTTGAATGGACGTCACACGTATCAGTCCACGCAAATCTAAAAGTCCCTATTATTATGTATAGGACGTATACGTGTGAGAGATGTTGGTTGTTCCCATGATAGTTTGCAGGTAAACCCCCTTGTCAGTCGTACGTGTCTTCAGTTCGAGACTATACTGATGGCACACTACATTGGCTTTGACAGGGCTAGGCTCTGCTCAAGGTTTTAGAGGAATTGTGGTAAAGTGTCGAATTAGGGTCTGTGCTAGAGACTACTCTCTTGGCTAGGTATCTTTCTTTCTTTGTCCCCCTCCCCCCTCCCCCTCACCCTCTCTCTCTCTCTCTCTCTCTCTCTCTCTATCCCTCCCTCCCTCTCATTTTCTCAATCAATCAAGCCTTGTTCGAATTTGAACCACGTCAGCAAAGACGAATTAGCATAATTAGCTGATGTCAAGCTATCGTTATTACAAACCAACATTCACACTAAAAACGCTTTTCAACATTCTTAAAAAAAAACAATAGGTCAACATTTTACCCTGCAACTTGTTTGCAGTGAATATGTTCCTGTATTTATTGAGACACGTTATATATACTTATGATACTCTCTTGAGTTCGCAGCCCCACTTACGACACACCCACACCCCTTACACAAACACACCAGTGCTTCACAGCTTAGCCATGGTTCTTAAAGGCATCGTTTAACAATTTTAATTCTGAGATGCACGGCCCTACGTATTATCAGTGTCTGTGATATGGTGTAAAATTGAAGCCCTAACGATATTGCGCTTCAAAATGATCAAGAAGTGCCTCAAAAAAGTGAAAAAATCTTTGAGTGACCGGTTTTACCATACTCATTTTCCTTAATAGGCTGTAGTGTATCAAAATCCGTTAGGAAAACGCAAAATTTGGTTTCGGTTTCCAATCATAAATATCTTGATAATCAGACTGGCGATCGGCTTGTAAAATTCATTGGGTTCCTGACTGACGGTTTATAATTATCATTAAAGCATTAGCTAAATCAAGGATTTTGTTTCAGAATCTGAGAAAAAGTTACCGGATCCCTTTAATACCACAAGAGCTTCCTCTCGTGGCCCAAAAAATAAAATGCGATGGAATTCTCAATCTCAAACAATCCCGCCAAATATTCCTATCTTGAGTTCCCGAAATAGCTGAAAAATGGAGGATGCGTTCAATAACCCGTCCTCCAGGCATTAGGAGCATACAATAGGATTCCGTGATACTGAATGGAGATGGCCAATTTTCTGCTGAAGTTGAAGTAGATGCTCGGGGATAGTCTGCACCGATACCTTTTATGGGACCTGACGCAATCCTCGTTTGTTGACATCTTGCGATTTCTATCAGAAATTCGTACCTAAGGGCGGGCTGCAGTATTTGTAGTTGGCTCGAGATGTTGGGTATTCTGTATACCTTTTGGGGACTGAAATCAAACAATAAATATGAAGCTATATCTTATATTGGGATGTCTCTGATCATAAAGCAAATGGCATATTTACAAAGCATATATACCAACGTCTGTAGTTGTGTTTTGTGTCTGTTGAAGAGCCCTTCCGTTATCACTTTATCTTTATAGGAAAAAACTCTCACAAAAGACACGATTACCAAATAAGGTTTTACTTTTCACATGATTATGTAGATTGCCATGAAACATTGAATTTGATAGTTCAGACTCATATTTCATAGACCTAACTATTGGTCAAAGCATTGCGAACCATGAATTTCTCAAAAAAAAGTGTGAAAGATCACTGAAAGCGATCTGTAATTCCACAAACTATCTAAATATTACCCGCATGTTCGTATCTTTTGAAAGATCAGTGACTTTTGTATGTGTCGTATCATATTTGTCAAATTACAAATGAATATAGTAGGACACGGAAAGAAATGTAATGAATTAATAATATTGCACAATTTAAATATAGATTTTTTTTTTTACGTATGGTTTCATGTTTGATAGAGGTAATCTTTTAAAGATTAATGATTATGTGTTCCATGGACCACTTATTGATCTATGCATGATATTTTTTTAATTATTCACAATAATAATAGTAATGGTACTAATTCTAACAATGATAATAATAACAACAACAAAGTTTTGTCAGGTACCCATTTATACCTTGCTGGAGAGTGTGAACTATCTTCGAACTGGGATTCGAACCCCAAACCCTTGGATTGATGGTCAAGCGAATTATTTACTATACCACGACACCTCCAACACAGTCATTTCAATCAAACAGAATCAGGCGATCCCAATAGGACGGCCCCACGAACTAATGTGCCCTTATAAACTGACACAATTTGTTCGTATGGATTTGGACTTAAGGTCAGGAGTCCGCCTTCTGATTTAATACAGCCAATTGTAAAATGGATCGTAAGAATGGAGGAGAGGGGGGGGGGGTGACATGGGAGGTGATGTTCTGTAATAGCCAACATATTCACTGATACGATAGACTGATTAGAAACTTCCCCATAAGTTGTTAATGTGCCCTTATAAGCTGAGTTACTCTAGTTTTGGATGTAGACCAAAGGTGATCAGGAGTCCGCCTACCGAATTAATACAGCCAATTGTATAAGGGATTGTAAGAATGGAGGGGGGGGGGGATTGAGGGGAGAATGGAGGTGGTATTCTTAGCCAACACATTCACTGATTCGAAAGACTCATTAGCGCCAAAAAAGACTTCCCCACGAGTTAATGTGTGCCCTTTTAAGCTGAGTTACTCTAGTTTTGGATGTAGACCAAAGGTGATCAGGAGTCCGCCTGCTGCATTAATACAGCCAATTGTATAAGGGATTGTAAGAATGGAGGGAGGGGGTGGGGGGGGGGTTGAGGGAAGAGGTGAGGTGGTATTCTTAGCCAACACATTCACTGATTCGAAAGACTCATTAAAACCAAACAAGACTTTCCCACTAGTTGATATATGCCCTTATAAACTGAGTTACTCTAGTTTTGTGATGTAGACCAAAGGTGATCAGGAGTCCGCCTGCCGAATTAATACAGCCAATTGTATAAGGGATTGTAAGAATGGAGGGAGGAGAGGGGGGGGGGGTGACAGGGGAGGTGATGTTCTGTAATAGCCAACATATTCACTGATACGATAGACTGATTAGAAACTTCACCATAAGTTGTTAATGTGCCCTTATAAGCTGAGTTACTCTAGTTTTGGATGTAGACCAAAGGTGATCAGGAGTCCGCCTACCTAATTAATACAGTCAATTGTATAAGGGATTGTAAGAATGGAGGGGGGGGGGTTGAGGGGAGAATGGAGGTGGTATTCTTAGCCAACACATTCACTGATTCGAAAGACTCATTAGCGCCAAACAAGACTTCCCCACGAGTTAATGTGTGCCCTTTTAAGCTGAGTTACTCTAGTTTTGGATGTAGACCAAAGGTGATCAGGAGTCCGCCTGCTGCATTAATACAGCCAATTGTATAAGGGATTGTAAGAATGGAGGGAGGGGGTGGGGGGGGGGGTTGAGGGAAGAGGTGAGGTGGTATTCTTAGCCAACACATTCACTGATTCGAAAGACTCATTAAAACCAAACAAGACTTTCCCACTAGTTGATATATGCCCTTATAAACTGAGTTACTCTAGTTTTGTGATGTAGACCAAAGGTGATCAGGAGTCCGCCTGCCGAATTAATACAGCCAATTGTATAAGGGATTGTAAGAATTGAGGGAGGGGGGGGGGGGTTGAGAGGAGAGGTGGTATTCTTAGCCAACACATTCACTGATACGATAGACTTATTAGAAACTTCCCCACGAGTTAATGTGCCCTTATAAGCTGAGTTACTCTAGTTTTGGATGTAGACCACAGGTGATCAGGAGTCCGCCTGCCGAATTAATACAGCCAATTGTATAAAGGATTGTAAGAATGGTTGGTGCGTGTTAGTGTGAGTGTGAAGGGGAGGGGGGGTTGAGGAGGGGATAGGGATCTAGTTGTTGCGCCTGGAGGCTCAACCGTCACCGCATCAGCAGCGCGCGCTAAGAAAGGTTTCAATAAAACAATCTAGCATGGAGATATTGCCTCAGGAGGAGGCAAATTGACAACCGATACTGATGCGTCTGTAGGAACACTTGGCATTGCTATACCCGTCTATATAGACCGGTGTTCACAGAGAAGATTTTGAAGTCATCCATGGCTTAAAGAGCAGGTTGAGTTCTGGGAAGAGGTGAACAATAATTTGTGAGCGTTTATCATTCTTATTATGCAAGTTTGGAAGAACATCAGATAAGACATGTTCCCTGAAAAGCATGGCTCTTCAAATGCCTTCATATTCTAAATATGTCATGTAACATCGTAAAACTCGGGGGTAGGATTTTTACGCCACGTGTTCGTGTAGTCCCATATATATCTTTCTGTGTACAGTGTTTGTAACTTTACCAAGACTTTGCCAAATTTCTTATCATTTTGATGATTCCAGAACCTTGCAATACACACAAATTTTTATATGCTAGATGATCAACCTTTTCTGGTCGATTCCACGCCGTTTTTTTCACAATGCAATCACATGACCAGAACTCAACTTCATCTTTAAGGGTGCATGGTAAGGACTATGGACGACTGTTCTAGTATAAAATTTCAATCACTTTGATCTGTATATTTTTCTGGTAAAATAGAAATACAACAGGGCTAGGGTCCTTTAAGGGTAAAGTTGAGTTCTTGTCACAGGTTTTTTTTTTATGAAAGAAACCGTGAGGAAGCAATTGGGAGAGAATAATCATCTGACACAAAAGTAATGGTGTATACTGCGAGGTTTTCGTTTGATCGAAATGATAGGAATTCACTCCAGTCTCGTTAAAAGTCACGTTCACTGTACACTGACATGTGTATAAGGGACCAGTGGCACTAGTTTGGTCCTCGACGTTTATTTATTACTTGTCCATTTTCCAATATGAGGGTTTTTCAAGAGTCATGCTTTTCAAGGAAAAATTTCTTCTATGATTTTCCTCCACATTGATATAATACGAATGAAAGAGCTTTCAAATAATTGTCCAGAACTCAACTTTCTTTTTAATTTCTCAAAGAACCTTCTTGAGTGAGAACATGAAAAAAGAATGCTCATTGTCTTACAAAGGAAGAAGGGTAAATGAATATGATGTTGCGTCTGTGTTCAAGGAAGACCACGTAAAGAACTTATCAGCCGTAACGTTCAATTTTAAAGCGTAATGCGTAAGTAAAGTTAGTATCAGCTTCATTTCCAATAATAATATATTGTTATATAGCGCACATGTCCGTCACGTCGTGACGCTCCTGGCGCTGCCCGATATTTACCATGGCGTTAGCAAGGCGGCCATTACGGCGCTCTAGCATGTCATGTCAAGGAATTAATTCCTGCTAGGTACCCATTTACATCACCTGGGTTGAGTATGGCAAATTTAGATCAATGTATTGCCAAAGGACATTAGTGCCGTGGCGGGACTCGATCCGCGGACCTTGTCATCGACAGTCCGGTAATATATCCACTCGACCACGACACCTCTAGTGACGTGTGCTGGTATAAATTTGTATTGATTGAGTATATTTTCAAGAGATTTCAGACATCAGTGTTCTCTGAATTACCACGCATATAATTTACCTACCACTGCAATCATATCAGAGATTGACATTTTCAAAATGAACAAAAAGTTGGACAAATGAAGAGAGAAATGGAGAAATAAAAAAGAGATTGACATTTTCAAAATGAACAAAAAGGTGGGACAATGCATGTAACTGGGTTCATTCCTCTGGAGAAATAATGTTCATGTACTAAATATACAACATCATGTCACAATGCAAATATTTTTATTCGGATGTGTCTAGACCACTTGTCTCCGTATGATGTACATGTCATTATGGAAATGGAAATATAAAGGGAAAGGGTGAGAAAGATAGAGGTGATGATGAGAGGGAGAAATGGAAAAAATAGAAGGAGAGGAGGAATGGAGAACGTGAAACCTTCACATTGTTTCTTGCCCATTATTATAAAGTCAAATAAATATCAGAAAGGTTTTGAAAAGATGGTTATTGATCGAATCTACAACAAAATTGTGGGCAACTCTGCAGGATGGACGCAGAATCTTTGGGTATTATGATTCATATTCTATAATGAATGAAACATCACCAGCCTATCAATACAAGAAATAATTGATCCAAAATGGAGACGGCTATTCTCAGTATTGTCTGACTTGTGGTTTCATTTTGCAATGGATGGATTTTTTTCTTCGTGCCTAGTCAGCTTCAGACAATGGGACTCTTTCGTTTTTTCTAATAAATTCAAGGACATTCTAAGTCTTGTATATTTGTCATTTTAACCATGTTAGCACATGAATATCAATGCAAAAATGGAGAGTAAGTTAAAAACATAATTTCCGATAATGATATATAGTAATAACTATATTTATATTGCGTAGGTATCCATTCCGAAGAATGCTTAAGGTGCCTACAAATTGGAATTATTACCTTGGCTTTAGCCCATCTGCACTAAGGTGCTAAAAGAATTAAGGAATAAATTCCTACAAGGTACCCATTTACTACACCCGGGTTGAGAGTGGCAAATGTGGATTAATGTTTTGCCACATGCATTAGTTCCGCGGCGGGACTCGAACCGCAAACCATGTGATCCACAGTCCGGCGAAGTATCCACTAAACCACGACACCTCCAAAATCAATCCTATCCGGCGTCCAACTAGCCTCTTCAGTTGGATCTGTTCATTTTAATACAAAAAAATTCCGAGGAATCGAAAGAATAAATACAACATATGATTGTGACATTTGCATTGTTATTGAATATGACTTTAATGTTCGTCCATGATGAAAACATTCTTTTACATGAATACCATCGCCGACATTTTGATGAGAAAGCGTATTCTCAGGTGCATTTCGTGTCGCACATTCTTGTGAACGCCATTCAAAATACGTCAGTCTTCTATTGGAGGGTGGGCTTCACTTAATTTTCCTAACCAATCTTGTCTCCTGTAGCTCTTTATAAAATGATATTGCACTTCTGTTGGCGTGGCACATCGTCGCCCTTACACGTATACACACCAGACCGCGGCGCTCCATCGCTCCCCCATCATGCCCAAGCATCGCTGCAGCCTAGCTTAATATCTACGCGTTTATATGACGCAATTAGGGGGAGAAGGAGCTATGGCATTTTGCTATCACGGGAGGGGTTGGATGAACTTCTTAAGGTTAATGGAGAGTGTAGGTTGGCACTGCTCCGAAGAGAGGGGGTATGGGATAGGGAAGGGGGGGTTGAGCATCATCTCGTAAAGGTGTCGTGGTCTAGTGGATTCTTCACCGGACTCTGGATCTAATGGTTTGCGGTTCGAATCCCTCCGTGGCACTAACATCATTTTATGCATAGATTAATCTACATTTGACACTCTCCACCCATGTGCTGGAAATTCCCTGAATGCCATAGCGCATTGACAGGTTAGCTCGTCTATTGGCCTTTTCATTAGGTCTATGTGTATAACTTTCTTTCAAATTGGCTTTATTTTTAACAAAGATCGCCCCAACACTCGAAACCAGAACGCATCTGAACGAATGCTTCATTAGTAAATAAGAGTAGGTAGGTAATGTCATCAGATGTCTAAATTCAAGCTCTTTAAAATGCCTTTTTTTTTTGTTCTAGCTTTCAAATTGCAACGTTTAAAAATGTGTTCGTTTGATGAAGAAAAAAAATATCTTAGTGAAGAAATCTTGAATACTATCTACTTATGACCACCGATATTACAAAGGCAATATTCGTTGCATTGACGTTCATAATGATGGAGACGAGGCAGGTTGGACATGCTATTATATATTCTGTTTATAAGAAAACATACCCGCTGTTCTCGGATATTAACATCGCATGCTCCGCAAAGCAGACGCTGGGACTAGGTAAATGAGCGGCTCACGTAGGACTTGGAACAAAATAAAAAGAAGTCATATCGACTTTCCAATATCGTCCGTTTTGGAACTAGAAGGACGTCACCTCATATGCTTTGGCACGAAGTCAACACCCTTCTGGCCCTAAACAGACGACATGCAATACCAGATAAGATTAGCCAAGCATAAACGATCGGCATTACTGGTGATCGTCGACCTGGAATGAAAAATTAGGGACCTTCTTCACATGCCCCCAAGAACAGTGTAAATGGGACGCCATTATTATCACAAATACTCCGCGGCCCTTTATCGATTACGAGTATGAGATGGGATAGATGTAGATGTGGAAGCGAACTTCAATATCAATTGGCGTTAGCGATGCACCAGTGAACTTTTATTAACATAGATGTCACGCATTACCGAGCAAGCAATGTATTTATCATATGTAGTAGGGTCTTTCCTAGGGCTATGGATTTAGTGTGGAGTGGAAACCGGTTTTTAATAATAGGATCCCTGTTCGATCGTTACATTTAGCATGTTCAACGATTTTATCTTCGTTCATTCTTTCCTCATTTATATATATCTCCATTGTCTCCCTCCTTCTGCACCATTTTTTTTTAAATTATCATGTTTATTTGAATTTCTTGAAGAGAGAGAGAGACCATGAATTAATGTGTGTAATTTTTCATTTTATTTTGTTTATCCAAGTTCCATCGGAGAGGACCTAAAATCGTCGGTCCCTTGGTTGGTTACCTACAAGCATATCTATGCCTTCTTAGCAGTCTGGTAAAACAAGCCAGCCATCAAAGAAAATTAAAATTGAATTGAGTAAAGTTGATTTGTGTTCGTCATTGCAGTTGTATTTAAACTCTGGACAATAATACTCGACAAATCTCTTGTTATAACCAATATTACTTTCTTATCGACTACTTTTACATCCTTTAGTTGTCAAGCCACTCTTTTTCTACCACTTACTGCCTTATTCATTATGAACCATATTAAATACTGACTTTTTATATATAGTTTACACGCATTCATGAAATTCAAATAGGAACTGACGTTTACTCGTTTTCAGTACAAAAAAAAGAAAAGTTATAGGAATTCCAGACAATACATTTTGGGGATATAAAATATCATTATTAAGTGCAGTTCTTACATGTCATACATTATTCTAAAAACTGGAAAGACTGCTATTGATCATATCTTGTCAAACACCATTCAAGCATGGTAATCATCAAATGTAACCGCAGAATGGGCATTGTTCGGAGTTCCACGGATGATATACAATAATGCAAATCAAATATTAGAAAATCTTCACTCGCTGATCAAATAGGTGTGATGCGTGTATTTACACAGTGCACGCCGAGGGGAAAACACAACATTTTGTTTCATTGGATGCTTTTAGAGCATGCTATAAGGATGTGGATATAAAATTATTGTTCGAACAGATGTCAACCATGTTTAGACGTGTCTGAATTCATTAAATCTAATTTGCAACTATAATTTATATAAGTCATGTGTTGATTTAATTTCAGGAATATTTTCACAGATTTTATTCTGAATAAATTATGAAAGAGTTATTCTTCCTTCTTTTTTTTCGTAATACATCGACAAGAGTAATTAAGAGGTTATCGAAATGTCTATGTCTTGGTCATATATTTTTTTTTACAACTAAGTTGAAATTACATTCTGAATTTTTCTAATGTCTATGAAATAATTTTTGCAGGTTTTTTTTAAATTTCACCTTGTATTTAATAAAAACAGCTATTCAATAAATTGTCTTCGGGAGAAATGGAGAAATCTAAGTTTGATAACGTATTGAAAATGCTGACAGAAAAAGTACTTTAAATGTTTTTGAAATATAATATATGTTTTTTTGTTTAAATTGATAAATCCATAACAGCTAATAAAACGATACTAAAAGAAAAGTAAAACAATTTTATAGTACGTGTTGTACTATCGTTATACATACCAGTTGAGTAATTTATATGTAATCACATTTATAACCAAAACATACATATGTTTATTACCATATATATATTGTATTTTACCACACACATTTGAAACATGTTGTTATTCCATTCATAAGTACATAAGTATTTCAGAAAACACAACTATTAACATTCACGATAATGGACACAATATGTAACAAATGATAAAATAAGTCATGATAGGCCTATATCGGAAACGTTCATACAGATACGAAAATAAAGGTCATCAAACATTTGTCTCCAGTATATCTGGAGATATGGTAAGTCTTATACAAAAATAAGTGTCGGTATAGACCAGATACAATCATTCCGCGTTCTTTTAATATAAAATAAAGATAGGCCTATATTATGAATGGTTATTGTATCGTTCGTTTATTTTGTATAAACGTACGAACTTGCTTTCCATCAACTTTTACCCTTCGTTGATCAGATACAATTAATCTACGTGGCAAATATCTTCCATATATGATATTTTTCATTAACACATGCCCAAGTGAGTGATATACGCATGCGCTGATCAATTTCATTACCCCTCTACCAATCTCGCTGAGATGCCTCAGTTTGTGTGTTCTGCGTGGGTGCGGGTGTGTATGTGTGTGAGTATGCACTTACGCACTGCATCCTACCTTTCTCGCACGAACGCATCAAGTTGCCATCCAAAAACGCTAAATCTCATATCATATTGCTCACCCATAAGTGACTCCCGACCGCGTTTTTAAAGTTATTGCAAGCAATGTAATGCACCAAACAACAGTACATCCTGGAATATACCAATTGAATAAACCAGTATGGGCCTTGCTCGTCCTAAACTAACATCGCCTGTCTATGTGGATTTTAAATGGCTGTACAACCACCAGCGAACTAGTCTGGACCTATAACAGAACATTGGTATCATTTTTTCCCTTCGCCTTCTAGAAGCCCACCTTTCGTCTCATCGCTTTCCGACTATTAATCTGCCCATTGGCGCGATTCGTTTTTTCTCCCTCCTCGCCTTCCATTTTCCTCTCGTTATTAATGGATCTTAACGAACATAAAACTCATGGACCATCATAACCTCATGATATTTGTGACATTATCTATTTTACTTCCTCAACTGGCATTTTTGATTCTTTGTGATCGTTAGGTGTCGGTAGCCGGAATGGAGTTAGATATTGGACCGGGACGGTTTGACTCCATGGAGAAACTCTTCTTGGCAGCGGCTGAAAAAGGAGACAAGAAAGCGATCCTATATGCTTTGGAAAATGCCCCGGATTTAAACATCAACTCATCGGATAAAGACGGCAGAAGTGCATTAGTTATTGCCATCCAAAATGGAAATTCAGGTAAGTGTAATCTTTCATTTTTCTCACGAACAGTGAGATTTAGATATTTAAAATATGTTTAAAGGCACATCATTTGCTTTAAAAAAGAAAGGTCTTAAACACACTCAAATGAAAAGGCCATTCATTATCTAAGACAATAACAGGTATTCGTGGTATGTAAGATTAGTACCAGTTGGATAGATTTTTCATTTATATTATACAGACAAAAAACAGATGTAAGAGAACACGTGTATGGTAATGCAAAAGGATAATAATTCCAAGGGACTAGACCAACGATCAGAACGCCAACATGAATTCAAATCGCAAGTGTAAGAAAAGGCTAAAACAGTGGGTGACTTTTTGAAAGATAAGTTGTATTAAAGAGCCTGACAAGAGGGCGTTATATCCGACCGTCAGCCCGGACGTTTACAATTCACTTCAGATGACTTGTAGGAATGCATTACATCTCCGAAATATCACCGTCCTTGGTATTCGCATGAATCCAATTTGCCTGTCTAAGGTTTGTCTTTATTCCGAGACTAAAGTGGTTGTATTTGTTTTGATTGCCGTGCAAGCCAGCAAGATCACTCTCAAACGATGATGACAAGGCAGATTGAAGACAATGTTCGAAATTACTGAAGCCGGGGAAAAAACAAATGCTTCGGGCCCAGAAACTATTTGTGTTTTGTGAATCCTGGAGTCTGCAAAATGTCATCTAAACAGCCTGGCATGGCGAGCATTGATTTTTCTGGGATCATATCGGGAGCATGCAATGTGTACACGTGAAATTATACTGCAAGCGATGCTCGATTTATCCTCCATAAAACTGCATATCACATTTCAATCGTCGATTTGAAGATTACTCTGTGTAGAAGATTCATGGATTTGAGTAAACATGCACCATCTATGTTTAATTTGAGATGCTAACACTTAAACTAATCAGTCTAAAGTGCGATAATGCATTAAGGGGAAGGTTATCTTTGCATTTTTCTAAGTTATGGTTGATGAACGTTGTTCAAGGTTTATAATTCCATGCCACCACTCATTAGATAATTAGGTTCATTTAATGTCATACGCTTTATATAAAAGGCGCGCCGTCGTAATAACGCAATATAATAATCATCGCAAATACCGAAATGTTACCCATAACGCACCTAAAGAAAGTAAAAAGGCGAAACAATAATCATAGATTGATTGAGTTCAAGTCAGTGCAATAACCTCCATTTAAACTAGTCGTATCAAAACAAACATTTCACAACTGTGTGCTGGAGTCTCCTAAAACCCTCATACAAAATGTGTAACTTTAATTTCAGAAGAGAGGACTAAAGTTGTCTTTCATCTTCCATAATTGTCCGTGCTTCTCGTGCGTAAAAGTCAATGAGATGGAACGCACAGCAGATGGATTGTTCTTTATCATATTGCTCTGCTTGACTGCGTGAATTTATCCTGAAGATCAATGATCATAAGATCATGCTCTATACATTCATGTACAAATCAATGTCTGCCGTCAGCACTTTTCCAATTTTGTTGAAAGCCTCTTAAAGGGTGCAGTACATGCTTATCAACACATTCTACGATTGATATACATTTCTGAAACCACTTCATCAGTTCTTTTTTATTACTAATACAAACAAAACAAGTAAACAAAATGAAAAAGCACATAACACTTTAAAACATGAGCGGGAGGTACATTGAGTCGTTATAAATTTTAACTTCATAAATATGTTCTCGGGTTTCAAAGTCTTTAATAATCAAATTGATTAAAGATTAGGTCCTTCATGAATTGAATAATTATTTCAAATTTCAAAACAAAAAAATGGCGTATTTGTTCGACTGTTTAGTTTATCTAATGTTTGCAAATTTGGTCGTTCTGGCTGAAATGAAACACCAATTTCTAGATTAGGTAAATATCTTCTACGCGACTTTCTTAAAAGGAAAACGTAATACTTCTGAATAATTGTAGTGTTTATCTGTAACATTAAACAAAAATGATTTGTATTTATTTGTGATAACTATTCAAGTAAAGGTTGCTATTCATTATACCACTGTCTGTCCTTTTGAGGATCGTTCTTATGTTATTGACGGAGAAAAGGGAATACGTATCGATTTGTAAGGCGTCCATTTCAGACCGGTAAGGCTTATACTCAAATTGGCAACGCAACATCACTTGAACATCTATACGCATCTCTTTAAGACGATGTAGCAGTGGGTGTGTGGTATTTGGGCATCGATTCCCAGCAAGTGTACTTCTTGGTATGATTGATTTCCTCCATAACCTCTCTGAATATCGGATTTTTCATCTTCTCTCCTACTCTTGACGGCTTAACCCATCCGTCTCCTTCTCCTCTTCTCTCCCTTTCTCCCTCTCCGTCTCCCCTCCTCGATCTCGTTCCTGTCTATTCCTCTTTGTCTTTACATCTTTCTCTCACTGTTTCTCTTTGTATCGTTTTTCTTTTTTCTCTCTCTCTCTCTCTCCATCTGTTCCATTTCACTTATCCCACTCTATATCTTAGGTTTTCATATCCCAATTGGAATCCTTCCCCCTCTTACCCTCTTACTCACTTTCTCTCTCTCTCTTTCTCTCTCTATCTCTTTCTCTTTCTCTCTCCGTCTTTTCTTTTCGCAATCTCACTCTACCGCAGTTTTCGTATTACCCCCCACCTCTATTTGCATCTCTCCTTATCCATCTCATGTGTACTGCTCTTCACCTCTATCCAACTCTTGCCATCCATACCTCCTTATCCACTAAGCCGACCTCCCGTCTCCTCACAGTGACTCTCTCTCTCTCTCTATTTCTCTCTCTCTCTTTCTCTATCTATCTACTATATCCTCTTTCAGCTTTGTAGGGGTTCCAAGTACGAGGATATCAAATCCCTTCCCTCGCCTGTTTCCTGCTCGAAAATAGTACCTTACCTTTGCCAGTGACAATGAAATATGGATGTACGAACAATTCGATACATACATCTTTAAGAACCTTTATATACATTGAACATTTAAAGCATGCGATTCTGGAGTGTCTAGACTTTTAAAGTAAAACTTCACTTAGTATTATCTTTTGTTCCAATTTTATTTGGTTGTTCTTTTTTTCTTACTGTCTTCATTAGTTTCAATGCTGTGTTTTTCATGATAATATTTGTTTATAATACATATTAACATGTACCTTCAATCAAATGGTGTAATAATCATCTTAAGATTTTTAAGGAAAGGTCTTGTATGTTGACGACAGGAAAAACTGGTTTAATGGCGCTGAAGAACTTATCTAAAACGAATTCAGGCTTCGCTATAATGTCAATATAAACAATACGATTCTACAGACCAGTTTTTTTTCTTTAAAACATATCCCTTCTCAGAAAAGTGACTTTGTATTTATATTGTAAGCACTTTTAATAAAAGTATTGTATATAGCCTACTAAGTGCGGGTTATTATTATTAATAGTATTGTAATTATTTGGATTACTATTATTAGTAGTAGTATAGTAGTATTATTGTTGTTGTTGTTGATATTATGTTATCATTATTGCTAATATTATTATTTGAATTATTTGTAATATTATTGTTATTATTCTTCCAGACTATTTTTTCCCCTCAGTAAGTATCTGGTATTGAACTAGTTCCACATTCACTCCTCCATAAAGGTCTGCGAGTCTTCAGCACAGAGTCATCCCCATCCATGTTCTTATGTCTCTCTTTATATTATTACTGACATGACATTTCGCTGTTCATGGGCTCCAAGGGGACACCTTACACACAAACATGTGGGATGGTAGGCCAGACGGCTGCCACAACCTCTCTATGGGTTAGACGTGACTAGCATTTCTCTGAGCTACCTCCTACCGCACTTTTTGTTATACCATGAATTTAATATCAGAATATCGTCTGCTCACAAGTGCGTTAGACGCTCATCATTTCGATAGAGTTTACGCCCTTCTTGCTCTTGATAAACAATATATGCCAGTAAAGTCTACCGATCTGATTAGAAAACGCCATTGCATTCCCTCATTTTAATGTTTTTCGGAGAAAATTCGATCAGTTGTGATAAGCTGTATAGGGATCTTTGTTTTGTACTTTCGGAAAGTAATACCCACAGTTGACCAGTCAAGATAAGAGTAAAGTACGGAGAGCACTGCAGAGCACTATAAATAGATGTTCTTTTTTTCCCTGCTGTTTTTTAACCAGAGTTACGCGATCATATTCACTTTCAACTAGGTAGCCTTGTATTACGAAGGCATACTCTCACGAGCGTTTCTAAAGTAACCCGACTTGCCCAATATTGGGATTCTTGGCGTTCATTTCCAATCATTCACTGTCCCCGATTCCGAATTGAATTCACATTACACACCTTCAAGGGGAATAGAGGACATAGAGTAAGAGGACAAAAAGACAGGCGGCGGCATGAGGCAAGGGGATGAGATACAAACCATTCACTGCATTTCCCCTGTGCATTTGCTTCTCTATACCTTAGATTATGGTTCTATTTACCTCGATATAGATGGGACACCATTCATCTCGCGATAGTAATTCTATTCATCATCATATTTACAATGCGCCGGCCTTGCCAGCTTGTTCGCCAACCCGGTATCCAATTCATGAGATAACAAATTAAATAAGAGCTTTCCCTCATCCAATTCTCTTTGTAAATTTAACATCAAATACGGATCCCGTCTGGCCGAATGAGACGGGAATAGGGGCATGAGATTAACATTGATGTATACAATCTGTACAGAGAGAAATTACGTTTCAAAAGTTGTGTTCACAAGCGGATTAGTTTGGGGAAATCCATTTAATTCAAATTTTAAAAATTGTAATAATCATGATAATCTTAATTTTATTACGAAACACTTAAGGTTTCATCAGCCCAGAACATGCAAAACTGAAATCATGAAAATACAATATTCCCCTTTTTTAATTGCCATTTTTTCAGGTCATATATCACATCAAAAATTGAATTAGGGTACTTAATGTGTTTGTTTAAATGTTGAGCGATTCTTAGAAATGTTTCTGTTCTTTGAACTAGTAACATTTTATGTACAGCGCATTAGAGCAGACCATTGACCCTTTGTATATTAAAACATTTATTAAAATGAACGTTGCTATGAAATACAATTGACGGTGAAAGTTGTATGAAAGTCGTTAGAGGATCTTTTTTAATTAAACACTGCGATATATATTACATCAACTATATATATCAAATACTAAATCAGCATCAAATACATACTTCTGATAAGTAGAAACCGCTCCAAACATTTCTATAAAAAGTTTCCCTTGAGAAAGATGAGTACATTTTTTATCAAGCCATGTATATTATAGGTTAATATTTTTTTAAAGGGCACATAATGTGCAGTTTCGAAAATCAAAGGAGTGACCTATTTTTTGTTATTTTACAGTGACAAATCTATTGCCACATGCCATTAAGTTACCTTATCCATTATTTGCATTTCATCCTTATGATTTATTGGGATGGAAGTTCTCCTCATCAGGACAAAGAAAATTATTGTAAATTTTAGAGACTTAGATTGACAATCTTTAAGGTGACCAATGTAGTACGACCATGCAATAGATGTGGCATTTCTATGTTCGATAGTTGCCGCGAAAAAAGTTATAGATACTTGAATAGTATCGGAGCACCAGGAGTATAGTGGAGTAGGCATAGCAATTATTAGAAGTACCTGAACATGAAAACCACTTGCCTATATATGGACCGCTTTCTTTGTTTCCCTTGAACGATCTAAATACAACTTTATCTGTATTTATGCCAGCTTAAGATATCTTGACCTAATTTTTCGAGAGTGAAGGGAATTTTTTTCTCCTCGACCGATCGGCATTTTATAGATTTGACTTCCTAATTTTTGCTCCACATACTGAGGAAAAAAAACTCATTAATTCCTTAACCTTGATGGAATTTGCGGTTAGCCTTTAAGATAACATGTTAGCCTAATCTTGACTCTTTAGAAAGGGGACAGAAATATATCATCCTACTATCGTTGGTGACAATTTACATCCATTAATGGATATAGATTCAATTTCCGCTAGCGGTTAGCTTTATAAAGTGCTTTCGGTCGCAAAGGCCTATGAGTGGATTTCGGTCAAAGAGCAGAAGAGGCAACACGGATAAGATCTTTTCAATCTGCACAGGGAACACCCTCCAATCCATGGTCATTTTGTTCGTATACCTTGAGCTGTATTTGAAATTACTTCACTTTCGAGATGCATTACCGAGTTAATGCCTTATATTTGGTCGTTACGTACCCTCACAAGAAATGGCCGAAGAATGCTGCGCTATAAGAAGACACATAACCTGCCAACCATAAAGATCCCGTCTGCTGTTCAAAATTGAGAATTTGGAAGAGGATGCGTGATGTTGATACCGGTAATTAGTCGAGGAGTTTGTTTATGGGCAATGCGAAAATGCACGCATGGTTAAGATCTGCCTTATAATTACAGGTGTCAAACCGATTTTGGAGCCAAAGTACAAGCAGGACCAGAGACAGTGGATCCATTACAGCATGGCTTGCATTTATCCCGACAAGCAACCATGAAATGCCATTCAGGTAATCAGGATTAATAGATCTGCAGGAGACGCGAGACGTTCAAATACTAAAACATGTGTCTGCAATAAGAACTGAGGGTACAGGATTTCATGAGAAATTGCCATTGTTCCATGTAATTCCTCCGGTTCGAGCATTAATATGTCTATATCCAGCTTTCTCCTCAGCGACCTATATCGAATTCGCACCCGGATTCCCATTTCGTGACTTCTTTTTTTAGTGGGTTCAAATATAAAATGCTTGAAAAAATCGTGCCACAGACCCGTATGAACCGGCCAATACAGATTAACCCCAATGACTACCGAATTCCTTTCTTCCTATAACTCCAACACAGGAGTCACCAGTTCCTGAAGTCAATAGGTTAAGAAAGAAAAAAACGTTGCTATCACTTTGTACACCACAAGGATCGGGAGCATTTGGCAATTTGGGTTAGGATAGTTAAAGTTCTGCATAATTTTGCTTTATATCACTAGCATGCTTTACGGTTATTATGGAGCACTTTCAATCACAGAGTGGCTGTTCCATAATTCATAATGACACGACATGGCGCCAAGTGCCTAATAATAACGCTGCGGCTATTGAGGGCATTTTACCTCTTTATATGCTTCAAAAGCAACCTCCCCGCGCCATGTTGTAGTCATCATAGATAAACTAGAGATTTAAAGATTAACTATTTCCAGTGCAAAATATATCTATACAGGTGTTACAAGCGTTGCAATGTACGGTTTAGCTAAACAAGGCCGGGGATGTGCAATTTTGCACCGAAATATTGTGTTGCAGAAAGCAATCCTTCCGTCAGATGTTTCCAAATGTGTGTGCCAATATGCCCGTTTGGTAAACGAACGGCCGTGTGGATTAGCATCCATCGCAAATGAAAGGTTAATGCAAGACGGGTTGCCTGGTCCAATTTTACTAGAGTTAGGGTGTATTTACTACGAGTTACTAAGAATCGGATGCAGTACATTAATACTCAAAAAATGAATATAACCGGCACCTGTTTATGCCCATTTACTATTGTAATAAACATATTAAAAGGTTGGATATTAAAGTTTTCACTTGGCGACAGATATGCTGTAGAGCCAGATTCGAGTACGTTATGTTTTTCTTCCAAAGCATGATATAAACCCTTGTTTTGCTCCTTTGTTTATGATACGGCTAGCATTACTCGGGAATTGAAAGCATTATGTAATCAAAAATATATTTTCCTCAAATGGAATTACTGATTTCAGTTCTGTTCAATTCATCAAGTTCAAACACAATTCACACAAATATTAATATTTCATTATTACCAGAATGACGCAAACCGTCGACATAATAAGCATTATCAGTGGTAAACCTACACGCAATTGTCCAAACGAAATCCTTTTCAACATCATTTCTAGGCAGTGGTCTTTGCGATTATATTTAGAAAGAATCACCGTCTCAAATTGACATTTCACCATCGCCAATGAAATCAAGGAGGAGGCAAAAGTGTAGCCCGGCGACGTATTTATTTTCATATTGCATGGACGTGGTCGAACGGGGAGAAAGAGGCGAGAGAAAGGAGATGGCGAGAGTGAAAGAGAAAAAAAGAGAGTAAAATAAACCGGGCATTTGGTGTGTCTGTCATTGCAATCCTATTATAAGATTGGTATGATCCTGGACGAATACATGGTATCGCATAGTCTCTTTGGAAACACATACGGCCGTGTTTGGAATTGAGATATCGCTCCTAAGCTCGTTCATGTTTGTCATCGAGTGACTTAAACAAAAACCTTGCTTTCCATTGGCTACTTCCACCTCTCCGTTCCTCTATCTATTTCTCAATCTCTTTTCCTTTCTCTTTCTCTCATTCTACCTCTTATTCGCTTCCCTCTCTACTTTCCTTCTTCTTATTCTCGTTATCTTCCTCTTTTCCCTTCGCTTGGCCTTTTCATATTTGTTATACACTCCCTAAATCTTCCAATAACTTTCCGTTATCTTTCTTTCCCATCCTTCCCATCCCCTGCATTTTCTGCCTCTTTAAACATTACCATCCAGATGAAGAATTACTTGATCGATTTCAGTGCCATTGCCAAAGCGTGTAGAGAAATAATTTATAATAATAGCTGACACATGACACCATTGTAATATGAAACTTTCACGCTTATCTTTAGAAGATATGAAACTAAATGCCATTACTTGCGCCTTTGAAATAATAAATCATCTGATAAATCTTAAACTCGACCCTTTTTGTAAAAAAATCAATTAACATGTCATCACTTAACAATTGGTTCATGTCATATGAAAAGGCAAACGATTATGTAAAGCATAAAGAAGGGAAGGTTGACCTGAATTGACATGTACATGTATATTTTCTTCAGTGTTCGGTGTAGAAGTCAATTACTATGCTCTTGCTTTCGTTATCAACATTAAATCTTAATTGCAATCCTCCACATCTGTAAACTTGTACACTTCTAATACTATCTTCATCCATCACGGTGACATTTAAAACAAAATAAAATGAAAGAAAAACGGAAGGACGTGCCCATGCAGCGGTCTAACGATATTTCGGACATCTTGCACACGCCACGCGCGCTCATGCAGGAACCAACCTTCAAGCATCCACAGGAAAAGCGTCCTTCCACTTTCCAGGTTGGAGGATTTCAACACGTGTTATGACTATGGAGATTTGTCATTAAATGGCAATCAAGGAGTGACTAGGACCGGGTACACATCAAATACCAGCACCATCAATCAGCTACTTTATATTGGGTCTGATACCTCACTCCAATAACGAGTTTTTTGTCCGAGGGCAGAGGGATGGTCAAATATCGCCAAACAAACAAGAAATGACCCTTTCTATAATGAATTCTATGTACAGCTTTGAATCCCCATGCTACCCGAGTTGTTATTGGTGAATGCTAGCTGGCGAATTTTTCAAATAACTTTAGGATTTTCTGTCTTTCCTGTGACTAGTTCTGTCATTCCCCAAAAGTATTATATTAAAAGCAAAAGAACAGGTATAGAGAAGCTGTTTAGAAAATAAAGAATTGTATAGATTAATTGCTTTTCGAATATTAAAATAATTGTACTCGTAACGATAAAGTAAAAAGCTTTTTTTCTTTTTAATTGAGCCGTTTTTAGAAATAAAAGCATTTTATTACATAACAATTCATCAAATTCAAAGAGGCTCGTGAAAGTAATTTCCATGAAAGCCTACACGGAAACAGGTGAGGAGAAGCAGAGAATATCTCTTTAAATATACAATAATTAATATGCAAGCATATAAATGGCATAATTAAGAGATAAATAAACTAATGAAAGCTGAAATATACGGATAAAAAGAAAAGGAGATACCACGGTTCGGCAGCATGCTACTATTTTGGCGCCAGTATTATGTTGCACTGTCTGTCTTATTCACGGGGAGTGAATGCTTGCATTGAATTTGGAGAATGGAAATGGGCAATATCTTTTCATCTCAAACAGAATTTTGTATCCGCCAATGAGCCAGCTAATGAAAAATCAATGTCAGAATGCGCAAACAAAATTAGCTCTGACTATGTTGACTCGTTAGGTGGTCTCTTCCACCCTCTCTCCCTCCCTCCCTCTCTCCCCGGCTCTTTGAGAATTGCGCCCATAAAAGGATCTATAATAGCTTAAAGTTATGATGCCTTTATCGTGATAATGGTCGTGTGTGTTGCATGATGTGAATATCTAATCACAAACGACTGGAATTTAACCCATATATGAAGTTGTTTGATTATGAAATTACTGACTGAATGCTGGGAATGCTGGGCTTGAAACGAGTGGAAATTGAAGTTAAATGAAAACGAGACCTTATATCCAAAGGATCATCGAATTATCTACGAAGACATATTAACATATGAAATTTATATGGATGAGGCATAAATACTTGTGTTAAAACTATATTCTGGCAAGTGATGTTTTAAAATTGATATGATTATTACATTAGGAAAAGGTATGGGACAAGTTTTTCACAATTCTAAGTTCCATATTCTCCTCTTTGCAATATATAGAAAACTTCAGTATACAGACTGCTGGGGATAAGCTTGAATGGACAATTTCGCTAAAATTGTGACCTTCGTTTAATAAATGTTATAATCAAATAGCATCACCTTGAGAAAAAATGTTAAAATGTGAACGATTGTAGAATCTCCTTTTTAAAGCATAACTCATTCTCAAGTAATTAAGCTATCACTAAAATTGAAATTTTTAGCTAATTTTCTCTCAAATTCCCGTCACAGTACCTTTAAAGGATATCAGGCCTGCTTAACAGAGAGGAACATGTGATTAAAATGCACAGCTTTCATAATCCGAGCTAAATGGTTTAATCCGTCGCAATTGGATTATGACATGGGCATTACCAAGGTTATGGTGCATAATAAAAAGTGATTTAGAATACACGGTGGCAGCAATTTACATGTTATCTTCCATGATACGCTCGGCGTTTTCGCCAGGATATAGCAAATGTTTAGGGGGTGAAGGTCACTATTATAAGGATTAACAAATAACAATTTTATCGATGCATTTCAAGGCCATTCCTGCCAATGGAATGGTACTTTGAAGACAAAAATAAATCAGGTGGTATAAATCATATGATGCATGGTTGCATTCAGTATTGGCTACAACCAGTAACAGTAAGGACGGCATCCCCGAAACTACAAGGGCAAAAAATAGTGAATTCGAGAATGTTTCATCAGCAACGTCGACAACAAAATGATACTAAACATGTTATTTAACGAATTATTAACTACAAACTTTGTTTAATTCGAAAGCTACTGCTCTTATCAGTCAACATTTAAAATTAGTGTCAGAGATACGACCCCCTTGACCCTTCATCAATAACCTTTAGGACTGATCCCTCAACAAATGTCTACAAATGTTCAGACTGTCCAAAACAATATATTACTAACATAATTTAAAAAATAGATATATTAGAATAACCATCTATCATAAACTGGAAACCTAACCCCAGATAATCGACAATGAAACAACTTTCGTTATATACTTAGATTAGAAATTGACCAAACGAATGGGAAACTGTTACAGATAGATGGGGAATGAGTGATCAGAGGAGAAACAAAACATTTTAGCAGTGGTACTTTGCATCCTTTACAGGTGAGTGAGCATCCAGGTATAATTACAAGCTGCAGCAGCACTTTGATTATTAGGCATTATCCTCTGCTTAGACGAGCGGGAAAGGACGCCAGGGGCATGCTCTCTAATTACTTAACAGCATGCTCTGTTTTTCGTTTTTTATTTTAAACGATCTTTGTTAATGAGCGGTGATGTAGCTTCTACGCCAAAAATGGAATGAAAACACGCTGTAATTTTGATTCAAGGGCGATTTCCCCTCTTTTCTTATTATAGAAATAGAGAACCTTTAATTAATGTGTATGTAGCTAAAACATAAAGTGTTCTCTCTTAGCATTTAGGCACCAGACAAAAGTACAGTCTAATTTATACAAAAATCCTTTTACAAATAATTTTAACGAGATAATACAAGGAAGAGAGGGACATAGAGACAGAGACAGGTGGAGGGGATGGGGAGGAGTTGGTCAAGAGTGACCAACAAATACGAATGCCAACTCATTGTACTTCATGGGGGGGGGGGGAATAAATTATATGGGATAAACAAAAACTATTTCAAAAATTCGTTCATCATGTTAAGAAAAAAGTGCACTCACCTTTTCCTGTCTGTCATCGTCCTCTAAATACGAAACTTACGATGATAATGAATTAACTTATGTCCAAATGAATTTCAATTTAAAATAACCTTGCAACGATGACCATCTAACACAATTCATTAGCTGTATAGCAATTTGTAAACAATCATTTTACCTGACCTGAATAATAGGTGGGTGAGAGGGAATAAGTAAGGATTGCGAAAGGAAAGGTAAGGTAAATGTGTGTGTGCGTGTGCGTGTGCGTGTAGCCAGGTGAGTCGGTTAGTGAGTTAGTGAGTGGGGTGTGGTAAATGAGTGTGTGTGCTTGTGTGTGACATAGTGCGTAAGTGAGGTAGTTGAGTTAGTGAGTTTAAACAGTGAGCCCATGAGTGAGTGGGTTAGTGATTGGGTGAGTGTGGGAGTAAATGACAGTGCGTGTAAGCGGGTGAGAGAGAGAGAGAGAGAGAAGCGGGGGATGAACAGAACAGAACTTTGAAAACATTGTTTAAAAAAAAAAAAATGAGATTAAGTGAATGATGAAACTGCATAAATGAGAATGCAATGTGAGAGATATCGCCTATGTAGCAGAAAACAGGTGATTTTAAAAGTAATGGGTGTGGGTGAGTGAAAGGTTAATGATATAAAATGTGAGTTAATGAGTGGGTGAGTAAGTGTGTTTGAGTCAGTGAATTGAGGAATAAATGATAGCCTACATAAAAGGAAACAAGTGTGACAAAATGAAGATATGGGAAAATGAGTGTGTGAGCGAATACGATTGTGGGAGAGTGGGTGAGGGTGTTTTAAGATGGCATACATAGAGTTTTAAAAAACGTGAAAACATATTAAGTAATTGGGTAAGATTATTGGTTTAGTAAGTAAAGGTGGGAGTAAGTGTCAGCCTACACAATACAAAACATGTTAAAGAAGTGGATTAGTGGGTGTGGGTGTGTGAGATTAAGAGTGGGTTGGAGGAGAGAAATAGAGTAGGGAGCAAACGAGAGGAGAGAGTGAGTGAAATATAGGGCAGTGAGAATGAAGGATGTGGGTGTGGGTATTGAATGAGTGGTGCTCGTATACAGAACAAGCGAGAGAAATGAGTGAGTGGAGTGGTGAGGGAATGAATGAGTGGGGTGGGTGTGTGAGTGAGAAACCAATGAGATAAATCCATCAGTGAGTGCGTGTGGGTGATTGCATGATCGAAGATTGCAGATAAGGGGGAAAATGAATAAACGACCCGCGTCACTGAGATAGATAGATACAGATGAAGGATACAGGAGAGAGTGAGAGAGAAATGGAGGAATGAAGGTAGAGAGTGGGAGAGAGAGAGAGAGAGAGATAAGAGAGAAAGAGAGAGAGAGAGAGAGAGAGGGGGGGGTAAAGAGATGATATCTGCTGTAGAGAGAATCCGAATTATGTTTCATTGATGTATAAGGTCACTCCAATGTGACGATATAAGGGAACGAATTGCTCTGAGGACGACTGAAGTAGGGGTGATATCTTAGAGGAACTTTCACTTTCACTGGCAAAAAAAGTTTACTGACCTTTTCTTAACGAGCATGTGAATTCATGACGACTTTCGCGAAAATTGCATTTCAATTGGAAAATCAGCTCAGTTAGATTACGATACTCATGCGATCCACAAGGGGAGGGGATAAAGAGAGAATGAGAGATGGAAAGAGAGGGAGATAGAGAGAGGAAAGAGAGAGGGAGGTGTACTCGACTTTTGCAATTACATCGATACGGCTTATAACTTACTGGAAAGGTTTGCTATTGAAGTACCCCCTTTTTTCCATGAGCGGTTAACACCATTTTCATGAGTGTGGAATCTTCTTTCGAAGCGACTCAGCTGCTCTCAGTCAATGGGTGTTTATATTGGCCGTTTCGTATCCTGTTTCTTTTAAAGTATCCATTTCCAAGATATAAAATTAAATATCTTTCAGAATACGTGTTATATAAGGAAATTGCGGGGCGTTGTGTGTGCATGTGTGTATGTGTGTTTGCTTTAAAACCAATTTAGAATAATCTTATACAAGGACTGTCGTTAAAACAGACAGAGGCTGGAAATATGTACATAGAAATTGAGGCTGCCATTCCATGAAGGTGAAACGGTGGCCAACAAAGAGATATTTCCGCTTTAGTGATGCCAATAATGTGCCAATTCTATTGCAATTATTAAAGGTTGAAAATGCACGCTTTCACTGGGCTGTACACATGCCGGCAATGCTCGATCTTTTCCCATATAATGGTGATGCACGTAATACTCCCGACTACGGATCTATAAGGCATGGACTCCCTCCCCTCCACCCAGCCTGGGGCATGGTTTTTCGACTCCGACATTACATCTTTATGATCGAGTCGACAGATCAATAACCCTTAATCGATGGTGGTGGAAGGAGGAGGATGAAGATTTAAATCGTCATTATAATGCACGTCTCAGCCAAATATCTCTTGTGCCATATTATGTATGTGGATCTCGAATACATCTCACACTAGAGTTTCTCTATAATCTACAATAAGACACTGAGCCCACACCAAAACGGAAGCCTTTCAAAATCGTTGCAATGGTTGCCAATGTTGAAACGATTTTTGTTTAAACTTCACATAATGACAGTTTTGTTATGTTTATATTTATTCCTCGGGGTTGCCAAAAGTGTCATTTGCATTTTAGACAATATGTTATAATATCTGAAATTACATCTGTTCAGCCTTGGAGTCGCTCAAGGTTTTCTTGAAATAGAACATGAAATTTATATCATGTGAACTTTACACTTTCACCTTAGCAGTGTTTATAATTTGCATTGAAAGATTCAATGTGTATTTGAATGTTGTTAAGGGTATCATAATTGATTAATATGTTGCACGATCATCTGAGAAATGCCATTAACCAAATGAATAAATAAATTTTAGCGGTAGTAAAGGATCTTGTTTTAAACTGAAGAAATATATAAATGGGGAAGCAGTATCCTAATGAGAAGTTTTTTATGTAGAAAATAATTGACAAATCCCCATTCCGCATCTCTCTATTTATTTGTCCATATACACGTTTATTCATTTTACCTCATTTATTTCTGTTTCTCTACATTATTCTATGTTTATCTCTTTTATATATCTGTGGCGCAACATTAAGTGTCGTGGTTGTTTTATCAGGTCAAGGGTATTAATAATATTGCAACGTTTGGCCCCACAAAGTGTCAGTAAATTCGACATTTCGAGAGATTCATTATATGAAATATATCCAGAAAGTACAGATAGACCCCAAGCCCGGGTGAAAACGTACAGGGAAAGCGTCGTCTGCCGCGCTGATCCACACCCCTAAAAAGAAAGCAATATCTTAAGATGTCCTGAAAACTAAAGCCCGTTCAGCAAATTACGCACTTACTTACGATAGCACCGATCATAAAAACGCCATCGACAGCATTGTGTGAAATTGAGTATCACATTCCCTTGCACCCGTTCGAGGTGCGAACCAGCAAATCTGAATAAATCGCTCAGGCGCGCTTCAAGGCGTGTTGGGATTCCAGTAATACAAACTGATCACCTGTTGTCATAGAAACCACTTTAAGTAAATGAAAAAAGGGGGACAGGGATTTTTTTTTTTTTAAGAAATGAGGTGTCGTCTTTATACAATATCATTATGAATGAGTGGAAATCTAGAGCTGGCAAAGCTTTTCGAAGTGGATTCTTTTGGATTTCTTTGAAATCTTTCTATTCTTGTCAGGTTGTTTTCTTCACTGTCTCGGGAACATATGCAATCTCGTTAAAGTGCCGATGCTCTATCTAGCTGGTGGTACTGTAATGCTCATATCCAAATTGCACTTCACCTGCTACGATGCCAAAAGATCCATGCTTAATCACAGAAAAGGTATCTTTATTTGTAACCGAAAGCGTGAAACCATAAATAGACAACTATTTTTAGCCGGAACTGATAAACGAAACATACAGAACATTAAACACAATCATGTACGACTTTGTTTCGCTTTACACACTTCATAGATGAATTTAAGATTCTCCTCATACATCTTAATGTTTTTAAAGTATCTTTTCAGAAACTGAGGAACGCTTTCGTTTACTCTTTTTTGTTAGTGTAAAGTACAAAATAGGTCCTTGAATGATACACTCTCATTTGGAAGATTAGGAAGAGTACCGGTACTTCATAGTCTTTATTTACTATGAATAGAACTGAAATCGTGCCATCAAAATCTTACAAACATTAAACAGGTAATGCTTCATAAAAGTGATGAGGTCGTTCGAATTAGAAGCGGTCTCTCCTTTTATGATTATACAACTGTCTCTAAATGCACGGGTGAGGAGAGAAGATGTAATAGTATACATCCCTCGTTAGTGTCTCGACCCCCACTTGTATTTCTCTTGGTACCTGGTTCCATCTTGCAGGCGACTTCTGTCAAACATGGTCCCGAGTCAAATTGGTAGTGAATAATTGCGATGGCGGAGGGTCTTGATGGTCAATAATACGAGGAAAGAGAGGGAGAGAGAGGGAAGAGGGGAGAGCGGTAGATGATGAAGGCAAAGCGATATGATATGGCATTATTCTTCCGTGGGGAATGGGTATCTGGAACACGTTGATGTTTATCTTTGGAGATCAGTAGGGGTTCTCTTGGTAAAGTCGAAGATATTACTGGTGGCTGGTGGTGTTGAGTGCAGGAGAGATAGGGGAAAGAGCGGGTGGTGTAAAGAGAAGATGGCCCAACGAGATGAAGAGAGAGAGAGGGGGGGGGGTGAAAGAGAGAAATGAAAAGAGAGAAAGAGAAAAGGAGTGAGAAAGATGTAAACGGCAAATGAGAAAGGAAGACACTGAGATGAGAAAAACCCGCATAGCTGGTTCATGGTAAAGTTAGGATCCCAATGAAGGGTAAGAGCGAGTGTGGGCAGAGAGGATGAGATAGAAAACAGACACTTTGTAATAGAGTGAAGAGAGAATCAGGAGGGAGTGGTTCAATAACGAAATAAGTGACGGGATTGAGAATTCGAATTGGGTAAGAGGGCATAAAGAAGAGGGAAAGCGGAGAGAGGGGATAGACTCGGATTTCTCCGAAATATTTCTATTTTTGTCAAGTTGTTTTCTTCACTGTCTCGGGAATATTTGAAATCTTGTTAAAGTGCCAATGCTACTGCTTACTGGTGGGACTGTAGTGATCATATCCAAGACAGAGAAGGAGAGCCAGCATCTAAGAAAGAAAGAAAGAGAGAAAGAGAGAGAAAGAGAGATAACGAGATTGGTTGAGAAGTGGGACAAGGATGATCAAAACATAACGAGGGCAATGAAGATCGAAATGCACCTTTATCGGAACGAGGTCATGTAGATGGTGTCCGAAATATGGGTTTTGTGATCATCCCAAATGGCCTAATATGTAAAACCTGGGTTCTTGGCATATTGAGGTCAAACATTTAGCAAATAAATTGACCCCATTGATCCAACAATGTTATCAAGTGTCCATGGATCACTCTAAATTGACATGATTGTCATGTGCCACATTCAAGGTCATCTTAAATTGCAGGGGTGATAAAAGAATTGTTGACAGAATGTCACTCATGTAGTACAATTAGTCAGGTAATATGCCAAACAAAAGAACTGTCAATGCGACAATTAGAATTGTTCTCCTGAAAAGAAGCTGATTAGTCAACCGAATCCACGGAGTCTACAAAAATGATAATGCATGATTATGCATGGATTATTATAAAGTACACTGTATAGATATGACGAACCATATGATGAACCGTTTTTCTTCTCTTCGTCGAATATGTTAATGGTTGCCCTATCAATGGCACCTTGAAGTCGACAGCCACTTGTTTGTGTCACAATTCTACATCCACAACATTTCACAAACCCTGCCATCTCAAAGCGACTTAACACGTGCGTCTATTACGCTTCTCTTCCCCATCCCTCTCTCCCATTCTCTTCAATTTTTCGTCCCGTTGTCTGTCTGTTCATCTATCGCAATTAATATCTACATGGGCTGATATGGCGCTGTAGAGGTTTGATGATTTCCACATCGTTGTACACAGCCTCAACTTAAGCATGAAGCGTTTGAAAGGTATATTGTTGCTGAAATGTTTATGGCCGAATACCTTAAAGGAACAAATGACGATTATAAATTAAAATTGTTTGGTTTGTGTTGTTTGTTTCAATTCAATGAATGGGCACTATTCATAATTTATATCGGGGGGGGGGTGGGGTCATCAACGAAAAGAGGGTCACTATTCATAATACTTATTATGCGTATACCTATAATACTTCTCGTGTTATGAATACCGACCCTATCATTGTATTATGAATAGCAGTCCTTAAGAATAATTGCCCGAATAATATGAATAATGACCCTTTTCTCAAATTATGAATAGCGGTCCTAACGAAAAGTTATCTATGAATAGCGGTCCTTACGAATAGTGATCCTTATAAATAGCGGTCCTGATTAATAGTTATCGTTATGAATAGCGGTCCTTATGAATAGCGGTGCTTATGAATAGCGAGCGGACGCCATCATGACACACTTCTATATCTGCAAATTTTGTATCATTCTCCCCCTACTCTCTTAGAATCCTACTCTCTTCCATGACACATAATTTAGTTTACCCTTTTAACATGTTTAACGCACTCTAATGGCAACAGTGCATTACTTAATGTCTACATCATTTTACAAATAGCCTTTCACCTTAATGTGCATCAAGCGACCATTAAAAATCGTCCAGGGACCGTTATAAATTGGACGGGGAGGCGACTCATTTACCATTATGTGATGATCGCCAAATAGGCAAAAATGATTCACAGAGTCTACAAAAAACCCATAGGTACATGTAGTCCACCAATTAAGGTTACATTTTTTATCCCCGCATTCGAGTAAGATTTGATGTTAAACAATGCGAATGGGCATCGACTCCGAAATAGGGGCCATCCATTAAAGTGATGAATTACCCGGGTAAATTGCAATTTTCATAATGACATTTGTACTCCTCGCACTACGTACTGCATCGCTTTTTTTCATGCTGATGAAGACACAATTATGAGCTTTTAATGTTAATGATCGTGCAGTCATGAAGCAATAGCTCCTTCTGTTTCCGAGGAAGGGGTTGATTGGGCGGGGGAGGGGGGGGGGGTTGTAATGTGGCCCTTAGACCATCATGTTCTCCTGCACCTAATTGCCTTGGTATATGGTTGACTTGGTTATGACGATGTATAGAACATGGCATCAGCGAGTACGTAACATCTCTGTTAATATCCGCTGTTTCATTAGGTGATAACAAGTTGAGGAACGTTGATGAAGAATTATGATTGAGCCGAGCTGACTGGGCCCGGCGAAAGAAAACAACCCTATATTATGAGCCATCAAACTACGGTGCATATCATAATAAAACTGATATTGGATCCATGCAGGACACATGGTTGTAATAGCGAAACTAGTACACTACATACAGAGGTGCGATAGCTCAGTGGATGGGAAATGGTCTTCGAATGGAAGGTCTTGGGTTCAAATCCACATTGGTGTACACCTAACATACGATATGGCATTAGTTATTAATTACCACCTCCCACAGATGGACATTTCAGCTGTTTGTACAGTTTGAGGCAAACCCTTTCCTTCTTAGCAATCAGGTTAAGAGGGGGAATCAGTTAAAGCAACAAATTAAAACAAAATCATTTCCAACATCTGTTGTATTCCTGCCCCTATAAAATAATATGTGTAGCACCTTCGCTCTGTTTGGAAGGTTCAAATGCACTCGAAATAGCTCTTTTGTCACACTTGTTTTCAACTGAACTCCTTAGGGGAACTCCTTGATAACATTTAAGAACTATTTTCTTTGCTATCTTGTCTAATATTTTCCAGATAATCTTTCTTACTGTGCGTATGACGATTTGCTTCAGGTTTTAGATTCTTATCATGGGGAATGATTTGTTTTAACTTTATCATGTCAGCCGCTTATTTTGTAATACTACAATGCCTTGCAACCATTCTTGTGAAAAACCGTAGTGCCAGGAAAATCAACTGTATTCATATGCACGCTTATCACACATGTTAAAGTCCTACTATCTGGAACGTAGTGTCAAGGCTTGCCATCAAGTCATTAACACCAGTGGGTCAGTACAAAAAACTTGTCATATTACCCTGCTTCACCGATGTAGCACCAAGCGGTATAATAACCGGGGGTTATAATTATTCTATGATGCCTAAGTATGGTTTCAAATTTGTTTTTCCGGTCAAGGTTTCTTGGCGGTGATATTAGCCGTGAACAAATCGTTTCATAACGACCATATTGCTTTTTCATGCGAGTGGTCGCTAGGAATACCAGCCGTGTACCATATTATATGAAGGAACCATGTGAATAACGTTTGCTGCCCAAGAAGGTCGTATGAAGACAAACGTGTTGTCATTGGCAGTAACGTCCTTCTGGCCTGAATCCGAAGATAAATGGGCGCCTATAGACAGTAAAACATGTATAACATGAGAAAGGATTCTTCACAAGTATTTACTTGAGTCGTTTGGATTTGCATTATTCTTCTTCTTCTTTTTTGTTTTCATTGTTTTTGTTTGGGGAGGGGGGGGGGGGGGTATTTTTCTATTATAAATCTAGTTTGTTATGCAAAAATACCAAATTGGTAGCCTACTACCTAAGCCACATTGGTGTACACCCTAATATACGATATGGCATTAGTTAATAATTACCACCTCCCACAGATGGACATTTCAGCTGTTTGTATATCGCCTGCTTAGTTTGAGGCATACCCTTTCCTTCTTAGCAATCAGTTTAAGAGGGGGAATCAGTTAATGCAACAAATTAAAACAAAATCATTTCCAACATCTGTTGTATTCCTGCCCCTATAAAATAATATAGGATTTGTCATAAGTGTGTTGAATCTGAGTCGTTTGGATTTGCATTGTTCTTTTTTTTTTTTTTTTTTTTTTTTTGGGGGGGGGGGGGGAGTATTTTTCTATTATAAATCTAGTTTGTTATGCACAAATACCAAATTGGTAGCCTACTACCTATTCACTCAATCAATCGGGCGTGATGGCTCAGTGGTAGAACAGTGGTCTCGTAACCGGGAGGTCCCGGGTTCAAAACCAGGTCGATTCGCTTTGCCCTTTTGGTTTCGCAAGGCATTGATCCTCGGAGAGAGCTTAAAACCGTCGGTCCCCTAGCTGCTAACTTACAAGCATACACACGCTTTTTTAGCAGTCGGGTAAAACGGTCAAAATCTCGTCCGGTTCGTCGTCAAGTTTTCAGTCTTCTATCTCTAATTTGAACATATTTGCGATTGATATCAATTCTTTCTAAGAGGCGGCCCTGATCTGACCCCAACTCATTTTTATGTTATGTGCGCTTTTTGAATAGGTTACTGTAATTGCCCTTCCCTTCATACGCATCGCTTTGATATACACGCAAGCATCAATTCTATTTAAAAGAAAATCGACGAATCTTTGATCTTGTGGGCCTATTATACATTAGATGCCTCGGTAGATTTAAAGAAATTTGAAGTCGGTCCGCCTGTACGCGATTTTGATGGGAAAGATGGTTGATGAAACCCGAATCGAAATGGCATGGATAAAATGTGCTTCGAAATCGAGATATAACTCGTACCCGAACTATGATGGGAGTGGGATAGGGAGGGGGTGGGAAAGATATGTTTCCAGATTTAATTTGGAGGGATAAGAATCCAGGGAATTGGTAACTGTTGTGGTTGAATGCTGGGTTGACAGCATGGATAAAATGTGCTCCAAAATCAAAACATAACTCATACTGTACTTGAACTCCAATAGGAGTGGGGGGGGGGGGTCATATTTCCAGATTGAATTTGGAAGGAGAATAATGCAGGGAATTGGTGACTGTTCTGGTTGAAGGCTTGATTGAAGGCATGGATAAAATGTGCTCCAAAATTGAAAAAAAAATAGAACTCATACCCGAACTCTGATGCGAGTTTGAGTGGGAAATGGAAGGGGAGGCATGATATCTAAAGATTGAATTTGGAAAGGAAGAATGCATGGAATTGGTGACAGTTGTGGTTGAAGGCCGGGTTAAAAATGGATAAAATGTGCTTCGAAATCGAGATATAACTCATACCTGAACTATGATCGGAGCGGAAGTTGGGGAGGGGGGGGGGGCATAGTATTTCAAGATTCAATTTGGAGGGAGAAGAATGCAGGGATTTGATGACTATTGTGGTTGATGACATAGATAAAATGTGCTTTGAAATCGAGATATAACTCAAACCTGAACTTTGATGGGAGTGGGGTGAGGGGGGGGGGGGGGGGGTGAGAATTATTTCAAGATTGAATTTGGAGGGAGAAGAATGCAGGAAATGCAGTTCATACCCGAACTCTGATGGTATGGGAGTGGGAGGGGGGTGGGGAAAGATATATTTTTAGATTGAATCCGGAGGGACAAGAATGCAGAGGATTGGTAACGGTTGTGGTTGAAGGCTGGTTGGAAGGCATGGGTAAAATGTGTTTCAAAATCGAGATATAACTCATACCTGAACTATGATGGGAATTGGAGGGGCTAGAGATATTTGGAAGAAGAAGAATGCATGGATTTAGTGACTGTTGTGGTTGAAGGCATGAGTAAAATGTGATCTGAAATCAAGATATAACTCATACCCAAACTCTGATTGGAGTGGGGGGGGGGACATAATATTCAAGATTGAATTCGGAGGGAAAAGAATGTAGGGATTTGATGACTGTTGTGGTTGAAGGCATTGATAAAAATGTGCTTCGAAATCGAGATTTATAACTCATACCTGAACTCTGATGTGAGTGGTAAATAGGGGGGGGGGAGTGGTGGGGATACATGTAGATATATTTCCAGATTGAATTTGGAAGAAGAAGAATGCAGGGAGTTGGCGACGGTCGTGGTTGAAGGCTGAGTTGAAGGCATGGATAAAATGTGCTTCGAAATCGAGATATAACTCATACCCCAACTATGATGGGAGTGGGAGGGGGTGGGAACGAATTTTTTCCAGATTGAATTTGGAAGGAGAAGAATGCAGGGAATTGGTGACGGTTGTGGTTGAAGGCTGGGTTCGATCATGCAAGTCGAAGGCAATAAAGCCCAGGCTCGGATAGACATACATCACAATTGACAGGGAAAAGCAAAGACGTGATTAGAAGCGATGGAGATGTGAAAAGAAGCAGGAAGAAGAAAGATTCCTTCCTTCTGCCTTGTTGGTGTTTTCACATTGTTCACGTGCACGTCGAACTTTCCTGAATTTATATTGTACCTTTCTTATAAACTAATTATGTACTACAATGTATCATTGAATATTTCACTTTTTTGTTAAAAATGAATATTTCATTATACATTTCAACATGAAACATTTGTCACACGTGCTTATTCATAATCTTGTTCGGGTGTAAGCATAGTATATTCTTTATTTATAAAATCAGCTAACAGGTTAATACTGACTACGTAATGTTTTCTATTGATTTAAAAGAAATGTTACCAAATGTTTACAAAATGTAAATCGTTTATATTTTGAAGGAGGCAATAAATATAATTTGGAAACTTCAAAGCACAATCACAGCAGTTATTGATTAAGCGATATTCATTTTGTAACGAAATGAATGCTAATAGCCTCTTATAGTAAACAATCGGCGTTGAACATTTAAATGTTGGATGAGCAAATAAGACAAAATATATTCCTTTATCTAAAAATATAATATGATATTAGGCTGCTCTAGTCTCATATAATGACATAACATCTTGAAAACACAGATTCGATTTATAATTTATATAGGGTGATAACTAAGGTCAGGAAAGGTTCAAATTAATTGAATGCAATTTGGGAAGAGAATAAATAGATGAATGGTAATTGCGAAAACTTGATATTTGCTTGAATATCTGATATCATGGACCTATATTCATGACTGCCATCAGGCAGAGATAGGGGTCGGGATGGAGAGTTAAAGAGAGAGAGAGAGGTTGAAAGGGAGGGAGAAAGAGAGAGAGACAAAGAGAGAGAAAGAGAGAAAGAGAGCGTGGATGTGTCCGAACATACATTTTGCTGACCTAAACAATAGAGATACAGAAGAGAGAAAGAGACAAAGAGAAACATACATAGAGACATAAAGACAGAGAGAGAGACAGAAAGACAGAGAGGGAGAGACAGACAGCGAGAAAGAGAGACATAAAGAGAGAGAGAGAGAGAGAGAGAGAATGGGGAGGGAGATGGAGAAGGCAAAGAGAGGTACATCATGTATAGAGAGCTATGACAAACGAGGAAGGCAGAGAGAATATTGGCAAAATGATCAATTTAGATCACGGTGTGGTTAATATATGACATATATTTAGATTCCGCCGCAGAACAAACTCCACAACGGCACACCGTGCACGCGAATTCTTACGAAAAAACAGAGACATATTTAAACACATGTGGGGACGGGTACTACTCCTCATCACTCTAACTCGTTAAAATCATTCTGCAGATCACGTTTGCCTTATCATAAATTGATTAGTTTAAATGAACGGAACATTAAACCTAATTAGTTCTAAGAAGCATGCTGCATATCTCGCAGTCAGCGTGAAAGGTCACAGGAATATACACAAAATGACTGACGAAAAAATGTGCAAACTGCCACTATGTATATGATAACAAAGCATTTTTTTCAAAATATGTGTGTATAATTAATCAAAATGGAGTTAACTAATTTTCTTAAATCATTTTTTCACACATACGCACATTGAAATATAAAATCTTACATTGTTCAAAAACTTTTTTGTTTGGTGTATGGGCTCAAGTACTGGGACAGTATTATATAGAAAGACTTGTGGAAATTCAGATATTAAACCCTTCTAATAATCATTTGTTGTGTTTAAGCAGGGTAGCCCTGAATGTAAAGGAACTGTTCTCGTGGGAGACCCTAAGTTTATCGAGAAAGAACTAATGAAATAAATAACAAAATGAGTCATCTTTACTTTCATTCCAATGGTTAGAAAAGGTCTATATTTTAGTCCTTTGTTTGGAAGATGTTTAATTAAATGTGTAATGGGTCTTTCTATGAATTCGAGATGAAACCATTGAGATCATGAACGGGAAATTCGGTCAATGATAAATTACTTTCCAGCTCGTTGGAATCGCAATACTCTCAGCTTCTACCCAAGCCTGCAATTACATCTTGTATTAGTATTGACTAACTCAATACTCAAGGCATTGATTAAGAGTCATTACACAGATCGAAGTTATTACGTTTAATTACGAGACAAATTTCCCAGAGACATTTTTTCTAAACAGAACAGCAGCACGAAGTACCTTGTATTATTCCACCACTGGGAAGTGTATTACAATGGCTCCGATTTTTGTACAAATTGAATTGTGAGGGAGAGTTGCATGACGCTTCTCAAATAGCGTGATGTTGCTGCAGGCTTCTAATATTCATTTTAAAGAGGAAAGTAATATCCAAAATTGATTATTCATGATCAAAACGTGTCTCTTCAGCTTTTGTAATCTTAAATACACAATGAATCAATAATGTATACAGGTGCAGCTCATTTTCAATGCCTTAAAGTGATAAGCACCAGTCGTGAAAAAATAGTGCCCATTGGACCAAAAGCAAAAAGTTATGTATACATGTATTAGGAAAGAAGGATTTTAAGAGCTTGATTAGAAGAAGGAAATGACTAGAAATAAAAACGAAAAATCTATGCCCCTTTTAATCAATCAAATATAGCCTTCTACCTATATATTAATTTTGTATAAGGCTGAGCCACAATAAATGTTCTGTGTGCATTCATGATACTCATATCAAGGTAATACATCATCTCGCTTTAATATCAATCTGCCAGGTAATTACTCTCGTACTTTCCATTCTCAAAAAAGATTTACATTGCCGGGAAGCATTGAATAATAATACCTAAAAGGATAAGCATGGTAGATGACAAATACAACGGGAATAAAACGTCACTTCAGTATTATTACCAAAGCTTTTAACCAGGAAGTATTGCATCATTTATCAGCTGACGAATACACTTTGTCAGCTGTAATCTAAAACAAAATGATTATCTATATCATTGTATATTTTAATGTATACCATACAATTTGTTAAAACGTCGAATATTTGAAACGTTCGAGAAAAAAATTCAGACAAGAACTATACATTTTGTTGGAAATCTATATATTAAAAATGAATGCATATAGAAAGGTCTCATCACACCATTTCGCCTGTTTTCTTTTCCTCTCGTGTAACAGGACACGTGATGATGACGTCATGAACTTGTGTCACTATGAATTTATCTGCACGCCAGATGTTTGTGTCTTCTTTTGGCGCGAGTATTTTTGGAAGCGCAATTAAAAAATTTGGAAAAGTTCAATTTTGTCCGCTAAGACAATCGGCGACCAGCAGAGAATGTCAACAACTGGAGGGGAAAACAAAAATGGCACAGTTATATTGTGCATACTTGCATTTGCTGAGTGCTTTGATTTATTTACTTTTTAGGGTAGTCAATGTCACTAATTACAGGGAAATTTACCTGTGACTCTTCATACATGTAGTATTTTGAATTTCAATAGTCCATTTTACGTCCATTGTATATTGCTCCTGTATATACATTTTATAGATGTACGTATGTATGTATGTATTTTTATGAATTATTAATATCCAGGCTTAATTATGGTACTGTCCCTATCGTTGTATCCGCTTATACATGAATAAAGTCCCAATCGCTATAATAATCAGTATGAAAGTTGATCCTTTGCAAGAACGTACAGTGGTTGTAAAATGATATAGGTTCGTTGTATATGTCTTATACTTAACTGAAGTCGAATGCTCTGAAAGGGATTTCTAATGTTTTTATATGAACTAATTGAAACAACAAATAAACCTTTGATGTGAGCCATCTTCACATATCATAGCGAATATCGTCGTCTGCCATTGACAAGGCTTGGCCGTTACGTCCTTCCTGCTCTCGCATTGCTTTCGAAGTGCCTTTTACATATAAAGTGGAATGAAATGGCGCTTAACCAAAATAATACTCTTTGTATGGGTAAGATTGGATTGCGTGCAGCCAACAGCAATGTAAACTCTTTATATGCAAAGCAAATAATCTACCTGTATTACATTAGCGTTACAATGCCAAATGGAATGGATATACAAACGGCTTCAAGATTATTTAAGCGTTTCCAGTGCAGGATTAATATAAACCGGTGTTGAAAGGGTATCATCGAACTAATCGAGACCGGATACGGGCTATGTTGCAAAGCCACTGTGTTGCACGTAATATTTCATTCCGTCACTTCGTGTCTATTGTTTTGTGCCGATGTACATGTGTTGCAAACGTCCTACCGTGCCAATTGGCACCGCTGGTAAATTAAAAGCTAATTATGCTCCAACATACTTCTGCAACTGAAGTTGATTCCATTGTAAGCTTTAATACTTCATACTTACATGGAATGGATTCCTTGAAGGCCATAATTAGCTGGTGCAATGAATCTTGAGATGAAGATGATTGCTGAGAAGGCAATCATATCCCGTTGTCTCTTAATTGATCTCAATAAACTCACAGAGGAGCTCTAACTCACTGTCACAGCGAGATCCAAGAGTGCGTGGGCCAGCAGGCAATGCTTAAAGTAGCACCGATATGCTTAGAAATATGTCGTCGAATTAGTCTTTAATAATTGTCGAATAGATTTGGGATACTTCAAGCAGGATTTGCTTTCATTTATTTACACAAACTGATTCGTTTGAAGATGATTTTCCCATTTTTGACTTGAATGTACTTTCTAGTTATGAAGACACGTATCCACCTCACTATAATTATTTCCCCTAACAATACCAAACTTGCTGTTTACTGTTTCTCTGTACAGAGGAACTTTATAAAAACTTGGAATATGGCGTTTCGAAGTAGATTTTGTCTTTTCAATTTATTTAAACTTCTTTCTAAATAAAAAAATTATTATTATCTCGTTTCAATTCCAGCTCTCATTAATTCCCATACCATTTTGTATCGTAGTAACTTTGATGCCTGCTAGCTCAATATTTGCAGTTGGAGCTCTTGTAGATTTTTAAGAGACGAATACAACATGAACAATGAAGTCTTGTGTGAGCATTCTGCCATTATCCTCACAATCTGGGTCATGAATGGGGAGCTTATTTAAAGTGACCTGTTTACAAATATTACACAATGTTACAAGACTTAATTGGACTTTTTGCTAACGAACGCAGCCTTAATTGCCCACTGTGGCGTCTGGCTGCATATTATCCCATTTGATTATGGTAGAACATGATATAATATAGTATCACTGTATGCGTAGGGTGATGCATACGTCATAAAATATGATTACATTCCAAATTCGATGTGCGCGGCATTTTATTACCTTACTCGTTTCAACATTTCTGTACACTTTTGTTTGATGCACTGCAAATGCACTTCCCCCTGCTTATTATGTTATTCCATCGCATAGTATGAATGACAAAGGATTTATTTAATTTAGCTGATGCCATTGATCTCTCTATTCAATGCGTTGGGCCCGCATAAGAATAGATAATATACGAATCACATTTACAGGCCCCGTGGAAGACCAGCAGCAACAATATAGTTGCAGCTGAAAGGGGGCTATACCAGCCGTATTTTGTCGATTTCTCTTTATGATTTAATACTTTGTATGTATTTTATCTGATTTTATTATACGGAAATGAAAGCAACAAACAATAATGCTTTCCCCCATGCACGGCTCTCTTTCAATGGGGGTGAATATTAAATGTAATGTTTCCATCTCTCTCCCCCTCTCCCCTCGCCTTGGCATTGAGTCCAATTCAACTAATATCAGAAGCATTACTCCAATACAGGCAATTTCAGACTATGAAGCCCGACTCATTACGATGCATTACATTGATTTATGTTACCTCTATGAAATGATTTGCTGTTGATGTTTTTAGCTGGCCTCTAAATGTCAAAGTTATCCAAGTTTAGGATGCCGGTTTTTTTTCCTTCCCTATCATGTCAAGATCATACATTGGCGCTGGTAATAAGAGCCATGATAAAGTGATGAGCGGAGCGCCAAGGCCAGGCTGCATATCGAGACATTCATATGGTAATGATCCCATGCTTGTAGATCATTTTCTCGTCTCACTGTATACGTATGAAATTAGATCAGTCAGTTATGTCACTTCCACTACCGTCAAACGGAGGAAGATGCCTCGAGAAAGAAGGGAAAATAGAATCAGCATGGTTAGTAGATGTTGGTGCAAAAATATCGTATAATAATCACTTGTAAAAATACCTTGGTCAGGGTTGCTAGTTGAATTATATTAGCTTTTCAATAACATATTTTGTTATTTCTAAATATGTATGTTACTTATTATAGTTTCAAATGACTAATTTAAAAGTAGGGAAAGGGTCGAAGACAGACTAGTTTTTAAATGAAATAGTTCAACAATCATTTTCTCGTTCAAAAACATATCATTATTAAAATACTGCTGATAGCAGCAATATATAACTTGAAAAATGTATTATTTCTATATTATATCATATGAGCAATAGCATTTCATGTAAGACTAAACTTACATAGAACATGACGATATGAACAAAATATGTTTCTCTACAGCAAAATAATGCTTTTGTATTGAATAATTGTGATGACATAATATTTTATTATTGACAGAGGAGCAAAAGTAATAGGTGTTAAGTCAAGAGCTGGATGGTGGAAAGAGGTCTGGAATGTAGTTCGCATAAATTAGATACATCTTAACATCAGACAAGGGTTTGAAACGTGCATTTAACAAAGAAGACGAGCGTCTAGTATTTGCATTGCTCTAGAATTCGAGACGTTTTGTCTTAAAACGACTGTCCCCACAGATCATTGGGTAAACTTCACTGGCCGAAAGAACCAGTTTTTTACAGGACTGTCGCCCTGTATTTTGGGAGAGAGTGAGATAACAAAAATCGTTTGAATTACTTCAGCTGAGTGAATATAGGTCATGAGTGAAGTACGAGGTAAAGAGGAAGAGAGGTAGTCAGAGAGAGAGAGAGAGAGATAGGAAGACAAAAAGACAGATAGATAGAAAGAGGGACATAGAGAAAGAGAAGGACGCGCATAGAGAAAATGACGCGAGGAAGACAGAGAGAAGGGGGGGGGGGCGGAATATAAAGATCGAGAAGGGGTTAGGAGAAAGAGAGCAAAAATCTGCAGAAATGGGGAAAATGCTGGAATGTACCTTTTTGTACCAATGCATATGGCTAGAGACACAAGGATATATATATATATATATATATATGGGAGTAGATAAGGAAGAACACTGCGGCGGTATAAGGAATAAAAAGTGTAAATGTGTGTGTGTGTGAGAGAGAGAGAGAGAAAGAGAGAGAGAGAGAGAGAGAGAGAAAGAGAGAGTGAAAGAGAGAAAGAAGAAGAAGAAGAAGAAGAAGAGAAAGAGAAAGAGAGAGAAAGAGAAAGAGAGAGAAAGAGAAAGAGAGAAATAGAGAGAGGGAAAGAAGAAGAAGAAGGGAGAGAAGGGGGGGGGGGGAGAGAGATTGAGAAGGAGATCAAGATAAAGGAAGAACTCTTGAGTGGATTATCATATCTAGGCTGCATTATACACGCCCTATGGCGGACATGATAACGTAAATACCATGTATGAATGCATATGAGAATAGGCCACTTGGGAGGGTGGATAATATGGTACCTGCCTGATGGTATTTCTACCCCATCTCCATATTAAAGAGAATGTGTAGTTCTAGGAAAAGTGAAAAGCAGTTTGTGACATATTTTTCCTTTTTTGTTTGTTATGTTAGTCATCATTGTTAAGTGTGAAAGAGTAGAAAATAATAACAATCTGAATGTATATACCGCTTTTAACACGAAAGACCATCTCTAAGAGCTGTAAATATATTATTACCCAGGTCATCGAATGTGTTCACACACAATATGCATCATCTCTACTCCCTGGGGAGTAATAATCGTCGTAAGGGCACATGGCAGTTAGTGACACAAAGGCTTGAGTCATCCTACCAGGTCCCCATTTTCCTCCTGGGTAGGGGATGGCAAAAGTAGAGTAATGAAGAGTGGTTTCCCCTGAAAAGGATGAGCCTTCAAATGTCCTCGGTTGACAGGTAACAACTCACGGTCGGGGTCCACACTTTCATGCCACACGTGTGTAAAGTCATCCTACCAGGTCCCCATTTTCCTCCTGGGTAGGGGATGGCAAAAGTAGAGTAATGAAGAGTGGTTTCCCCTGAAAAGGATGAGCCTTCAAATGTCCTCGGTTGACAGGTAACAACTCACGGTCGGGGTCCACACTTTCATGCCACACGTGTGTAAAGTCATCCTACCAGGTCCCCATTTTCCTCCTGGGTAGGGGATGGCAAAAGTAGAGTAATGAAGAGTGGTTTCCCCTGAAAAGGATGAGCCTTCAAATGTCCTCGGTTGACAGGTAACAACTCACGGTCGGGGTCCACACTTTCATGCCACACGTGTGTAAAGTCATCCTACCAGGTCCCCATTTTCCTCCTGGGTAGGGGATGGCAAAAGTAGAGTAATGAAGAGTGGTTTCCCCTGAAAAGGATGAACCTTCAAATGTCCTCTGTTGACAGGTAACAGCTCACGGTTGGGGTCCACACTTTCATGCCACATGTTTGTATAGTCCTATATGCACATTCCTATGTACAGTGCATGTGACTTGTAGCAAGATTCGGCCGATTCCTTGTCATTTCGAATTCCAAAACATCACAGTGAACGCAAATGCTTGCCTTGCTTATGTGCTAATGTATGCGATCAACCTTTTCCAATCACTTTTACACAGTTTCTTTTAAAATGTAATTGCATGACAATGCATAACGCAACTTTGTCTTTAAAGGTGCTAGGAATAATAGCCTTTTTGCTCTGTGAACCTCATCGGAAATAACCTAATTTAATGATATATTTCATGGGTCATCAATGTCAAGTTAATCTCCGTCCTAATGTATTTTTTACGATACAAATATATTCGATGAGGAAAGTCCATTAGTCAATCCAGTAGTCAGTCAACCAATCAATCAATCGATTTGGGGGTATTTTGTCTTTTTACGTACATTCATTAAAGGATTGAATTACAATATTTATAATGGTTACACTATTATTTTTTCTATAACATTCTTATACCATAAACATTGTTACTTCCTTTATCTTTCTTTGTTTTCAAATTTAAAAAATATTGACAACAGATGAATGTGTAAGTTAACTATGCATGTACATACTATTGCACATATTACCTTTTGACTAACAAATACCCGTTCAATATACTAAAATAATGTGTGGGATAAAACAAGACAACAGAGAATCGACATGCGAAACAAAAGAACGATTGCTCTTTGTTACGACTGTCTTTTGTCCAAGGCAACACTCTATGATATAAAAACACCCCCTCAATCCAAAATAAAAAGCATATTTTCATTCTGCAGTTTCTGATTAGTTTGTAGTAGTTAGTCCAGGTTGAAATTGTTACACCTCGGACTTTATTATGATAATAAAAATTGGACTCTCTCTCATATTGAAACGAAAATATTTATTGTCAAGACCAACGCCATTGCTAGGACGCGACAGATATGACCAGATGACGCGCTAAATTTGTCAAGAGCCGCTCGACCCGTCACGAATGGCTGCTCTGGTCGAGCTTTATAGAAAGGTGATGACATCGTTCCATTCGTGGCAAGATAAAATATATGAATAAGAAACCTACCAATTGCTTGCATTATTGCCCGCACTTGTGAGGTAACAATGATGACAGAGCCGGATCATTAGAGAGTGAAATTGTATTGCATTAACATCAGTTGCTATAATTCCACCTGTAAGTTTTCAGTATCATATTTGCAGCTCCCACACACAAACGATACAGATGGAGAGCGCTGAAGCTTTGCAAATAGTTTCGAAATATTAATAGATTTCCAGCTTTTAATAATGAAATCGTAGAAGTATAATTCGCTTTACAATATTCACAGTGTAGCCTTCCAAATTTGATCGTTAGTGTTTGTACGGTAATTGATCTGTTATAATTGCAATAACTGCAATCGACCATGTACACGTAAGTTGAAATATCATTTTTCAATTTGATATTTCACGAGTCATAACTTTAGATGATGGAAATTAAATCATGAAACTTGACGTTTATCAAGTACACGTCTCTGAAATTTCTTTGAAATCCGAATAAGATGGGTCGTATATTTTGTTTTAAACAAATAATTATGTTTGTATCTCGATGTATTGATATGGAATAGATAATACCAAATGCTTCCGGATCAATTAGTTATTCCCAGTGCAATATTAATCTATAACGGTATCAAAAGTGTTGTCAAGACCGGAAGTGGGTGATTTTGCAAAGCCAATATGATGCACACATCACTTTTTCCTCAATTAGTGGCTATCTTTTTGTACAAAATTGCAGATGTTGCAAACGAGCGACAGCGCAGAGATCCAGAGAAAGCAAAACCCAAAGTCATAATATAATTATCAGGGTGTGTTAAAACGACTCAATTCTAAAGCCACTTTATTGGGATATTGCATGAAGAAGGGATCGAGCAACATTGATACATCTATGGAAGATATGAACACATTTCGTACTGGTTTACTATTGAACGGTTGAACAGGCAAAGAAATAAAAGCGAAAGACCTCTTCAATTCGGTACTAGTAGGTTTGTCAAGGAGCTAGACAGGACCGACAATGGGTAATTTTGCTAAGCCACTGTGGTGCACATAGCAACCCTTCCCTCCAATGGCGAGTCGTGTGTGCAAAACTGCAGGTATGGTAAAGGAGAGACCGCGCAGAAAAGTGGAGAAAGCAACCAAAAGTCATTATCAGGTGTGTTAACACGACTTAATATTATAGCCACATAATTCGGACACTGCAGGAATAAGGAATCGTGCAACATCGATACATTTACGCAAGATGTGAACAAATTTCATGCTGGTTTACTATTGAAAGGTTGAACAGGCAAAGAAAAACAAGGGAAAACCTCTTCAGTTTGGTAGTAGTAGGTTTTTTTTACTTTTACTTTCTTTTGCCTGTATATTTTTCTGTTGATGATGACACAAAAGAAGTCACTTTGGATATGCATCATGCAATTAAATGTGGTAGATTTGTTCAACGGCAACAGTCCGTGTACCGTATAGATGTATTCAACATGTTAACTCAAGACGAGGGCAACGGCATTGTACTGAGAACTCGACATATCTGCAGGTATGAATTCTGTGATATCATAAAGGTGAACAACGCTATAGAACTGGAGTCATGATCGCTGTAGGGCATGCTTAACAGGATATAGCTAGAGTCATGCGAAGAATGGTAGCAGTTCTTGGTTCCTCTATACCTCCATTTATTCAGGGAAGAGTGGAGAGAGAGAGAGAGAGAGAGGGAGTGAGAGGGAGAGAGAGAGAGAGAGGGAGAGAGAGCAAGGAAAGATAGAGAAGAAAACAAATAAAGATAGAGAAAGAGACATAGATTAAGAGAGGGACAAAGATAGAGAGAGGAAGAAAGAGTGCGAGAGAGAGAAAGAGAGCCATAGAGAGATGGAGAGTAAAATAAAAAGAGCCTGAGGGAGAAAGAGAGCCAGGGAGAGAAGGTGAGCCAGAGAGAGAGGAAGATAGAGAGAGAGAGATAGAGAGAGAATAAGTCACAGAGAGAGAGAAAGAGAGAGATAGAGAGAAAGAGATAGAAAGGGGGTCCTCGAATCAGGAAGGAGCCTGCAGCAGAACTCATCCTCACTTCAAGTTCGTGTAAATCAAATATTCACTGTGCTCTAGTATTGAATTCTTGACGCCGAGAATAGACTTTCTTTCATGTTTCATCACAGGCACAGAGCAATATCACAAAGAGCTCTGTAACGTACTTTACTCTTCATTTAAGCTGGTCGGGTACTATCAGGTGTTATATGAAGTTCGTCTTTCCACCTATAGCCCCTCTAAGCCCCCAAAGAAAGAAATTATCAAAGATTCCCAACATCATCCAGGGACCACCTGGATGTGTAGTATTCGTGTCATAAATAAAACTCTTTGTGGTACTGCGATATCCTGAATTGAACCACTGAATGCCAATCTATTTTCATGGGAAGGAGAACAAATTCTTGTTCGTTGTTTCTATGAATCAAAAAGGTTTCAAGCAATATTTCCCAATATCATGTTACAACCACGTAGCACTATTTGTTGACGTATTACCATTTTGATCGTAAAATTATTCATTTTCACTAAATTCCCATCAATTTTTTAGAATATAAATAAGCCTCTTAAATGTATACACGACAGTATAGTTACTATAAAATGTATTACCAACAGATTTGGTTAAACTTATTTCACATGGGCAAAATAACAGAGTATAGTGACATACGTGTATGTCTTTGCACTTTTAACTGCTGTATAAATATAGATTATTATCATCACTGAAAACAACCATGATTATAGATGCTTTGCCAAAATAATATCGAGTAAGAAATATAATAAGAAAAAAACAAAATAGAGGGAGATCAAGAGGACATTGACATGCATTTATCATGAACTGAGGGTGAACTGTAAAACTAGCTTTTAAACTGATAGGCTAATTTATTTTAGTATCTTTACCATCAGCGTATTCTTATCAGTATCACTGGAAATAACTATGGAGCGCCATCCTAAAGCAGGCGAACCGTGAATTATTCGTCTAGGAGAGTTTTTAATCGTGAAAAAACCACCTAATTAGACGGTGTATATAGGACTCATGCATGACCTGATATGACATTTACTCACCGTTGACGAGAGTTAAACCTTTCGAAGCGGAATTAACAGAGGTTTGATACTTCAAGTATGACTCTCTTCCTATCTCCTCTCTCTGTCTCTCTCTCTCTCTCTCTCTCTCTCTCTCTCTATCTCTCTCCTTCTTTCTCTTCCGTTAAAATGTATACACACACTCTCTTTATCTGTCCTCCCTCTACCTCCCATCTCATCACGTCTCATGGCACATTCTCTTTCAAATGCTCCTCTCTTCACAAATATATTGTTCACTCTCTAGAGGCTTTAATCCCCCTCTCTTATCTCCGGTGTCCAAGTCCTCTCTCTCTCTCTCTCTCTCTCCGCTTTTATTATCTGTCTGTCTACCTTTGCAATCAGTTTCTCTATTGCATCTCTCTCTCTTTCTCTCTCTACTCGTGTTTTCTCATCTGCTTTTATCTGTTATTGTCTAGCCTTTAACACACCACCTCCCTCCTCCTATCTCCATTTCTCGCTCTCTCTGTCTATGTCTCCCTCGATCCATCTCCGTCCTTTCATTTAGCTGTACCCCTTGAACCAATTTCATAATGTACTGTAACGCTTGCCCGATCGGTGTCATAGACCCCGAAGTATAGCGACTGGTATTAGAAGAAGAGTCAAATGTAATACATAGGAAACGCCTGCGATAATATTTCAGTTGTACTGCGGGTTTAATCATGCGGCGCTGTCCGATGATGTGGTGTCATTTGAAAGCGATTGGGGACAGAGAGAGGGGTGTAAGTGAGTGCCCCGACACCAGCTAGCGTTTGGGTGGAGGAGAGAAAGAGAGCAAGAGAGAGAGAGAAAAAAAAAAGAGAGAGAGAGAGAGAGAGAGAGAAAGAGAGAGAGAGAGGGGGGTAAAGGGTATTAGAGTTGGGAGAGAGGAAAGAGGTATTCTGGACAGAAAAAAAGAAAGAAAGTGAGTGAGAAAGAAAGACAGGTGGTATAGACTGCGAGATATATCTATACATATAGTGAGAGAAATGGAAAGATTAAGAGAGACAGAGAGAGACAGAGAAAGAGAGAGAGAGAGAGGGATAAAGAGATAGGTAGAAAGATAAAGACAAAGAGAGGCAGATACAAAAATAGAGAAAGATACAAAGAGAGAGAGAGAGAGAGACTGGGGAGAGACGAATGGCAGAGGGATTGAGAAGGCTTGGAAAGAGGGCCTAAAGTGGAAACAAAACATGGATGAGAAAGGCGAAATATCTGAATTGAAGTGGGCGACAGGAATCATACTACGGTAATCATTCCTAACTCTAATGGAATCAACTGAATGTATTTACCTCAACACAGATAGCAAAAATGATATAAGGTCCAATTGGGATTGGATTGGTCTGATGAGTTTGATAAATATGACATCGGTTTGGGAGAGGAGAGAGAGAGAGAGTGGGTGGAGACCATGGATATATAGAAAGAACAAAACTAGTGGGCGTGTGGATATTTGGAATTCTGTGTCAAACGAAGAGAAAACAATACGATGCAGTTGTTTGTGTAGCCCTGGGACCAATTTGTCTACCAATGTGGAACACATGACAATATTGTCATCACATTTCTACCTGAAATAGAATTTATTTATTTATTGTTTCAATATGTCATTGAAATGCATTTTTGATGCTATCGTTATTATAATTGCTATCATTTTAAGATCATTGTTTTTAATATATTCATCTATATGCAAAGGCTAAATACTTCCACTAAAGCGCATACAGCAAATTGCCATAAATTATATATGTATGCAATAATATGACGTGAGAGAGGAAAGGTAGCGAATGGAAAGGGCACGTGTGCGGAGTTATTTTAATGTCAAAGGGAGTTGACGGTAGCCAGTATTGATGATACGATGATGACAATAATCTTGGTTCGGTGTGAGCCAATGAAACGCATAATTTCACTCCAATCCTTGTAGGCACTCTCCCAAGCAATCCATTCAATTTCAAATTAGTCGGGGTGTCGGGCTAACAAATGAATAGCCACCACGCCCAAGGCGAGAAATGTTTCTATTCACTTTTTCCATCGTCAGCCTTTCAAATATTGATGAGGCTGGAAAATTTGATGTGGAAAAGCCTCTTCTCGCGTCCCGCATAACTGAGGATAACTTAATCAATTACAGAGCAGTACAGGTGATTGATTATTTTCTTCCCAGGCTCGAAATTAAATTCCCCAAGGCAGGGTTTATGTTGCGGGGAAGGCACAACATAGCACTTATTGAATGATCGCAACCGGCCAGTTTACCTTTCATATAATTACAACGAAGAGGATAAGCACACACACACATGCACACATGAGCTTTGTTTCTTCATTCATTTATTTATCATTGCCAAATATGTGCTAATTAATTTGTTCTCAGGAGTCTAAGTGTGTCCTTTTCTTTGTTTAATTGAGGATCGAGCTATTGACGCCCCCTAAACATCTGTGCTAGTATAGGTTGCAATAGATCATTTCTAATATATATGTAGATCGTATGCATATATGAGAGCCAAATATTTCCCTTGACGACTGTGAAACAACTTTACAAGGATTTACTTGATCTTTAAACTTTGACCTTTTATTTGATGACTACTGTCTTCAGACTTGGCTCGAACGCTGCCCAATGAAATAAAGTATGAGTTGAACTCGAAGAAAAAAAAAGATAGTTACATTGTTTATTGCAATGGTACAATACAAATGATTTAAGTTATGGATGAAGAGTAATAAACTACTATTAAATTGAAATTCAATCACGAAAATATGAATTGTGTTCGTTAGCACGCCTTTTGTCCCTGTTTATATGTTCATCCGTCTACTAACTCATGCAAACAACAGATGACCTACAAACAAACCTCTTGACCTAATTCTTCAGCTTGACTAAACGAATTTATGAGACAAAAACGCGAATACCTTCCAGCACAATTACTGCACTGTTGACTGATAATGCAGAAAATCGAAATTAATTAATTACCCTTTCAGTATTAAAATTCGAATGTTGCATTTTGATATATTTAATTCAATGTGGCTTTTTTTTTAATATCTTTTAAAGATAGATATTATATCACAAGAGAATATTAATTTAACTTTGATCAATTTCAAATAGTTGTAGTGTATGTAAGCTTGAACATTTGTTCTCTGTAATACAATACATCAACATGTAGTTATATTCATAATTGGTTCTATAGGGCACCTTGGTTCTACTTGATATGTTTGGTAATAGACTTTACGACTCGGCTTATTATGCATGTCCCATAAAACAGTTAATATGGCTGCAGTATTTTTTCGACCCGTCTTTTCCTTTTCATCCCCGCAGAAGTGCCGCTGTGTGCCACCTGGGGCAGCCTAAATTGTTTCTGGGTTTTCTCCGTGCCTGTATTATTTTGTCTGCCAAAGCCGGGAGAGAGAGAGAGAGATTAAAAAGTGGGAGAGAGAAAGAGGGAAAGAGAAAAAGAGAGAGGGGAGAGCGAGAGAGGGAACCGGAGAGAAGGGAACCGGAGAGAGGGGAAAGGGAGCGGGTAGAGAGAAGAGGAGGGGCAAGTGTGTGTGCATGTGTGTGTGTGTGTGTGAGAGAGAGAGAGAGAGAGAGAGAGAAAGAAAGAGAGAGCGATACAGTAATATAGAGAGAGAGAGAGGGGGAGAGAGATGGGGAGAGAAAGGCAGACATAGGGAGAGAGAGAGGTAATGTTTTAAATATATATATATATATATAGAGAGAGAGGGGTGAAAGAGTGGGTGTGTACATGTGTGCTTGAGAGAGACAAAGAGGAAGAGAGAGAGAGGGGAAAGGGGGTTGTCTGTGTGTGAGAGAGACAGAGAGGGGAAGGGGAAGAGGCGAAGAGAGAGAGAGAGAGTCATAGCTTGGTGTATATACGATTTCTCTCTATCACCATTATTACATTATCGCTGAGCACTCGGCATGGCAATGGTCTTAATGAGTCTTTGCTCAGTAAGTTCAACATAAGCCAGCTGATATGGCTATTGCTTTAAGCTTTAAAGGGAAACGGGAGTCAATGCAGGGGAGAGGGAGGGGTGCAAAATCATTCTTTAAAGATCATACCATATCAATAATGCAACGTAAATATGGTCGGCCTAAAATGCTTGCACTACAAGATATTTATTTATTATCCAAACAGATTCTTTTTTTAAATTAAAAACAAATTTAACTGTGCATATTAATTGTATTTTACATTTGATATGACCTTATTGCTTACTTCAACATTTCACATTTTAGAGTGTAGTATTTCAAAGTCTCAAAGTTAAAGATCAAGCCTGATTATAACTAGCAACATTTGACCCAAATCCCCCCCCCTTTTTTTTGTATTGTTATTAGTACATGTCTCTTAATATGGGTGTCCTTTAAGGCAATCCTCTAGTAATGCTTGTCGAATTTGGTGTAGAGACAAAACAGCAACAAGAAACCCACTAGTAGCTATAACTAACGGTGAAGAGCTAGTACAAGCCAATAAAATATATATTTAAAAAACCAAAAGACCCCAAAACAAAAAAACTCAACAGCACAATCTTTCAACGTACCTTTAACCTGTTTCATTTCTTTCCCCTTTCAATCGCTTCTGGGTTTAATTCTCTCACTGGCTTCCCGAAACGATCGAGAATGAACCCTTGCCGAGATTCCCTAATCTCTTATTTTCTCTCCGTATCATGTTTGCTGCTCTTTATAGGGATGAAATGTCACAAGTAGCAGTCATTTCCTCGGAGAAATCACAAGTTATGAGTTTAGCATCCTACCACGATGTCTCTTCCCCATGTCGAATCCCCAAAGATTAATTTCAAATATATAGCGTTCATTTCCAAGTCTCTATTTTCAATCCATGCATCATTTGATTCGTGTTACATGTATGTATTAATATAGATCTCGTGTCTCACCTGTCTGTTAATGACCCCTCATTTTACACCCCATCTACTCTATCTATTCAAACCGGTTCTATTTACGGTAATTGTAGATAACTAACAACGTTTAAAATACTGCCCCATCCAAAGGCGTATCCACGATTTACAGAAAGGGATGGGGGCAGGGGGTCATTGTTTTTGTAAACAGCAACGAATAAGCGACCAATGGGCAGATCAATATTTACAGTAACTATAACCTTTAGATTGCAATTATAATATGTATTTGTTTTACCCAGGGAAGCCTAACTAGTTTCAATAGCGCTCTTCCTGAAGGCACTGCAATTATATTATGAGCCGAAACAATACACCTGGGTGAGAAGTGGCAAATTTAGATTAATGTGAAGTGATTGAACTACTCAAGTTCAAATCAAATTCTAACATGCATTGCTGAAATAAAGAAGTGAAAGCATGGCGAATTGTATAATTTGTTTTCCTGATAAGAAATGGGAATATAGTGGCAAAACGTAGCTAGGAAAGCTCATCGTCATCACCATCATAAGTTTTAGTATAATTTATGCTTGATAAAAAAAGTATTCCATACGACTTTGGATTGTAAGTCATAGAGTATAATATTAAATATTATATGAACAATTCCTATAAAAAAATGTAAATGCGTTAAGGTGTGAATAAGTACATTGGAAAGTGTTGAAAAAACATATAGAACTTTTAAAGCAAAGTTATTATTGATTAATGGAAATAAATATATTAAATTGATATCGTTCAGATTAGATTAAAATTATCCAATTTAACAAAGATACATTGAAACGTTGTATATGTGTATTTAGTGGATAATTATTGGAAACCCCTTTATTCCAAAATGTACTAGGCTTTTTTCTTTATAGAACACATTCCATCAGTGCCTGATATATATTTTATAACAAGAATATCGTATAAAAAAACATTATGAATGTGCGTGTCATCATTATCGTAAACATTGAACAACCTTTGTACATTGGTAGTCAGGGGGTATTAATGGTTTTAGGAAAGAACAGACAACATCAAATTGGCAACACGTTATGGCCAGGCTGCGCAGACGATATGTGCAGGGAAGCCAATTTTGTGTCAATATTTGCTCGTGCCAACAATAACTCTAAAGCGTCCACTTGACAACGCTCCTCCGCGCTCTTGACTTCATTTTGTCTCTCTCTCGCCCAACCGCTAAAACCAATTGACGTTCACTTCACTTGTTATCAGAGATGATGTGTCCAAACTCTTTCAATGAAGAGAAAAGAGAGGGCGATGGGGTTTTTCTATCACACCGTTTTCATTCTAAGGAATGGGATTACCTCACACTCTTTTGAAAGACAGATGAATCATTCTATAAGTAGGCGATCGGTTTTCTTCCCAGCGGTAGCCTGATGTCTAGGTGTCTTTCTTTCAATTCATGCTTTCCTTAGCCTTTTTCCTGCTCATTTTGTTTTTTTCAATCAAAAATAGCATATACGATGAAATTGAGAACATTTCTATAAGGGGACAAAATGAGTTTCATTAACATTTTTTAAATTGCTAACTTTGTTATCAATATAATTACAAAGGACTACTACAGTGTATCAAAGTAGCTCGTAAGTTCAATATTCAAACTAACAATGTTGATATTTCTATCTGATATTGTCTTTTCTAAACCTCATTCCAATAGTGTAAAATGAATTGATCCATTCTGTGCTTCGATAATTCATCACGATTTAAAGAGAAGGTTGAGTTCTGGGAAGAGGTGAAAAATAATTTGTGAGCATTACTCATTCTTATTATGCAAGTGTGGAAGAACATCAGTTAAGACATGTTACCTGAAAAGCATGGCTCTTCAAATGCCTTCATATTCTAAATATGCATGTAACATCGTAAAAATCGGGGGGGGGGCCGGCTTTTTACGCCACGTGTTCGTGTAGTCCCATATACATCTTTCTGTGCAAGTGTTTGTAACTTTACCAAGACTTGGCCAAATTTCTTATCATTTTGATGATTCCAGAACCTTGCAATACACACAAATTCTTATATGCTAGATGATCAACCTTTTCTGGTCGGTTCCACACCGTTTCTTTCACAATACAATCGCATGACCAGAACTCAACTTCATCTTTAAGCATAATGAATAAATTATCAAAACATCGAATACAACAAAACAAATGTTTTTCCTGGCAAATAGCATGACATTCAGCATGATCAGTTACTAAATGCGTTTATAAAAAAAACTGTAACCCAGTTATACAGCTTTTATGAATTCTACCCAGCATGTGTTTTGAAATTAATCACAGAAGCTTTAGAGGCAGTGTGCGTTGAGAGATGCATCATATAAGGCCTTCAAACACGTATGAAGTTGATTAAGATGATTATGGTGTATGTACACGATGCATATTTCATGTATGAATATAACACCTTGTTTACCTTCCCTGTTAGAAAGTGATTACTGAGTAACCAAGAAAGCATGTCGGAATGGAAAAACATATCCTGGTATCTAAATTAAAACTTGGTTAAAGGATAAGCCATCCCTTCTCTTATTCATGATTATTTTTTCGCCTTACCCTTCCCAGTTCGCATATTTTCTCTCCCTCATCTCTCTCATTTTGCCTATTTTCATATTTTACTCTCTATTTCTGTCTTCGCCTAATTATTAATTTGTTGGTCTGTTTGTTCCTCCCCTTCGCCCGCCCCACTCCAGCCGCCCTCTACTCTCTCTCTCTCTCTTTCTCTCTTTTTCTCTCTCTCTCTCTCTCTCTCTCTCTCTTTCTTGTATACGCCATTTATATCTCCACCTCAATATGGTGGGGTCTGTCTATCCTATATCTATATCACCCCTTATGTCCATACATTATTTTCTCTTTCTTCCCTCATTCCTTAACATTCGTGTTTTTTTTCCTGCATGATTCCATACTTCTCCTATGTTTGACTTCCAGTATGAACACCTTACAGCTTTATCTTTTTTATTCTCTCTTTCTTCTTTCGAAATGTTGTGTTCTTTTGGCATGTTCCAATTTATTGATGAAGAACACACATTTTCAATGCAGATTCACACAATGGAGTTTGACACGCTTGTTGCAGACTTTAATATGTTAGGCACTTTATATGAGCCAACCAGAAAATTGAAATACAGTGGCATTGATTTTTATGTCCTCAATTTCATTTCATTTTTCAAATTATGCAGCCTCATAGCCAGGGGAGCTTGATTTCCAAAATAACGAACAATCATTCCATCAGAAATTAATTTTGACAGGAAATACCTTGGAAGACCTTTTTTCGAATCTAAACCACAAAATCCTGTCTCCAGGAAAATGTAATAAGACATGGGTCGGCTTCAATTGATATCTCAGAAAGGGGCAAGACGAATGAAGCTGCAAAACAAGATTTTAGCATGATCAAAATGAATTTTTGCAGATGTACATTGCGATCTGAATTAGATCAGTCCTACTTTAACCAAAACTGATCTAATTCGGCTATTAAGAACCGGGTTATTGCCCTCATTTTAATATGAGAGTAACTGATCCCTCGGAACTCATCAACCACTGCTACACCTCATTGAAATATGTGGAACAAGGACAAAAAATATCCTTCTGGACAGGCAATTTCGTGAGCCTATATAGTGTGACCATAATTGAAACTCACTGGCTCTCCAAAGACGCTGGTCTGCTAGCTGCTACCGTGCCGCACATGCACACGCTTTTCATCAAAACTCGGATACACATCGATCACGGGGGGACCGGATATGAGATCCTCCGTGAACCGGAAGTGATCCTCCGTGCACCGGAAGAGTTGAAGCGGGTGTCCCGACAGCATGACTAAAAATATAACGATTTTACCACCCTTCGCCGTTGTTGCCAAACATTATACAAACTGTGTGAAGAGATGAGGAGGGTTGTCGAGCCGAACACGTGTGCGAATTGTGGTTGGGAAGTGTATCGGTTTTTTGCCCGGGTCCCTACTGTTTGTTGTCACGTGATCCCCTGTTTTCGATGCTCCCCGGTTTCCTCTACACCTCCCCTACGACTTGTATTACGCGACATGTATTTGGAGTGTCAAGGATGGTGCCACTCGGTAAACCTGCATGCGCTGGGAATACGTAAGACTTCCTGTGAAAATGGGGGATCATAATTACACGTCATATTTGGATTAAATAAAAACTCTGACATTCGGTTTAAAGAGAGAGAGAGAGAGAGCGCGAAAGAAAGACAGAGACAGAATATGACTGAAAGCGTGGTGGAAAAAACAAGACTGGAACAATCATGGAGAGATATGGGGAACGGGAGGAAAGTGAGGAAAAGTAGAATAAGAGAGGGAGAGAGGGGGGGTTGGAGTGACGAGAGGTAAAGAGTAAAGATTAAGAGAGGGAGCTCCGAAAAGACAGACTCAGAGAGAAAGGGATGAATGAACAAGGGGAGGTTAAACTACAGAATAGGAAGAGAGAAAATGAAATGTGCGTGTGCGTTTGGTGTGATGGCTTCTATAATATGTAAAATATACCGTTGGACTTATTCAGATACCTGACAAAATTCACATATTAAAAACCAGCACCATGCCCCTTCCTCCTCCAATAGTCATGAATGTCGGCAAGATTGATAGCTTTCATATATAGACTATCAATCTAGAGACCGACCATAGATTGGATACTTCCTCAATCACAAGAAGGTGAATCACCTTTATACACAAAATGCAATGAGTGGGCTTTCACAATATTTATTGCCGACGAATTAGCATGAACTACCCCTAGACCAACATGCATACGTTGGTCAGGCGGAGCGATGGCGCCGGTTGGTTTCAGCCGTTGAGCTGAACTGGTTGCGGTATTGCTGTAAATAATGTAAACGTCCTTCGTACACTTTTAGTGGCATTTTAATTTGATTTAGAGGAGGTGCAATTGACATATTTCTTTGAGGAAATATAATGGCAAGGATACACATGTATATGATTTGAATTTGGTGGTGTTGTAATTGGTGGGTTGGTGCACTCGGCGAGCGAACACACCTCGCAAGAGATGCAATGCCAACATCTGGAAATAGACGGGCGGCGTTTTACAGTGGCCAAAGAGTGACGTAAAGATAAGCTACATCAAATGTATGCGGCGGTATCAAAATCAATATACTCGACGTGGGACCACAACAGCGTTGGATGAATCATTCTGCTAGTTGGTTCAAAATTTAATTTATTGTTTTTATTAGAGGCAGATATTGAGCTATTACGACCATCTAATGCATACATTACTGCTAACCATCTTATAACGACTTTATGAATGGATCGTTATATGAGATACATAAAGTGTATGCGTTATCATAAATGTTTTAGTTGTAAAAAGTTATACAACTCAAATTAGTCTAGATAAAATGACCGGGCCAAGACCAACGTTCAATATAAGACCATGTATCAAAGAGAATTGTGAAAAATGTATGCTTTGACGCAAGTTAACAACTGCGGAAGGCTACGAACATCATTATTACGTTTTGGCGGCTCCACTGGCCATACCAGGTAGTATTATGTATAAAGCCTTAAAATGCTTAACCAGAAATGGTAACAAAAATATTAAATACATATTTAATCGTGTATAGATGTGTCCAGTTTTTCCAACAATGAGAGAATAGCAGTTGGTATTTAAGTTTCACACATTATTCTATATATCGTATGTAAGTATGGAATGTTTTAATGACGGTGTGTGAACGATCTACAGTAGATGTAAAGACATCATTAGTGGATGTTCACACACCCACAGTGAATGAGAGAATAGCAGTTGGTATATACTTTTCGAACATATTATTCCAGATATCTTATACAAGTATTGAATGTTTTAATGGCGGTGTGTGAACAATCTACCGTAGATGTAAACACATCAATAGTAGATGTGAACGCACCCACATTCAATGAGAGAATAATAGTTGGTATATAAGTTTCACACATTATACTAGATAGCGTATACAAGTATGGAATGTTTTAGAGGCGGTGTGGGTGTGAACGATCTACGGTAGATGTAAACACATCATCAGTAGATATTAATACACGCTCGGTCAAATTATCCCGTACTTAAAACCCAGACACTCATTTTGATATATACACACAAAATTTAGATCAAAGTAGACCGATTGATTTATGGACTACAGTGATTGTCTTTAGTATAATCATCATGCTTTTGTATCAAAGCGTGAGTATCATAATCATTATTTCAACCTTTAAAAAAATGACTGATGCATGCACCCAAAAGCTGTATCAAGAATTTAAAGTTTAACAAATAGTTATTTTGTTTCGTTTGATTACTCTCTAATTATCGATTTAAGAATAGAGGTTATACATTAACATTAGAATACAGATTTTAATCCGTCGATATAGAATCTTATACATGTATGCATTTATGTGAAATGAAGTATCTTAAAGGCACGCAGAACCCAGTTTGCTTTTCCAACTAAAACATTTTCCTTCAAAAAAATTCCCCGAATTTTAGTCGGCATGAACTATTATTCAACTGTAGAGACCCTTGGGTTTTTTCAGTCTGGGCAGTCAGAAAATAGTAGAGCGGAGCTCATGTCTGAAATGGTTATGAATCAATAAGGTTTATCAACAATTTCATCCTTGCACATAGAATATTTGATTTGATTTGATTTGATTTATTGGTTTCTGCATGTTTTTTCTTTTTTCATCATACATTTTCATGAACATAATATGGTTTGATACAATATGTTAATTGAATATAATTTTATACAGATAATAGACGAATTTAAACAAATATATTGAATGCATAATTAACATACATTAGATGCAGGAGGGCTACAGAAATAAGCAAAGTAGCTTGACGTGCCCGCAGCCCTCAATATCTCCGTTCATGTTATCAACTAATGATAGCAGCTACTTTCGCAACAATATTTTAAATAAAACCTCGTCAACAATTGAAGTTTGCGAACATGACAATGACTAATCACGTAATCTGAATTTGATATATTTGGTAAACATTACGGTATTGAAATTGCCCATGAGTTGAATTTCACAAGGAAAACAAATATATTGCAACCATGTTTGTCTCTCCCACTATCTGACTTCTAGAGAAAGGGCAAATTGCGATAGTAATGTTCGTGAAATTGTGTTTAGAGGACAATCCTTATTTGCACTCCTTCTTTCATCATCTCGTGTGATGCATCTACCAGTTCTCGTCACATGACCATACATACACCCCTAGATTGGCCTGGCACAGTTGGTTGCTATGGGCGCCCTCATCCATGACGTCACAACGCAGCTGGATGAGTGAATGCTGTTGTTTTTCGCCAGCGGCGATTACGATATTAAACTCGAAGCATGAAGGAGAAAAGAAATATGGGCGGATATTAATCAGGCGTCGTTTTGGGGAAAGGGGAGGGGATCAGACAAACGGGAGAGGGACATGGGTGTGGTCAGAAGAAGACAGAAAAGGGTAAGGTGGGATGGACATGGAAGTAAAATGGAAGAAAACTAAAGTTTAAAAGCGATATCTTAAAGCCTCACTGCACTACTTATCGCTACTTGCGCCCTATATAAAGCAAACAATGCATAATCGGTACCTGTTGGTCCCCCATGATCCATTTTTTCTTATGTTAATTGAGAGCTGATTTGATGAGATAACCACCTGTCAGTGGCCTTGCAGGAGGTTTAATCCCACTGGTCAAACTAGTGCGATGGGGCTTTAATATGAATTTTATGTCTTAGAAATGATATCAAATTGTATTAGAGATTTATTTGAAAAAGAGTCATAGCGTTTACATTTGTAACTAGAAGAATACTTACTTATAAACACGACGAAAAACTGTTGCAAAGAAGTATATACTGTTTTAGAAACAAAACAAATATACATGTGGGATAAATATACCACGCATTGTCCCATTAACATTTCCAAGGGCAAGGACACAAACGAATACTCTCACCCAATACAAACACTAGCAATATAAATAGCGCTGCGACCAAATTTGATACAACTTACTCATGTTTTGATTTGATCTCTTATTAACCACATGCTGCGTGTATCGATGTGTATGTGTGCAGTGTTCAGTGAGGCGCCCTGGGAGTTAGTCCACGATCGCTCTACCTCAAAAGGTTACAGGGGACCAAAGTCAAGGGACCGAAAATATATCCAAATTTTGAAGAAGGAAAATAAAAAAGATGGGGGGAGGGGGAAATTGCATCACTTGGAAATTAATATCCGTTGATGTTGATGCCTTAATAATGCTCTGGCCCGGAAAGTGGGTCATCGTTGCTAAAGTTCGGTGGGGAGGGCAATATGGGAATTAATATAGCTTGGTGCATGCTTTTATACAGCAATGTTCTCACATCGAGATTACAGAGAGCAGACATTACAAAAGCCCACCTTTTTTTTTAAACGCCTCTGTTGTGTATTTTTTTAGAAAATTAAAAATTATTTTGTTAATTAAGTTTGTCATTATAGAGCGTTGTAAATCTGCTTGCCGGGAATAGGAGTAGACAAACAATAAAAAAAAAAGTATGCCCCTCATTCCCTTCCTGGATTTGATTCATTTTGTAAAAGATTTGATTTGGCTATTGATCAAGAGTAATAACACACACATCTTGAACTTATGTATATTAATAACTCACTACCTACACAGCAATATACTTTTATATTATGAATGAAAAGGTCCTTCACGAATCTGTTTATTAAATTACTGATGCATTAAAACATGAAGGTGTGTATTCGGAAGGAATAAAACAAGGGAGCCCGGGGTAGCGTCCATGGACTGCGGTAATATCAACATATTTCCGATAACCCCACCGACCCTTTATCACCCCCCCCCCCCCCCCCTCTCGCTCCTAAGGAGTCATCTCATTCTCGTTGACCTTACACACGTAATTTTGCCTCAAGTTACGAGTTTGTTTTCCACTCATAATTCGTATCATAACATCGCTTCTTTACTATACTCGGAAGGTCACCGTATGCCGTCCTTTCCTTCGGACTTCTATCTCTCATGCTTGGTCATTATCTATCTCTTGTTTTCTCTCTATATTGATGGCCCTCTCCCTCTCTTTCTTTCCCCCATCTCTCTCTATCTCTCTCTCTCTCTCTCTCTCTCTCTCTCTAAAAAAACTCTATTATCTTGTCTCTCTGTTTCTCCTCCCTTTCTCATTTCGTCACATTCATTCTTATCTTTTACTGATTTACCTAAGCTCAGTCTATCTCTGTTTCTTTCTCTATCTCACACCCACTTCCCCCCCCCCTCTCTCTCTCTCTCTCTATCTCTCTCTCTCCTTTGTTCTCTCTCCTTTACTCTTTGACATGATTTGGACAGAAATCGAATGCACACGAGTCGCAATCGTATTCTTTCATGCTGTAATTCTTACACCAATTTAACATTTTGACAAACATAGTTCAAGCAATAACTTCCAGGCTAAAAATTATTTACAATTCTGCAGAAATGATGTTTAAAACAACATTCAATAGATCCTTATACACCTGTTATAAGGCTCTCAATACTCAAAGTGCGTTTGTTACAGAATCCAAGCATCGTAACTCAGGGTTAAAATATTCGCACTTTCACTCCCTCTTTGAAAGGATAATGGGATGCATTATTAAGCATTCAGTAACCTGCAATCATGGACATCTGTTTCTTCACTCAAACCGTAATGCATGCAAGAAGGTTATTATACCCACAGCGTAAATAATTCCGATGGTACACACTCTTAAAAACACTTGTCTTCCCGGTGTATACGCTTAAGAGGGGGTACCTCATTCCGGTAGATAAGCCGCACGTCGTTGGTTAAGCGGCACACCAGTGGTGGATAGACCGCGCATTTGGTAGACCAAGAGGGAGGCTTGGCGTGTGGTAGCGGGCGAGAAAATGGGTCGATTCAAGCCCGTGCTGTGACGTGTTAATGTGTTGAATGTCACGGTCATTGACAAGCCCTCAGAGCACTTATCATCTTTACCTATTTATCTATGGGGGATGGTTCATATAACCAGAGATTAAAACCTTAACACGTCAAACAATAGAGAAAGAGAAACGGGAAGAAAGAAGAAACACAATACCGACTTTTGGGAAAGAGTTAAAAAGAGATATACATACACACATTATATAATATTTAGTAGATTTAGTCGTGGTGGTTATTTTACCTGGCTGCTAAGAAAGCATAAATGGTTGTTAGTAAGCAACCAGAGGACCGACGGCTTAAGGTCCTCTCCGAGAGATCATATATTGATGAAGAAATGGATGGGCTAGAGAGACAGAGACAGAGAGAGAGAGAGACAGAGAGACCGAAAGAGTATGTGTTACAGAAGATGAGAGGTAGAGAGAGTGAGAGTGAAGAAGAAAGCGTGATAGGGCGACTATCACATTGCAAATAGCAAGATAAAAATATTAAGATGGCGTATTTCAAAACAGAAAACTTTTGTTCTCATTAAAAATATTCTAGTACCCAAAACATAATTGAAAATATCCTTTAGAGCCTATCACTTCTTGAGAACCTTAGGTAAATTGTCACGCGGTCTAATGCCTATATTGAAATATTAATTATGTTATCAAGGTTATGTTTGGCAGGCTGTATAAAAATAGGCCTTCGCTAATGCCGAACAAATTAATTAATATGTATTTAAACATGTAAACATGAAGCAAGGCATCATTGACAGAGGGAGATAAACAACAATAATTATGATGATGATAAAGTCATTGATATAGCGCAATAATGCTTATTAAAAGGTTCCACACCGCGTGAGAAGGAGAGAGAGACAGAGAGACAGAGAGAGAGACAGAGAGACAGAGAGAGAGACAGAGAGAAAGAGAGAGGAGGGCGGTTAATTTGGTGAAATACTTTAAAAGAATATATAAATAAAAATAGCTTTGACAAAACTAAAATGCATTCGAAATAAACAGAAACTCTCATCAAATACACAAAAAATGAAAGGAAAATGAGGAAGAGAGATATATAGAGAGTGAAAGAAAGAGAGAGAAAGAGAGCAAGGAAGAGACGGTGAGAGAGAGCGAGACAGACAGACAGAGAGAGAGAGAGAGAGAGCTATAGCAAGGGGAGAAGAGGGGGGAAATCAGAAGTAGGTTTGATTGTTTAAACAAATAACCAGCGGGAGATAGGGACACGTCACGGAGTGTTCCCCAGTGTCCCAACAAGATCGGAGCACTGCTGCTTTGCCTTTTCAAGAAAAAACCCATCTTATCGATTGGCACCTATGAAATTTCACTTTATGCGTCAGAAGAAGTCTACACGAACATCTCCTTAAAATCTAAAAAAAAATCAGACATTCTAGAAGATACAGTCAGACAGTGATTTTTGAGGTGCTGAAATAACAATTACAGACATTTTGAAGGACGGCGGTGTAAGAATATACCCTTCATATTATTGTTCCCATGCCAACTGACATTATCATTTCTACAACTGGTTTCAAAAGTACTACTATTGATAACCGTCGAAAAATCGGTGGTGGGTGTGCAGTGTGCTACATTGTACGATTTCAAAATCAGGTAGTTAATCTTCAATTCCAGGCAACAGACATTACATTATATGAATGTGTTGATTAAACTACCCGTATATATTTATTATGATAACCACTATAATTATACGTTAATTTTGTCCTTGATTGAATGGTCGTTATGATGTGCCGTTTAGCCTTGGGATTTTGAAATGGTAAACAAAGCGAAAAGAGATTGAATTATCAAAGTTGCTGTATATATGTTTTAGTTAATGCATTTATCATAATGACTAAAAGGCAATCAAGGACAACATGAACGTATTCAGTGGTTATCATAATACTATTTAATTCAAATAGTACCCGGTGGTTTCCATGATGTATATTAAAGATAAAGGCAGAACAATCGTTGATACGGCAATCGATCAACAATTACCTACTATAATATTAAATATTAAATATGAGCATTCATAATACTCTGCGTGCCTTACCTCATATTCAATATAGGAATGATTTGTACTGTCATACGTGTTGCATGAAGACAAAGTCAGAGTAACATTACATATACTTATATTCACTTTCAAGTATACAACCATCAGAAGATTAAAGCACCATCGCACTAGTTTGGCCAGGAGGGATTAGACCACCCAGCCTGGTCACTGAAAGGTGGTTATCTCATCAAATCAGCTCTAAATTAACATAAGAAAAAGGGGATCATGGGGGACCAGCGGTCACCGATTAGGCATTGTTTGCTATATAGAGAGTGCAAGTAGCTATAAGTAGTGCAGTGGGGCTTTAAAGTAGGAATTTGTAATATACAATAACTGTGAATATTTAAACTCAGTTAAATTAATGATACTAGTGTGTACGAGCTACAAGGGGATATAAAAAGTAGAAATAGCACATACAAATTATGAAATGAAAAAAGGTAAATCAAGTCAAAAATATACAAAATATAAAAAAGAGAGGGGTCGAAATAAAATCAATTAAATGTGTAGGCAGGAAGGGTGTGAGTATGGATAAATAGCAGATTGAAATCATTGACATTTTTTTTTTTTTGTTTTTTGTTTTTTTTTTTAACTCAGTGTAGATAAAGTAAATATGGCAAAGCAAAGGTGAAACAAAGCTTACATTTACAGTATGAAATCAAATATCATTAAAGCCAGGAAGTCATAACAATTTCGTGGAAAATAAGAGCATAGAGTGTGCTGGAATCATCGTAAAACAGAATGAGATGCAACAGGGGAAAATGTATCTCTCATTACTCCTAAACAGTTGAAATGTCAGAGTAATGAACATGTACTATATTATAATTGTTTAAGTGTATCATTTGAGCTTTGAAATATCAATGTTTATATTGAATGTCCATCTACATATACCAAGCCCCGCCAAAGTTAAGTCCATGCACTAAATTAAATCTAGAATATCGGTTCAATACTCATATGCTTATATTTCTTGTTTGATAAATATTATTTCAAATAACTACTAAAGGCGTGACATACTGAACATTTGTAAGGAGAGTAAACATCCAACAAATTTGGGGCTGTGTTTGTTTTCCCGTCCATTTCGCGTAAAATGTATGAAGTGGATTTAAAGCTTATCTGCCATAGTTTACAGGAGGGATTAGACTGCTCTGCAAGGTCACTGGACAGGTGGTTATCTCATCAACTCAGCTCTCAGTTAACATAAGAAAAAGAGGATCATGGGGGACCAATGGTCACCGATTAGGCATTGTTTCTTATATAGAGGGCGCAAGTAGCTACAAGTAGTGCAGTGGGCCTTTAAGAGTACCTGAAGGGAGACAGCCTTTTGTAAATGCTGACAATAAGTCGTGTTGCCTTATGTTCTTATACCAACATATTTTGGTTACTCATGAATGGCAGGATACCTACCGGGTTACTGAAATTAAACTTGAGTACGGTTGATAACATTTAAGATGAATAAAAGGGATAGAACAAAAACACACCATGTTGACGTACATGCTGTTACCATAAATTCATTTCAACTTTTATTTTGTATAAATGATGCTGATGGAATTAAAAACTATATTTCTGTTGATAGTGTCCCTTAGTTGCATCATTATATTATGATAAATATAAGGAAAGTAATCACAAGGCCTCATTCTGCTCGTTTATAATTATGTTATTATTTGTACAGCATTTTGGCCAGTATTAAGGGATTCTCCCCTTTTCTTTCGTCGTTCCGTAATTACATTAAATAACCATGAACAGCAGCGCTTTAGTGTATTTTGAAGGTCACTTCACAGAAAAAATCTGATAATATTATTGATAACTAATCCATTATTTAGTGTTATCTGTAAATGTTTTGGAGCACACGCTGACATACCCAATTAGGCCTTTGTACCCGGTTTACGCTTAACTAATTAATGATGCTTTCGCTGGATACAGTCAGAATAGCGGATATGTTGCTGTTTGAAAGCCGTATTCCGAGTAGAAAGTACTTTGCATGTGTATTGCCTCCCTTCTCGTATTACATAATACATAAAGTCCATGACGTCTCATGATAAAATTTAATGGCAAATACTACTTTTGACATTCATGAAAACTTCATGAGGGAATAGAGTAAAAGAGTGACTTTCTGTGACATTGTGCCAAATACATTACAAAATGATACTTTCACATGTATGCCTGTTTGTAATAAATGTGTTAGCAAGTATTATGTGTATTCTACGCATTTACCTGTAAAGTATTTCCCTAATGAGAAAATAGCTCCCCCCCCCCCCTCCCTCTCCCAGGGAGGAGGGTACTTAATTTTAATTGTGTATTGCTCGTGGATCAGAGGGCTTGAAGGAAATATATTTTCATAATGAAGATTATTTTATCAAAGTAATATGTTTTTGTATAGGTAAATATTTTAGAAGGAGAAAATGGAGAAAAAAATATGTTTGGTCTCTGTCATCACAAAGGTAGCTAAGCTCGTTAAAAACTTTCCCCAACACTGTTTTGGATGTCTATTTATTATCTTGAGAATTAGATACTATGGGGATAGATGATCAAGTTGAACCTATGACATTTACAATGGTGAGCGAGCTGATCTGGAGTGTAAGAGAGTTTGTAGGGAGGGTGAGATTCTAATGGAATGGGAGCAGAGTGCCGTTTGGGAGGTGGTTGCATGCATGGAGGACGCGAGGTTTTGTCATCTCAAACCTCGGGGAGTGGTGCGGAGGAGTCTGATGGGAAAAAAGTCACCTCGTCCTCTCTCACTCCATTTCACACGTATTTCTATTATTTTCTTTTTTTGATTTATTTTGCAATTTAATTTGATATTGTGTTTACTTTGATAGCGGCCTCATTTACAGGCAAAATTTGTCATGAGAGATCCTGGCCTATTATGTATTCCGTTTTTATGATATGTAAAGAAAAAGATTATTATATGACAAATGAAAATGATTGAATCGAATTGAATGAACAGAAAAACTTCAGACATTACTTGATGTTTCTTCGCAGATCGCAATCCATTTATTTTATTCACAATTACATTTTTTAAACTTACATTGCGAATGTAACATTATTTTAAATCCATTTTGTTCAATATTAGGTAAATTCTAAACAAACTTTACTATCATATCTTTCATGAATAAAGAAATATGAGGGTTCAAAATCTTTCCCACACTTTCCCCCTTTTCAACTTTGCAAACAGCTATCCAAATGTGTAGAAAGAAGAGAAGGATAAAGAGAGCGAGACAGATAGAGAGAGAGAGAGAAAAAAGAGAGGGAGAGATACTGAGAGACACGTGACAATTACATTTTGAATGTGTATTGAAGCTTAAAACTGTACGTAAAAACATAAAATGTCATTGAAGGCAAAAAGGACACAATTTTATTAACATCACTGATTATTAAAAGTAAACGTTTTGGAACTATAACCAGGCATAGTTTGAATTAGAATGTCATCATTATATCTCCCTAGAAATAAGTAATAATATTTTTTGGTTAAAGATAATCGTAAACGACAGAAAAGGAGAACACAGGGAATACATGCCCAGTGGAGTACACAACTAGTGATAACAAAGATAGATTGGACCGTTATTCCAGCAAGGCATAGTTCAGCGCAGCGGAGTGACGTATACGTTGTGACCCGGCGTTATGAAGCAGGCAAAAATGAAATTTGAAGGACTTCCCCACAAATAATTGATTCTGACATTTTCTTCAACATGAGCAGCGAATGAACGAAGCGTAAAATCAATTGAAAACACAAAATATGCCATTAGGTGATCTACGCTCAACCCTCCACCTGTCTAAACGCTGAACAGGTACACCTCCATCCCCCCTTCCCTCACCCCTCCCATTCTCGACACACAACCCCTTTAACCGCCCCTCTGAAAAATGGGGGAGGGGTGAGGCCTCTTGGTGCGCTATACGTACACAAGCTTGATAATATCAGGTTTATATTACCTTCATCATACCCGTGTTGCAATTGGGGCATATTTTGTTTACCCGCGTCATGTAACATTTCTATGACCTTCCGATGCACTTTTTCCCACTTTCGGCCGCTAAAACGCATGCGCTAACAGCCCCTCGCCGCTTTTTTTCCACTCCGTTTTATCATGGGGATTGCCGGATTGGTGTAGAAAATTTGCAACCTAGCTGTTTTTCCATCACTCATTATAATGTCCATCTCAAACCTCAAATGACTCTAATGTACCGGAGCTAGGCTCGTGATTCATCTCCCTGCACTCCAAATCCAAAGAAAAATGTAGATTTGTAAACATGTACTGATTTTTTTTTTCTTCTTCTGATGTTTGCAGCTTGGTGCATTACAGGATAACACGTCCCATCCTTGTTTCTATTTATAGTGCTTTTCCTAACATAATAAGCTTGGACATGTTTGTCTTTATCGATATGTCGAGTACAAACACGGTAAACAAGATGGTCGAACTTTTCTATTTTCCAAAATATATTTGATTCTGATAATGTGCATTCATATAAGCATAAAGAGAATGGTACTTTCAGTGGAAATAGTTATTATTTAGTTACCTTTATCATCATGGTCGAAGAAGTATTCTGATTTGAAAGTCTGGTTTTAGCAGTCTTGTTTCAACGAAAATCCTTTCGTTGTGTTTTACTTCCTTTTTATCAATTGTCTCCTTATAAAGATGACCTGCGAATTATTTTCGCACGATACTTGATTGTTCGATGATTGGTTGATATCGATGAATGCTTGGGTATGGAACTGTGAAAAGGACAAGGCTGTGTCTATTTTTGTTTACCCTAGACTAATTTCACTTGTGTTATTAAGTATGGATTGATATTAAAATATATTGCCTTCCCCGAGAAATGAACTACTTTTGCAATATGGAAGTGTCTCAGAGAATAATCAAGAGGTGATTATGTAAATTTCATATATGAGAGATTTTAATAATTTATATTTCCTTTTTGTTTACATTATGTTAAGGGCATTATTTTACTCACTTATAGTTTATCCATATTATACATATACTACACATGTCTTCAATTTGAATTGAATTTAATACCCTATCTCCCCCCACCCAAACCCCATCCCCTCCCCACCACTCTCTCTCTCTCTCTCTCTCTCTCTCTCTCTCTCTCTCTCTCTCTCTGTCTCTCTTCTTTCTCTCTCTCTTTCTCTTTCCCCTGTCTTTCTCTCAATCCCCTTTCTCAAACACACTTTCCACTTTATTTCTTCAGATATTTCCATGAACATGTCTGATCCACACTTGGTCTTTTATAAATGACCTTGGTTATACATGTAGATAGCTGATGATCTTCCATGGTCCATTGTTGTATGGTGCAATTTTAGACTGGTACAAGTACATGATATGGCATACTTATATAGCTCATATCACAGATAATCCCTATGCGTTGTAATGGAGGGAAGGAAAGAAAAATGAAAAAGGATAGAGCACAGAGAGATACGTTCAGCGTACTTTCTAAAATGACAAATTATTACCAATAATCTACAGCGACCTTAGCGTGTACCTTTAAACCTTATAAAGAGTTAAAGGATATATGTTTTCCTCTGGACAGAGAAATGGCGCTGGAGAAAGTGCAATCAGGCAGCCGAACTCTTTAGCGCGGGCTGCGCCCGGTTATAGCCAGGTAGGCCCGGAGAGCACGTCATGCTGAAACAGGTGTAGGCCTGGGGCCGTTATGTTTCTTTCTTTGCCAGCCCTGGTAGAGGGTAAGACCGAGTAGGCCTATTACAAAGGTGGGGTTTTAGGTGGGCAGATTGGAATGAAAGAAACAGTGATTCTTTTGGGTTTTATTTATTTACTGCCACGCCATACGTATATTTGTATGACAAGCGGCTCAGCATGCACACTCTCGTCTTTGTGTATGAATGCTTTTTATTAAATGATTCATCCGTTATCAAATTCATTTTTGCTGTTTATGCAATGTTGTTATTCTTTACGCTCGAAAATTTACTTATCTGATTGCTTTACCCTTATCTATATCTCTTCTTCGTTCAGTATATTTTACTTTGATATGTCTACACTCAATTGCAATTTGAATCGTGTGTCTAGAGCTGGATTTGTACACACAAAAGATAACACTTTGTTGAAAGCTAACATTCAATGTCGGAACTATGGCTATAGTTTGATCTATAAAGAGACGTGGGAAACAGTTTGGGCATTTAATTGAGTTCATTCCAGCCATGATGTGAAAATATGATCAATTCACAATTTGCGTCTAACAACCGATAACATCTTGAAATGAAAAGAAAACAGCCCGTTACTAAAAGAAAAAGTAGGTACAAATTATGTTCAAACCAATTGAATATCCATTTCAGTTATTTTGTCTTAAACAGACATCGTGGAGAGGTTGACAGAGGAAGTGAGATGGCGTGGTTTCAGGGGGGGGGGGGGCATCTTTATAAGTGCGAATAAACAAGGCACCAATTTGAGGTACGATGTAGTTTGGGTGTTATCATCTTTGATTTCACTCTTCATTTCCCTTTTCTATCCGAATGCCCCTAGCTAATGTCGTAGCTATTACGATACTTCGTATACAATGCAGTGCTGAATGCATAGATAATATTACAAAAAGGGAGGGGAGAGAGGGGAGGGAGGGAGAGAAATACAGTGAGGTAGAGAGGAATTCAGGCAGACAAACATACACAGAAAAGAGAGAGAGATAGACACAGATAGACATGTTTACAGAGAGAGAGAGAGAGAGAGAGAGAGAGAGCGTAAGGCAGACAAACATACACAGATAAGAGAGATATATATATATATAGACAGACATACAGGTTTACAGGGACAGAGACAAACAGATAGACAGAGAAACAGAGAGCAAGAGAGAGAAAGAGAGAGATGGATAGATGAGGGAATGCGAATGGTTACTCTTGAAGGATGTAGTTTGGCGCCATGCTCCAGTGTTCTCACGCCATTCACTGCCAATGGTTGTTCGTCAGCACCACCTTAAAATGTGCACACAGCCCGCTACAAGTAAAACCATGAAGCAAAATGGTCTCCAGCATGATCGGGTAATGGGCGGGGAAATAGGACCATAAATACAGCATGAGACGTTTGGATCGGTGGTCGAGGGCTGCACGAACTTTTAAAGAGGGAGTTTCTGTGCAGAGGTCTATGTAATGAGAACGAGAGGACGGGATACAAACAGAGATAGAGAGAGAGAGGAAGAGAGAAAGATAGACTTGAGGAAAAGATGATAAGGGAAAGAGATAATAGGATATATTAATAAGGGAGAGGAAGGAGATAATGTGAGAGAGGAAAGGAAAGAATAGAGAGAGAGAGAGATTTGGAAAGGGGGGAAAGGAACGATAGAAGGAGGAGGAGAGAAAAAAAGGGAGGGGAAGAGAGAAGGGAAGGGAAAACATGAATATGGGAGGGGTGAGTATCGAAGAAAGAGGGATAATAATTATTAAATGCAGATAGAGGAAGGGGAATAACATGAGAGTTACATAAAGAGAGGGAGAAAGAAAGAGAGATGTTATCATGATTATGGGAGCTAGACAGAGGAATTAAGAAAGAAACAGAGAAATAAACCGGTAAAGAGAAATAATATGACGTGGAAAGGGAGAAAGAGAGAGAGAGAGAGAGAGAGAGAGAGAAAGGGGGGAAGAGACAGACATAGCGAGAGGAAGAGACAGACAGAGAGAGAGAGAGAGCAAAAGACAGGGGAAAAGAAGGATGAGAAGAGAGAGAGAGAGAGAGAGAGAGAGAGAGAAAGAGAGAGAGAGAGAGAATCAGTATAGAATCGACGTTACAAGCTACAAATAACTCTACTACGATTTCAAATTAATAATAAAATAATGCCCCCTTGATCGTCTTGCTGTGGCTGGCTTCCAGCTAGTGGGCTTGAACTCAGGGATACATGTCAACAAGAGATTTGTTCCTCTCAATGTTGATAAGATACCAGCAATTGAAAGACGATAGATCTAGAGGATGACCTTCTCGGTCCGACCTCCGTCGTCCTGTAAATCAATGAAATGTTTATTTCCATAACCTATTTTATCAAATGAAAATATCCTATGCATATAAATACGGTGCACCATTTCTACACCGCTCAAAAATAGTATGCACGTTATAGCTAATGGGTAAATGAATGGTTGATTTCTGGATTGGTATATCTTCATAATTATTATATCTTCATAATTATTATGTCACGTTTATAACATGTATAATATTTTAGATACAGCTTTAAAAATATTATTATTCAAATACAACCTTATTATTGGGGTACTAGTTCGGTGAATTTAATATACACATCATATAGATGAAAAGCAATTATTTCTACTTTAAATTGTGTATTTCCTTTTTGGAGGAAAGGAGGAGGCTTCAGCCATATTGATTGTTTATTGATTACATGACATACATGTACGGGAAGATCTTTTTTCAAATGTAATATATTCATTATAAAACTCTTTCTTTTTTTTTATCTTGCAGTATTATATTCTACAATATTTTATACATATTATGAAAAATTTTCCTAAAGAATCCTTCAGATTTTCTCAATTGTTTCACGCCTTTAATACTTACCGACAAGATGGAAGATACTGCACATTTGATATGTATTTCTGCGTTAGGCGGTTACATAATTTTGTAAATGCTTTGCTGTGTATACTTAGGTAAGCAAATTTATACATTTGTGCAACATTTGCCATATATTAATTATTCAGTTTACATAATTTCAAATACATAAAAACGAGTATGCAATAACGATAATATTGCACTTTATCTAAACCATACAATATATCATGACGCAACGTTTAAAAGCAAAGGAGCGAAGAGAGAGGAAAGAGAGAGAGAAAGAGAGAGAGAGAGATAGGAGAAGAAAAAGAGAGAGATAGAGAGAAAGAGAGAGAGAGAATGAGGGGGAAGGGGGTGGGGGCTGGGTGGTCAGATATTGACATACTGCCAGACAGACATGGAGAACAATAAGATATTCGAGTTAAAGTAATTAAGATCATGCCGATTCAATCATGTGGACTAAAATGAAATGATTATAGTCGAGTGGTGTGAACCAGTGTCGATCGGGGCTTTTAAGCTCAAGGTTTCAATTAAGAGATGCCTGGGTCTAATCATAAGGAGTTTGGTTTCATCCTTGCCAGATCGCCAATGACAGAGACGGAACGACCTCGAATACGAGGAGGAATCGGTAACCGACCATGAATGCATCCTCTCAAAAGTGACTGCTTTATTATACCCAGTCTCACCGACGAGACCTTGCCAACTAAACCAGATTGGCATGTGTACGGTCTAATTTTACTAAGAACGAAATGGGGCGTTGTGGCGTGCGCCTGTAATCCAGCTAACAATGGAAGTTAAAACTGATTCAGTCCGAGGACGCAGGTTCGAAACTGAGTCACGTCTTTCGGATGGTAACGTGAAATATCTGTCCCCAGACGTAAATATTCATACACGTCGGTAAAACCCAACTGCTCACACATAAGAACGCAACTAAATGACTAGGTTCCTTGGTATTGACCAAGAAATGTATGGTGGACAATCGATTTTGAGGGAGAAGAAAAGAAAAACAAATAAATTACGCTTTACGCCAGAGAAAATGTAATTGAATTATTCTAAAGATCACAGTGGTTATGAATATATACGAGTATGGTGTAAATTAAACTCTCATACGATGAAGTGTTGAACATTCCATCGCAGGATGTTATAGAGAATTTATGTATTTATTGTTGCCATTAAAAAGGTATTTTTATTAGTTATTTCAATTTGTCTAAACGTGATTAAATTCTGTATAATACGATACATAGTTTCATGGGGCATTAATTTCGTTAGAAGACGTTGAAGCTGTTCACTGCTATGGTTCAGATGGTAAATTTAATTTAGCAATGCATAAGATGCCAGAATGGGATGTGTTCCGAAAAGAAGATTCCATAAAGCACACTCGAGATGGCGCTAGACATGATCATTGAACGTGCAACAAGGGTTGTACTGGTTATTCATATATATTTGCGAGACAGCTTTCAGAATGTTGCATAGATAATGGATATTTCTGTTTTTGTACCAGCTGAGGGTGATTCTATATACTTAATGGCAACATGCTTTTAATTGAAACACATTAAACCCTTCTACCCCCCCCCCCCATCTCTATCACACAAACACACACACACACTCTCTCTCTCTCTCTCTACCCCTCCAACTATTATTGCCAGTAACTCTGCACACATCAATATTTTGTTTTTAAACATGGCATTTTATCAGTGACTGTTTATCAAATGACGTTGAGTTCTGCCACTGGTCATGCGACTACATTGTAACAGAATATCTTTGGAAGCAATTGGAAAAGGATAACTATAGAACATGTGTTTCGAGCCCAAATTGTCTAGGTACTCACCAGACGTGTTCATTAAGTATCGCCTTTTTCCAACCGAGCTTGAGTTGTTTTATGTTCATGTTTTTTTTTTTTTTTTTTTTTTTTTTTTTTTTAAAGAGTTTATAACCAATCACCCGCAAGCATGGTAACTAATTGCTCATCGTTTTCAGACAGTTATATACAAATATAGCCTATTTAGGACTTCGAGGTGACCCTTTTGCATCATGTTCATGCAACCTTAAGGAGAAGGTCGAGTTCTTGGAAGAAGTGAAAAATAATTTGTGAGCATTATCATTGTTATTAAACAAGTGTGGAACAACATCAGATAAAAAATGTTCCCTGAAAAGCATGGCTCTTCAAATGCTTTCATATTCCAAATATGGCATGTAACAACATAACAATCGGTGCGGATTTTTATGCCACATGTTCGTGTAGCCCCATATATACATCTTTCTGTGTACAGTGCTTGTAACTTTACCAAGACTGGGCCAAAATTCTTATCATTTTGATGACTCAAGAACCTTGCAGTACATGCACACCAATACTTATATGCTCAATGATCAACCTGTTCCACACCGTTTCTGTCATAATACAATTGCATGACCATAACTCGACTTTATCTTTAAGTCGGAGAGCGAATACCGTTCTTCAGAAGGACCAACATCATGAAATCAGGAAGCGATGTCGGCTAAAATGCCGCACTTAATTTGTTAATGTCTTCGTCCTTGTATGGTACCGTGAAAGTCACACAGCATCGACATGATTCGATCTATTAGACATATTATATTGGCTTTGATGTCTCATGATTAGATAATACATGCTCAATTACATCTCGACCTGTCATTTGATGCAAGCCACAAAAATGTGGAAAGCGGAAATCCACCCCACCCTAGCTGACTGGCCTCATTTTTCTTTGTCTGCACCCAAACATTATGTACTTTTATGGTCATTTTTGAACGATGGTCTTACGTTCTTCCTTTTTCGGAATAAAAATATGACAATAACTTTTCCCTCGAAATAAAAACTAGCAATCTGAATAGTACGTGCATTGACTGTCCTTTGTTAATGTTAATGAATATAGTTAATAATTAAGAATGATGCCCGTTTGATATTGAATATAGGTTTTAATATAAAACATTAACAAAACTACCAAAATAATACATCCTTAAGAGATTTTTGTATTACAAATGTCAATACTTGTATTAAATAGTCATTACCATTACCATCATCATCACCATCATCATCATCAATATCAGTGTAATTTTTATAGTGATCATTATTACTATTATTTTTATTATTAGATTATTATTATCATTATTCTTCCATTTTTTTTATTTTTTTTTTCCACACAGATATCATCGTTGTCTTACTGGAGCATGGGATACAGCTAGGAGACGCCCTCTTGCGAGCGGTTGACGAACAGTTCATTTATGCGGCTCAGATAATCTGCGAGCACATCAAACAAAAGAATATTCCGGTAATGTAATTAGCATTCACTTTCCCAATATTGGGTTTGGGACAATTTAACCAACACATATATGAAGGTTAAACTCATGATTTCACGTTTAATCGATTTTTTTTTAAATTATTGTTCCAAATTTTACACACAAAAAAAATAGACATCAAATAAAAATATACAAGTCATGTAGTATAAATGGGCACGTCTCAATGATTCTCAATTCATATAATAGATTGAGTGAAATGTGAGGAACCCGTTAAAAAGCAGTACTTGTATATTATAGGTTCCTGGACAAATAAGTATTGTAGAAGAAAAAGCCGTTGCAGTAGAGAAGGACGTAATTTAGAGGGAAGAATTTGAAAAAAAATGGAATTAGGAAATATTTCAAACACGAGAGAGGACCTCCCCCCTCCCCCCCCCCCCCCCCCCCCCCCACCCCCCAACAAGACAAATCACGGCAAGTCTTCTTATCATTTTGAACAGGTGGATTCAAAATTATATTTTGCGTGTATGGTTATATATTTATGTTTTTTGTTGTTGTCTTATCGTTCTGCAGGAGTTTTTAAAATGTCGCGCCCTCAACGGTGACTTCCATCCCGACATCACCCCAATCGTCCTTGCCGCGCATCACAACAACTATGACATCATCAAGATTCTGCTGGAATACGGTGCTCGAATCGAAGACCCCGAGTACTATGCCTTTTCGACCGAGACCAATACCCTTCAGCACTCTCTGGGAATGTTGAACATTTACCGTGCCCTGGCCAGCCAAGCGTACATCTCACTGACCAGCCTCGATCCCATCAACACCGGTTTCGAACGCTGCGTCAAACTGCGCAAGCTCTGCCAGATCAACCCCGAGTTTTCCGTCGAGTTCAACACGTTGGCTGGCCAATGCGAGCAGTTTGCAGCCGATATCCTCGGCCATATTCGGAACCAAGCGGAACAAACGTGCGTGTTATATCATGACCCGTGCTTTTATAGCATCGGCGAGAGCGGGATCGGACCTTACAAAGTTAAAATTGCTATACACCACGAACAGAGAAAGGTAAATTGTCTCAAAACTTATTGAAGGACTGGGAAATTATGCCAGAATAAACTAATTAAGAACAAATGTATTTTCAGTTATTTAATAGACACTTTGACTGACTATTACCAACCTTATTATGTAGGCATACTTGCCGAACAACACTTGCTCTTCACGATAAAAAGAATATATATTTCCCGACATATCAACAACTGACAAGACCTATTTACTCACTTATTGTAATGTTTGATTGTTTCTCTACCTAACACTTGGCTACTAGCAATTTCATCTCCCGGGTGGAATCCACTTTGCATACATTATTGTTACTATGTCGGGCAAGGTAATGACATGTTTTTTCAGTCGGCAGGAGAAACTTTTGTTTCAAAAAGTATGCATTTCTCATCCCAAAGGGTACTTGCATTGGAAGAATGTCATTGAGATAGATGGAGAATGATCAGTAAAGAAAAACCTCAGTCTTATTTTCTCAAGTATCTACTTTTAGACAAATTTTGGAGCGGATATCCGTTGACAACAAATTATCCGTCATAATTATGTTTGAAACAATTTACCATCGTCAACAATATAATTCTGTCATCGTGATGTTTGACGCAATTTTATTTTTTCACACAATTCGCTGCCAAATCTTCCGTCATTATGAAGTTAACCCATTGCTTCCTGGGACCGAGTGGTTCCTAAATTAAACATATGGGGAATCTAAGAATTCAGTAGTCGATGGGGTAATTGACACAACTTTCTTTGTTCATTTTTTTCACACAGTTCGTAGCGCACCCCCATTGCCAACAACATCTAACCCAACTATGGTATGAGGGTCTGCCTTCCTGGTACATGTCCAATTGGATCTCCTCGACGCTTTCCACCTCTGCAATTGGATTCGGTTTCCCAATCCTTTGTCTTCTGTACATTATCTACCCGTGGGGGAACATCGGTCGTTTAATGAGAGTCCCCCACGTTCAGTTTGTATGCCACATCAGTTCCATGCTTGTCTTTTTGCTTCTCCTCGGTCTTCAGTCCTCCTTCAGCCCGAAATACACCGACGATCCCGACGTGGATCAACGTGCGGAAGTTCCGAAACCTACGGAGTGGCTCATCCTTGTATGGGTCATAGGTAAGGATAAGAGACGACTTGCGCCAATAATGGGCACACTGCGCCAATAAACTGCACCAATTATAATTTTGTAATATTACGCATACAGAAACTGCATCTGAGAGAGCGACACTCTGATTAACCCTACCTTACCTATGGGACGTCAAACCTGATTATGAACAAAAGCTTTTTAAAGCCCAGCGCTGGGTTTGATTTTTAGTAAAGTACGGGCCTCATGTTATTCAGTATGTAGTGACAAGTGACGCTCCTTAATTTACATAAAGGTTACCATCATTTACAGAATAGAGCTCTAGGCTCTCTGCTTTTCTATCGTGCACGCTCTCCAATAGACCGATTAACTAACACATTTAAATTGTATGCATATTTTTAAGCAAAAAAAGTTGTTCTTTACAACCTGGAAGCTTGCCCGAGGCTTGGCCCACACAGCAACAAGTTATGAATGCAGACTGGATTCCAAGCATTGTAGTTCCTTCATTAATAATAGGTTGATAAAATAACTCGACGCTAGGTCCCCAGGAAAGACGCATCCATTAATTGTAATATATGTTAGTAAACCGGTCTTACCTATTCGTTATTTATCTATATTTTATATGTTTCTTTTTTCCTTATTTGTCTATTTGTCCAGGTCTCACGTGGGTCGAAATTAAAGAACTTTGGTATTACGGTTCGCGATATCTCAAAGATCGATGGAACATCCTGGATTTCTTTACGTTGTCGCTCTACTGGGCCGCCATTGCTCTCAGGATAGTCATTTTTCGAAGGGTACTTTACTCATAATTTCCCTAAGGATGTTTCTTACACATCGGTTACATGTATTGTTTCTAAATTTATAGCTACACCCACTTTGTATTTGTGTCGAATCGTCTGTTTGGAGCCACATTCGATCCATATTACACATGGAGTTAACGTCCTTGTGAAACCAAACATATTGACATGTTAAACGTTTCCGTTAATATCTTTGTACATTGTGTATCACGTATTCCATCATGGCTAATATAAAGTATTGACCCTGCAATGTTAATTACGAAACATAACCTGGGCTTTTTCTCTGTTGGACTTGTATATAATTAAATCAGTGTTATAATATATGGACATGTGAAGTATATTACACTTTTTAAAAAAACAGGCGCGGTTTATCCGCGTCAATACTGAACGAGGCCTGAATCGTCACATTTTTTTAACACGATCAAGAGAAAAGGTTTTAAAGATTTTGTTCATGTTCATTCTATTCTATTTTCTATTTCACAGCATGGAATGGAAATGGAATTGATGGAAATCCCTCCGACGACGATGCTGTACTCGACCATGGAAATCCCGACGGCGTTTACGGACGACGAGTTCACGACATCGGGTGAAACTCCCGTGACGGTAACGGACCCGGCGACCACGATGGAGATGTCGAACTGGGAAGCAGTTATCGTCAGGATAGAACGTCTTCACAAGGATGTAATGGACATCGACGAGGAGCAAACAGACATCGGACAGTCACTTGCCAAGGGAATCGGAGATATCAAGTCACAGTTGACCCTCATGGACGAACGAATGGCCAAGATCGAGGCCGAAAGTGAGGCGGCGGCGGTGGCCGTGCCAGTGGTCAGTGGTGGTCGGAGGGGGAAGAAAGCGGCGGCTGGCACAGCCACGAATACAACAAGAACAGGACGCGCGAACTGGAGTGCCTACGATCCTCTCTTAATATCTGAAGGGTTGTTTGCCATAGCCAAGGTTCTAAGTTTCCTCCGACCCATCTGTTATACTGTTATGAACCGTCACGTCGGGCCCATGCAGATCTCCCTCGGCAACATGATGTTCGATATCTGCAAGTTTCTCTTGATTTTTTGTTTTGTGTGGTTCGCCTTTTCACTCGGAATGAATCAGTTGTATGGATATTACTCGTACATCACTCGCGTAATATGTGACACTAATAACCCTATGGAGGAACATTGTAAACAGCCGTTCGAAACGTAAGTATGTCATACCCGTAAAGCCTCGTTCACGGACCGTGGTGCTGAGGATATATATAAATATTGTTTTTCTTTCAAACGTCTGTTTATTTTTTCCGACTGACTGATAAATCTTTACGGGGATAATTAAAAAATTACATGGATACATTTTATTCAAACTTTGAACTACTATTGGTAAGCATGATATATGAAAACTGTTTATTAAGGGGTCGCGAGGAGAGCATATAGGGTTCTGATATTTCAAAATATCTGTTTCTCAATAGGAGGTATTTAAATGTTTATTTTGTTAATTGAACTTTAATCATTTTTTTGTTTTCCTTCTCCTCCTCCTATTTTTCTTCTTCTTCTTCTTCTTCTTCTTCAGAATACAGAGTTGATAGCGATACACCAAAATTTGATTTTCGTTGAAGAAAGTTATTATAGGAATGACATTAACCTAAATAATGTTTTTACTGTTAATTAACCCTTTGACTACTGGATTACCTTATTCCCATAGGTTTTACACAGGGACCACCCGGTTCCAGTAAGCAATGGTTAAAAGGGCTCGATACAAATAAATGACTAATATGTGTGTATATATATACAGGGTTACGGAGGTATTCAAATACTTCTAATTTGTTAACTGAACTTGTATCATTTTGTTTTTGTTTTCCTTCTCCTCCTCCTCATCCTCCTCTTCTTCTTCTTCAGAATACAGAGTTGAGAGCGATACACCAACATTATGATTTTCGTTGAACAAAGTTATTATAGTAATGACATTAACCCGAATAATGTTTTGAATGTTAAAAGAGTTCAATACAAATAATATATACAGGGTTAAATATAGTCCACAGCACTCACATTAACTTGAATTATGTTTTGAATATTAAACAGGATTCTGTATGAAAAAAATCAGAATTGAGTGGAATACACAACAAAATTGAACAAATATGCAATATTAATCTGAATTATGTTTGAAATGTGAACAGGGTGCAGTATACGATGAGTACGTTATTTTGGGCTCTCTTTGGATTGCCTGAGATGAACATCGTGGACATCCGTGGAGTCGACCATGAATTCACCGAGACGGTGGGACTGATGTTGTATGCTGCTTACCACGTCATCGCCATCGTCGTCCTTCTCAACGTCCTCATTGCTATGATGAGTAATACCTACACTAGGATAGAGGTAATATATACAGCACAGACAACAAAATACAGTAAAACCTGTTCATAAAGATCCCCCAAGGGAGACAAGAAAGGTGGTCTTATAGGCAGGTGGTCTTTATGTACAGGTTACTTTAGTACATGTTTCAATGAGAAACCATTTTCAAGGGACACACAAAAAGTGGTCTTTGTAGATAGGTGGTCTTTCTATACAGGTGGTCGCTAAAGCAGGTTTGACTGTATTGAATAGAGGACTGGGAAAGGGAAAGAGACTTAATCGATCACACAGAAGAAACGTCCGATTCTTAAGAAATATATTTTAATCAAAACATTTCGGCATGGATCCCATATTTCCTACAGCAATACCTCTAGCTATAATGGTTCATACTTAATATACACTTTGAATAAAAGTGTATGGCTGATCATATTGAATAGGGGCGTTTTCATTTTATGTTGTCGGCAAGGACTGGTGCCGTTGTACGGAGGTACATTGGTTCATTCACTTTGCTCTCAATCTCAGAGATGAGGGTTCGAATCCTAGCCCGGCACTATCGTCCTTTGTCATCTGGCAACATATTAATCCACATATGTCACTCTCCACCCAGGTTTAGACGGGTATTAATGGGGATAATTATAATTGTATGGCCCAAGGGAGAAGCAGCTAGTATTGATGCTGAGGCTTTCCTAGGTAAACAAAATTATTATTTGTTGTTATCATATTGATATCACAAGATGTTCGCAGGAAAAAAAATACAGCAAGCAAATCAAGAATTGGCAATATCATAAGTGCTTATATAAATTCTTAATTTGCCGACAGAAGATTTTAAATCTGAGGGAAGCCTAGCAAAGCCCCGTGCTTTAGCATGTATTCAACTTTAATACAAAAAAATATTTATATAATTATATATTTTTGTTTTTGTTTTTAGGTGGTGACTCGGAAGTGCAGTTGAAATTCTTACGGTTCAAACTTTATATGAGTTACATCTATACATTCAAATTGTTTTTATAGGATGACTCCGAAGTACAGTGGAAATTCTCCCGGTCCAAACTTTGGATGAGTTATTTCGCTGGCAGGGGATCGTTACCGGCACCTTTCAATGTCATCCCAACGCCCAAATCCATGTTATATTTATTCAGATGGCTGCGAGGAAAGTTGGGCAGTGAGAAGCATAGGCAAGAGATCAGGGTAAGTGTCTTTGCAGGCATGGATTCACGAATCGATGATAAAGACTTTAGAAAAATCAAACGTTCCAGGAGCCTCTTCCAGTAGCCTTTTCCATAAACCCTTTTCCATTAAGGAGGCGCGATAGCTCCGTAGGTAGAACAGTGGTCTCGTAATCCGGCGACCCGAGATCGACACCAAGTCGATGCGCTAGTGATCTTTGGTAAGGCATTAATCCTCATTACCAGCTCCCTCGAAGAGGATCTTAAGCGGTCCTCTGGTAGCTTACTAACAAGCATTTATGCTTTCTTAGCAGCCACGTAAAATAACTACTAATACTACTAATAATACTACTACTACTTTAAAAATGTAGAAGTATTACAACAAGGTAATATGTAATCCGGATATGATTTCTAGGGAATATACATCAGGGACGGCAATGACCCTAAATATCTTTGGCAAGCACGTCACCGGAAGGGTTTCAAATTGTTTAACAATCTTTAACAAAAATAAATACTCCCTACCCCTCCCCTCCCCCTACCTTGCCGACATTCTACAAACCCATCCTAAAAGTAAAAGAGTTTATGTGTGGTTGAAATGACCCCGTGGTTAATATTGAGAGGAAGTAGCCATCGTAGACCAAACATTTGGCTGACGAATGGTGGCAACTCTTGGTGCCGCCATTTTCTATACTCATGAAAATGCTTATTTTCTTCTTTTTTATGGACTTATAGGACAGGAATAAAGCAAAGATGGAGGAGAAGGAGCAGCAATACAGGGTAAGCTTTAGAAAAATTGGAAAAAGGTCAGGTTAAAGTTAAAGTTATTATTCATAGTTCTGAGGCTGCAACCACGTTCGAGCTCTAGCTTAAGATGGCGGTCTCTTGTTTGTTTTTTCTATTTCGAAACGATTTGTCAACCACGTTTTTTTGTGTAAAGGTATATTTATTTAATTGATTTATATTATGATATGACTATCTATATATTTTGACTTGTGTTTGTAATATAATATATGTACCTAGTTTGTATATTTCTTTCTATGACGTAAATACATGCAGAAATAAATCTAACAAACAAACAGATATACTCTAAAGAGCTACCTACAAACGCGTCCGCAGTGTAGCAACAACAGGATTCATAAAAGCGGGGGATGCAACTGAATAAAATTGGCTATAGAGACGGAGAGGTTTGGTGACAGGGATAATTTATGATAAAAGCCTCTTTAAAGGGGCAGGGTGGGCTCACTAAAAAACGCTCCATCACTTGGTTAAATCATGAAAGTAACGTGATACACTTTTAATATTCAACTACTTAACACAAAGTTATGTTCACACCTGGTTTACGTCACAGAATCCCACCCTAATGATTTAGCAGCAGTTATCAGTAATCTGTAGAACTTCTTTCTTTCAATTCTCAGGAAATCATGGGCAAGTTGGTGAAACGTTACATCTTCGACGCGAAGAGAGACGAAGACGAAAACAACCAAGAACAATGGGTCAACCGGCTCAAACAGGATATCTCCGGATTCAAGTACGAGATGTTCGAAGCACTCACCGGCATGGATAAAAAGATGAGCGAAATGGAGCAGCGAATTGAAGATGGCGGCGTCAAGGAGCCTGGAACCCAAATGTTCCACAAGATGGAGGACGTCGTAAAAAGGCCATTGTATCAGCCTGATAGCATGCAATCGGTGATATCTGGATGTTCTGACCTCATGACAGCAGCCTCCAAAGACCTGATGAATTCGAAAGGTTCGAACAATGCCGACAATTCGCCGCTTCTTGATGATGGCCTCTCGGACCCATCGACTAAGAACCGCAGGCAACCGAAATCCACCTCCATGCCGTGCAACATAGCGGGGTACCTTTATCCTCCCGATTGGGAGAAAAACGAACCCATTTTGTTCATAGATGAGGATCCTGATGTGCCTATCCTTGGAGGTCCACCTCGCAAAGAGAGCAAGAAGCGGCGATTTAGCGCCAATCACATGATGAACCATATAGGTTCACGGCATCTCAAACGTAAAAAGTCTCACACCAAGAACACCACTCGCGTTTGACAAGGATATGTGGATTGACACGATTTCGACTCCGAATGTCATCCAAACATTATCCCTGTCCTTTTTTCAACAGCAAATAATGATTATGATTATACAAATACTAATTATATATATGTATGTTCATGAACAATTGGTGCTTTTCGATATTTGGACTAATGTTTACGTATAATGACTGACGGTTTTATCCCTAACCTTTTACGGCCCTGGTAACGTGCGCATTATTACGCACATTGTTTTGCCTTTTCATGCCCCGGATGCTGTTTTGACGGGCCTATTCTTCGATCATAACCTATCATAACGAGATTTTGTCTGTCAAAAGCAGTTTGATGATTGACCGTTTGATGGCAAATATGCTTTTACTAAATACTGAAGTTAAAATATTTCTTAAGCCAATTTTATTCAAATTATGACGCGTCTTGTGACTTGATCATACTTCTCAATCAGAATCACTAATTTTAAAAAAGAGTGACAAATAAAAAGAAATTTGAATTAATGAGCATGACTTCGTTATCATATCGATTTAATTGCTGAAAGCATTTTTTCTCTAGTTCGAATGTTTGTGCTGTATCCCTGTAAATATTGGATAAAGTAATAGCAGATCAATGTGCTAGCGAGCGTTCCTGGAGGTGAACTTTTTGGGAGTTCATGATCACAAAAGACACAACATAGGCAGCATAGATACATCAATGCCCTAATGATTATTTGTACCTTTATCTTGCAGATTTGGTATCAAGATATGAATAAGACCGTAGATCTTTATTTTGTAAGTGGTCCGTCTTGTTGGCGTAGTAGGGATCAAGCCATCGAAGGGCACTAGGATTGTAGTGGGGGAGGGGTCTCTCGATGTATTATTAGGTTGATAAACTGCAAAAGAAATAGGACGCGGGTGAATGAGAGTTATGTGGGGGTCGTAGTGCATTCTTTTCATGTTGCCTTTCCTCTTCATATCCCCTTCTCTTCTCTTTGTCTCACTTTTAAGGACCGGGGGTTCCCCTATATCTGCGTCACTGGTTCACCGCCTAAATAGGGTTAGAGAAGACTCTTAGATTTAGCATCAATATCGTACTTCTCATATTTATGTTTGTCGGGGTTTTTCGGACGGTGCATTGAGATAAGTAACTACAGTAGTAACAGCTATGATGTTTTACAGTGTTTAGGTTTTAAACAGTTAAAAAAAAGGGATTTTAGTTTACTTTTAAATGTCTCCATCTCATTTGCGAACTGCGAGTCACTTTTTTTGTTTTTATCCTTTTTAGTCATACAGTGATATCGTGATCATGAATTAGATGATCCAAATATTTTCGTGTTGATTTTGTCACATTTTTTTTCTTTTTAATACGGTCATTTAATTATTCCGTTTAAAAAATATTAAAGAGGTATATATGCTCGGATTAAGTGTTCTGCAATAATATATATTATTGTTTGTTCTAGAAAATGTTACTATTTAATACCTCTTGAGGTCACTTTTTGCCAGGTTGTGTTTACAACAAATTGAAATATCACCATCAGTGGCAATGGCGTATGTAGATAGTGTCAACAAAGAGGGCTACGTGTGTTTCAAAAGACAGCCCCATGTACCATAAGCACATGTCTGTCACCAGAAGTGTTGAAATTCCTTTATTCATTTCCATTAAAAACACACATAAAAATTGACACAAATAGTTGAATATATACATTAAATGAAAAGAAACGCGGGCATAATGTAAGATATGTATGTAAACTGTTAGTTGTTAATTTAATTGGAAATTTAATTGTCTTTCATATGGCACCTTATACATGGTGAAATAATCTCCAAAATAGTTCAACGGTAGTTATACAGGGTGTACATTTTTTCCAGCAGCTTAATGTCAAGGTTGTACACCTAGAAATTGTGCAGGAATTGCCCCCAAACAGATTGAGACTCAACGACCGTTTACAACATCCCATGTCTCAAAGCCTCCTAATTAGGTCTGACTACTCGAACTCTTTTCTTTTTTACTACCACAATCCTTATAAAACTGACTATTATAACTATTACTAATACTGCTACTAATACTTGTACTAATACTAATTGCATGACTGTGTATGTTTTGATTAAGGTCGCTGATGTAATTGATACGAATAAAATTATATGTTTGACCTACTTTGATTATCCTTATCATGAGTTAGTAATCTTATTACCGACCATCACCACCACTACTACAAGAAGAACAACGACAGCAACAACAACAACAACAACAACTACTACTACTACTACTACTAATACTACCTCTACTGCTACTACTCATACTACTACATCTACTATTCTTTTACTTTTACTATTATACTACTATTACACTTCTACCACTAATAATACTAATACTATCGCTACTACTACTATTACTACTATTACTACTGATGTTTTTGCTTCTGCTACTACTATTACCCAAGTGAAATGATGAGGTAAATCCTAGCAATTCCTAATAACCATTGATCAACATTGTACTGGCGAGGATAATACGTACGCCCTCACAAATGAATTATACTACGACGACGACGATGACGACGACAACTGGGTTTATTATTACTACTAATACTACTACACTTATAGTGCATGTTATTCAATAATGAGTACTTTTTGTTTCATTAGCTAACTTGACAATACTATATACCACTGCCATTGATACGTTTCTTTTAATACGAATGTTACGTCCCATTGATATTGCTACAATTACTACTATTATACTGTTAAATTTGACAGTACCACAACGTTTACCTTTACTATTTTTTTACTTTTACACCAACTACAACAACTACAACAACTACATCTACTACCACTACTTATATTACTAAAGTACTACGAGTAGTACTTCTATAATTACAGCTTACACTACTTCTGATTGTGGTACTCCTACTACTGCTACTGCTATTACTACTACAACTCTTAGTACCACTGCAACAAAAATAATAGAGATACAATTGTATTCATTGCAGCCTTTTAGGGCTGTATTAATACTAATAAAACTCAAAAGCAATAACAATACGATTGACCACAACTATGTCCACTGTATCTACCGATGCTCCTGCTACTGCTACAGCTAGCCTACTACGCCGATACTCCTACTTCTGTTAATACTATGACTACCCCCATTTTCTGCTGCTAACACCACAACATGGTATTTACTACTATTCCTACTGCCGCTGCTGCTAGCGCTATTCTTACCACAACCACAACTAATATACTATCGTTGCTATTAATAGTAGTATTACTACAATTGCTAGTGACTATAATATAGTAACTACTCTTACAAGACCTATTTCTCATACTACTACTGCTGCTGATGTCGCTGCTACTATTACTACTGCTGCAACGCAATGTATTATTTTTTACTTATTACGCTATGAATACTGTTTATTAAGACTATATTACCTCCGCTAACTTTATACTTTATTATGAATTTGTCAATCAATAGGAATGTTGGGGACTTACACTGGCCATTCGATGGGTCAACATGCATAAAGGTGGTTGGAGAAATGAAAACCTACAAAACTTAATTTGCATTACTATTATTTATACTACTACTCCTACTACTATTACTACTACTACTACTACTACTACTACTACTACCACCACCAACACCACACTTACCACTTCCTATATTACCAATCATACTAATTATACTACTACTACTACTAGTAGTAGTAGTACTAAGACTATTACTACTACCTATATTACTACTTTTAATACTTCTACTTCTACAACTGCTACTGCTACCACTACGATCTCTATAACTTCTACTTATACTATCACTGCCGCTGCCACTTCTACTAATACTACTTATTGCTGCTTATACGAGGTGATGGTGATGATGATTAAGGTGATATTTGACATCTATATTCCACTAAATATCATTACCAAAACATATATATATATAAATATATATGTGCACAGGTTACTCCATTAAAGTCAATATTCCCACATCTGCTGAATTATCTTTTTAGAGCTGATGTTCTGTGATTTTAATTTCGCGAAGAGCGGAAAGGTGCGAGTTTCACAAACACTGACCAAAGGATAAAAAGCACAACCTCCATACTCGTTCAAAATGTTTAATAAGAATAATGAGGGTACTACTACTACTACTACTACTACTACAACTACTACAACTACTACAACTACTACTACTACTACTACTTCGATTGCTCCCACTGCTGCTTCTGTTGCCACTTCTATTAGGGACTTTTAGATTCGCACGAAGACAATGGGGATTGCTACGATCGACGCCCTGTTAATGCACTGCCTTGAATGGACCTCACACGTATCAGTCCAAGCAAATCTAAAAGTCCCTACTATAACTACTACTACTGCTGCTGCTACCAGGCGCGGATCCAGGGGGGGGGCCGAGCGTGCCTTGGCCCCCCCCCCCCCCCCGCAAAAAAAAAAAAAAAAAAAAAAAAAAAAAAAAGGAGAGAGAGAGAAGGAAAAGAAGGGAAAGAGGAGAGAAAGGGAAAAAAAGAAGAGGAAGAAGAAAAGAAAAGAGGGAAGAAGGAGATCGGGGGGGGGGGAGGACTTGCCTCCCCCTTCCCCCCCCCCCCCCCAATAAAAAAATAAAAGAGAAGGAAGGAAAGGGAAAGAAAAAAAGATAAAGAGGAGATAAAGGGAAGGACAAAATAGGAAGAAGAAAAGAAAAGAAGGGGGATATCAGTTGCATTTTTTCCGCCAACAAGTTGTGGATCGAGGGGGGGGGGGGGGCAAAAGACCCTAGCCTCCTCCCCCCCCCCCGTCCCCGCTAAAAAAAAGAGAGAAGGAAGGAAAAGGAAAAGAGGAGAGCTAAAAGGGAACAAAAAGAGGAAGAAAAAAAGAAAAGGGAGAAAAGAAGCGGAGATCGATTGCGGTTAATCCCGCCAACAATGTGTGGAGCAGGTTGGGGACCAAAATGACCGTGCCCCTCCCCCCCCCCCAGCAAACCTAAAAGAGAGATAAGGAAGGGAAGGGAAAGTGAAAGAGGAGAGAAAGGGAAAGGAAACAAAAGAAAATGAAGAAAGGTAAGGGATATCAGTTGCAATTTTCCCGCCAACAAGGTGTAGATCGGAGGGGGGGGGGGGGGGGGGGGCACTGGCATACTGATAGGGGAGGGGGGGGGGGGTTGGAGAAATAGAATTCAAACGTGGTTTATTTATAATTCCATAACGGTGGTTAACAAATAATGCTGAAATGAGATAATTTTCCTCACTTCATGCGTTTGTTGGAAAATGACAAATTCCTAAATTTACAGCCAGGCAAGAAAATGCTTCTTGAGATGCCTACATATCAGGGCCCGCGGAACGGCGGGGATCAGGATCCTCGAGCCCCTCCCCCACACTTTCTTTGAAAAAGTATATTAAAGAGAAATAGAAAGAAAGAGAGCGAGAAAGAAAAAATAGTTAACTGCCAGTGTCACATTATAATGGGGTATCAAAATATGCTCATCTTACCATGATTAAGATTAATGCCTAAAATCCTAAGGGCTCTGCCCCCTAGGGCCCTGAGGCGGGCCCTTAGATGCTCATAATTATGACGGTCATTTAATGCCTAAAACCCCTGATTTCTGGGGGCTCTTCCCCCTGGACCCCACGCCAAATAGTGTCCTGCTAGTGTCACAAATAATAAGGTATCAAAAATGCTCATCTGATCGTAATTAAACGCCTAAAACCCCTGAGCTTCTGGGGGCTCTGCCCCCTGGACCCAACCAAGAGCCCTTAGGCGGGCCCCTCGATACTCATCTGACCGTAATTGAGTGCCTGAAACCCTTGAGATTCCGGGGCTCCGCCCCCTGAACCCCGTCTAGGGCGCTAAGGCGGACCCCTGAATGCTAATCTGACCGTAAATTAAAACCTTAAACCCCTGAGCTTCCGAGGCGGACAAGGAATCAACATATGTTCATCTGACAGCAGGCGCGTAGCTAGGGGGGCGGTGGGGTGGTCCCCCAATAAACGCCGGCCAAAAAAGAGAGGAGTGTAAAGGAAGATGACGTAGGAAGAAAAGGGAATAGACAAAGAACATATTTGAAATTCAGACAAGGATTAAGAGTCGAGAACGGTACAACGAATCGTCTTCTTTCTCTAATGAATTAATGAAACGTCAAAGCTTCCGCGCTTCGCGCGAGGGAGGGCAGGGGGATTTTAATTCAGACGAGGATAATTTTCGGGAACGGTACAACGAATCGTCTTCTTTCTATAATAATTTAATGAAACGTCGAAGCTTCCACGCTTCGCGCGGAAGGGGGGGGGGATTGATTTAGACAAGGATTAAGAGTCGAGAACGGTACGACGAATCTTCCTCTTTCTCTAATGATTTAATGAAAAGTAAAAGCTTCCGCGCTTCGCGCGGGTGGGGGAAACTAAATTATTTTCGAGAGCGGAACAACGAATCGTCTTCATTCTCTAAAAATTTAATGAAACGTCGAAGCGGGGGGAAAACTGAATTTAGACAAGGATTAAGAGTCGAGAACGGTACAACGAATCGTCTTCTTTCTTTAATGATTTAATGAAACGTAAAAGCTTCCGCGCTTCGCGTGGGAGGGGGGAAACTGAATTTAGACAAGGATTAAAAATCATAACGGTACAACGAATCGTCTTATTTCGCTAATGATTTAATGAAACGTAAAAGCTGTATTCAGATGAGGATTATTTTCGAGAACGGTACAACGAATCGTCTTCTTTCTCTAATGATTTAATGAAACGTACAAGCTTCCGCGCTTCGCGCGGGAGGGAGGAGGGGAAAACTGAATTCAGATGAGGATTAAGAGTCGAGAACGGTACAACGAATCGTCTTCTTTCTCTTATGATTTAATGAAACGTAAAAGCTTCCGAGCTTTGCGCGGGAGAGGGGGATGAATTAAGACGAGGATTAAGAGTAAAAAAACTGTACAACGAATCGTCTTCTTTTTCTAATGATTTAATGAAACGTAAAAGCTTCCGCGCTTTGCGCGGGAGGGGAGAAACTATTTTCAGACGAGTAGGCACGTACGGAAGGGGGGAGGGGGTTAGGGGTTGACCCTCCCCCCTTCGGTTTTTTATGTGTGTATTTTGGAGCAACCCCCCCCCCTTTTCTGTGATTTTTTTTTTATTATTATTTTTTTTATTAAAAAAAAAAAAAAAATATATATATGCCAATGGCTGACCTCACCCCCCCCCAACGGAACAAAATGTCAAATTTCGAGACCCAAAAAAAAAATAGTGTCCTCTCCCCCCCCCCCCCCCCCCCCTGCTTATTTAGCGGCTGGCTTAGTCATTACGATTTTTTTCGCACCAAAAAAAAAAAGTGGGCCCCCCCCCCTAAGAAATCCTGGATCCGCGCCTGGCTGCTACTACTACTATTACTAATTCTACTGTTGATGCTGATACTGATACCACTACTACTACCTCTATGATCAATAGAGTACTACTTAACTCTTAAGCTGCCACCCATACAATGCACCCAGTGCCACAGTGCTAATCTCTATTGTGCCAGCAACAAAGCCCCTGCGTGCCAAGTTAATTTTAGGGTTGGTTCAAGTGCGTGTTTTTAAAATCTTTACTATGTTTGATCCACTATAACTTCTCATTCGTATGTTGTATAAACAAACATTGTACATGAGAGTTGTAGGAAATTTCACCCTTTTTCCATTGATACCAATATCATTTCATGAATTTGTAATTTTGCTGAAGTAAATAAGCACTATCAGTGAGTTGTCGAACCAATCCAATGCAATGGGGAGGCATAATGATGATATATGATATCAAAAACAAATCTCTAAATTACTCGAGAAAATCCAATCTGACTGTTGTATACAAAGACGCGTAATCCAAAGCCGATAATCTGATGCACGCGATGGTACTTTCAATAGCGCTGCAAAAGCACTCAGCACGGTGCAATGGGCATGAACAATAACTGTTATTACATCTGCGCGCTAGCGCGCACGAAGCACCGTAGCGGTGGGTCGCTAGCATGAACGTGGCTTTCAATCGATAGCACGCTCGCGTGCACATGGCACTATAACAATAGCGCGCTAGCAGTCTCATGGCAGTGTAAGAGTTAACTGATCGACATTGGTATCGTAGCTACACTTATTAACTGTTATTATTTACTATTATGTACTCCTATTACTTTCACTACAATTATTAACTGCAACTATTACTACTACTACTACGACTGCGATCATATATATTACTACTGCAATAATTATTACTAGAACTATTACAACAACAACAACTAATAATACTAGTACAACAACAACAACAACAACTACTACTACTAATCATACTACTATCACTACTGCTGCTACTACTACTAATACTACTACTAATAATACTACTACCACTGATACTACTACTACTTCTACCACTATGACTACTACTACTAATAATAATAATACTAGTACTACTAATATCAATACTACTGCTGCAGCTAATATTGCTACCAGTCCTACCACCACCACTCATATTACTGCTTCCTTAACGCACTTCATAGTGACTTATTCTTGTTTTAATGTGATACTTATGTTACCATGACAAAAAAACTACTACTTCTTCTACGACAGCAACGACAACGGCGGATGATACTATAACTACTACAACTAAGATATAGTATTAATTTCACCACTATAAACATTATAGTACTACTACTTCGTTGACTTCTTTCAAAGCCTTAGTATAAACTATTACTGAGAAACAAGTAGGGTTTTAAACTTTGCAAAGACCCTGCATACAAATGCCATAGAAGATAATGTTTTGTGGTAGTTAAATTGTGGTAACCAATGTGGTAAACAATTATTTATAATTCATACGTCAATTTTCCCAACGATTAATACGATACAGATATTTATACTATGTTACTATATTATCACCACCAACATCACCAAGATCAGCACTGCTACTGCTCGTACTACTACTACCAATACTTCTACTACTACTACTACTATTACTACTACTATTACTACAACTACTATTACTACTACTACTACTACTTCTACTACTACTAATACTATTACTACTACTTCTACTACGACTATGACTACTACAACACGACTACTGATAATACTACTAGCACTACTACTCTTACTTATTTATTACTACTTCTGATACTACTTCTCCTCATGCTCCTCCTGCAACAACACCAACAGCAACAACAACAACTACTATTATTATTACTATTATTACTACTTCTACTACCGCTACTACTACAACTACTATTACTGGTAATATTAATATTACTTATCCTACTCATAATTCTCATTCTACTACCATGATTAATAATATTACTACTACCACCGATATAATACCACTACGACGACAACCATGACGAATATTACCCCTACTACTACTGCAACAACTACTGCTACTTCCATTTGTACTACTACTGCATTTCATACCATAAATAGCAGTATATACTAGTAATGCTGCTGTTGTTACTACTATTACTGCTATACCAAAACTACTACTACTACTGCTAATAATAATAACGATAATATTACCACGACTCCAAATAATATCTGTGCTACTACTACATAACCACCATCACCACCGCCACTACCACGACCACCACCACTACTATTAATAATGACAATACTTTCCCTTCTCCTCCTATCACTACTACTGCCGCTGCTACTACCACTTGTGCCACAACCGCTACTACTACTACTTCTATTACTACAACTTCTACTGCTGCTGCTGCTGCTAGTACTACTATGTGAACCGTATAACTACTAACTACCAACTTACTACTATTAGTGCTACTACTGCTGTTAATGCTACCACTTGTGATACTAGTACTTGTAAAATTAGTAGCAGTAACTACTACTGTTCTCTCCCATTACGACTGGTACTATTACCACATCAACAACAACAACTCCTACTACTACTATTATTATCATTATTACTAGTGCAAGTAGAAAAAATGCAACTACGTCATCAACTTCTATTACTACTACTACATCACCAATACAACTACAACTCATGTCGCTGCTACAACTTCTTTTACCACGAATACTACTGCTACTTCGCTTTTATTCCTCCTCTTTAGTGGTAAAAACATTCAAATAGTAAAACTTAACAAATGGCATCGTGACCCCATACCTTAAAATGTATAATAATACTGGAAATAAAGATAATTATTATTACAATAATGTCATGTCTAGCATATTACCACTCATGGTGTTCCATTATTATCATTGCTGCTTTAGCACGGCTATCATTACAGCGCTCAAGAATTGTAAAAAGTTCATTCCTGTCAGGGACCCAGTTACCTGGATGAAGTGTAGCAACATGTGATTCATAAATACCAACTTATTTAGTGCTGTGAAAGGGATTCGAATCCTATACCTTGTGGTTCACAGTCCAGAGACTATCTACTAGTCACACCACCTCTACACTGAACCGCAGAGATATGTATTAGGCTGTGTTACAAATAATGAAAACACTAATAGATACTTAGGAGGACAATGTCTTACATCGCAAACGATGATAATTTATTATGACATAAATAGGTCTTCCAAAAATTAGATTTCCCTACTCAACAATCGCGAAAAGGTCTCCGTTGGTAAACAAATTTAAAAAAATGTGTTGTCATGCAGAAAGTGAACTTTATCATGATTTTGACAAAACAGCTTTGATCGAATATTTCTTTTCCGATAAAATGTTACACGTTTTACGCAATGAACAAACTGTAGTTTTTCTTAGTGTTTCAACAAACATCTACTTTAAATGGTCACACGATCTAAACAAATCAGAGTGGTAATATTGACCGAATACTTTAACATGTACATTTATGGATACTAGAAGTAGAGAAATTAAATAATTATTTGCATTTTATTTTTGGTGTTGTTTTATAACTAGCCTTTGTTATAATTCGTTGACAATGTGATGCGCGATTCAAAAATTATTTGTGTGTTGTCCAACGTTTACTTTTAGAAGAAAAAAAAGTTTTTAATAAGATAGATCAATATAGATAATTTGTATATTTGTATTTGTAACAAAATAAGTGCATTTTGAAGGAGAAGAAAAACATCTTTGTGAACTTTACAGAAATTTTCTGAATGAAATTATTCGTTCTTTGTATATGCATCATTCAATATGAACAATAATACGATTGTATTTGCAAGTTATATGCTTCAGATCAAAACTGTATATACAACAAATATTTTATGCGGTTAAGTTGAAATATATGCAAGTAATGATTATCGATGTTGTATATCCACACTGTTTAATGGTAATCATTTGTGACTACCGATAAGATCGACTTGATTTAACTATGAACGCTCAGGTAAACCATTTGGTATAAAAAAAAATCAAATGAAAACAATTGATCTCCAAGAGAAAGAGACAGGAGCGCCCTCTTATGGTGATCCACGAACACGCTGTTCCCGCGCGAGTTTGTTTACTGTTTTTGACGTCATTTTCGACCTCTCCGAATCGAATGATTTGAACTCTTGCATGGCAGCGTGGATAGACATTCGTTACTGTACTCTGGCAGTACATTGTTGTATTTACTTGTTTTGACGTTGAATATATTTACTTATGCTGACTGCTGTTTTGTGTGATATGACGAGATAACTTGGAGATGAGATTTATTTCAAGAAATTATTATTATATTGCTTCATTTACGACTATAAGAATCAGGGAGAAGGCTGGAGGATTTTTACGAGCAGACAGCGCTGGAATCTTCAATAATTGCCTGTAATTTTTGGCTGTAGATAATCAATGCGTATAGTAATAGGCAGACTTTGTATTGTACTACTAAGAATAATGTTGCCTCATATTTGTACGAAACTAGGAATACGTTCTTACACTGATATCTTATGATTACAAGAGACCATGAAAATACGCTGTTCGGTTTTATATTCAAACTTGTTTTCAAACTTTCATCCAAGTTATACCTTTTATAAGCGTTTTTAAGCGTTGAGGCGAAATTCCGTTTTTTTTTTTGTCCAGCCATGATGATCTTGTGTTTGATGATTCAGTAGTTGATATCGATATATGATATTTCGAGGTAGAGAATAATTCTATTTGTTTGTTTGTTGTTTTCATTTTCAGACAATGCCTGTTTTAGCTAATGGTATTGGACAGTAATACAACACTAGGAAGGTGCCAATCATGTTTGAAATGATATATGGATTTTCTATTAAAAAAAAATCGACGTATTCCATCAAATCATAAGCATATCATTCGTTACATATTAGATAGGTGCAAACTCATATGTATATCCCATTATTTCATTTTCTATGTGAGGGGTTCGTGGGGCCATCAACAGTACATTTCTCATTAATCAAAATGTAAGTACATACCGTTAATACAATTAACGCAGGGTATTTTACCGACATTGCTACCACTGCTGTGTTGTATTTTCGGTAAAGGTGTCCATTCGTTTCCACCTCTAACAGAACTCAACCTTATTGCCAATTTGAAAATGTATTTATTCGTACAATGCAGAGTAAAAACAGCAATAAATTGTTTGTACACATTTTCACCCTAAATAACTATTTCGGGAGACCTTAAATTTCGACAAAATAAAAATTCTCTGAATATTCTCGTGGACGTTTTTAATACAAAAATGCCTCCATTTCAACTTTCAACGCTACTGTTTTAAAGTAATCTTATTCAGTGGTGGTAACTGTGCTATATGCACCCTTCTATGTATTGTCCTTTGAACTTAGTTTAGACTCACAACTGAGAAAAATTACGTATAGTTCAAGAGAAATATAAGTCCAAACATTTCAAAAAAATGCAAATTTGAAACAAGAACATAAGCTGTCTGAAGAACGGTATTCTGCCATTTAGATGGATAGCCTTACGAATGGTTCTTTCTTCCAGTCAGGTGAAATATCTTAATGAAATAACCCTATTTGTATCCTTTGCGTAGGTATATACTCGGATATCTTTACTGGAACTTGAATTATAACCAATACAGAAATGTGAGAAATCCATTTAGTGCTTCTCTAGCTCAATCCCCATATTAACAGTGCATATTAAGTGCTTTTTCCATTATAGGTGGTTGTTTATTTTATACATGCAGTGTATTATGATTTGATTACGTATTTTACAGTTTATCTCAGCTTTGACATGTTTCAAATATCATTAATCGACAATCTCATTGAAAAAGATGACGTAATTACCGATCAAAATATAGGTTTCTATTATATTCTATGTTTCAAAGACATATTGTGGAGTTTATGTCACTCTCACACGCCCTCTAGAGTTGGATAGCATATAGTGAAGAATAAGCAATATCGTCGTGTAATATTCGAGATAGCGCAATAATCAATGATATTCCGTATGTGGAGATATCATGTCACATTTTTTTCATTAATATGCTTCCGCTGATTTCAAGTAGTTCGATTATTCTTGGTTATTTAGTCAGTGCAATACTGTATAGAGGTATCCATCAAAACCTGTTGTTTCTTGTAATATGTCATACTTTATGTCAGTTGTTAACAACGATGGAAAAAAAAGGTAATTGTTTTTATTTCAGCAAATACAATTTTTACGAAAAAAACTAACGTTCTCCGTGATTTTGTTCGTTGTTTATCATACACATCGATAACATTTCACAATCGTATAAACAAACAATAATAGCATTTGTAAAACAGAAGCGGGAACAGGGAACAACATAAATCATTCAAATGCAATATGACGAACAAATATAAGTTGAGGAATAACAAAAAAGAAGAGTGAAAGTAACCGAGAAGGGATGGGTTGAACAACAAAAACTGCAGAAATTGAGAAAGGAGGAAAGTGGTTTGTGAGTGTACATAATATGTTTGCAGTTTTGACCTATCAGAGACCTAGAATTTTGACATGCGGTATATAATGATGAATATCACCACTGTACCTGATGTCACATTGATATTGTCATGAAGATTATCTATGATGTCTAATCGATTATCATAATTCTACTCATTCATAAAAGTGTCAATAGTCATTCTTCACCATAACATAACAATGGGTGTATCCATAGTACGTCTCCTCATAAAAGGAATGGAGGTAAATAAGAAAAGCGACAAATATTAAAACAGAGAGAGAGTGAGAGAGAGAGAGAGAGAAAGAGGAGAGAAAGAGGGGAGATATATAGAGAGGGAAAGAGAGAGGGGGCGGCGGTGAGGGAGAGCAAGTGCGAGATAGGTAGGGAGTAAAATATTAAGAAGAGAGGTTCTCGAGATACGTCGCAATGCGATTGGCTCATTTGCAAATTGTTAGTGTGTACGGTCGAGTGCTAGTATAAGTCTAAAAAATAAAAGGGTGATGTTTATTTTGAAAGCAGGCCTTACCTTTCAAAATTACCGAGTTTTCCTGTTTTTAGGTATAATAATGGAGATATTGGAATTTACGAAGCGCTTAATATGTAATAATTGATATAGTGCTGAACCTTCAAGGTTGAATTGCTGTGAATGTACATCCTCTCAATATTGTTTACATTGACGCTTTGTATTGGCTTACTTTGAAACAGCGGATCATCACGTCCGGTCGAGTGGTCGCGTGGCGCGACCTTTCGTGAAACGAACGCGAAAGATCACGTGACCTTTCGTAGATAATTATGTCGAAGGGGTTTCACAAAGCGTCGGGTAAATTGGACCAGATCATGTTTAGATCTTCAAGAGGGGTTTATTTCACAAACATTACCCCCGACATTTCGTGAATAAAGGGATAGAGCAACGTCGATCTGGCGCTGCTCAGTGGCTGCCGGGCTCACGATCAATTGGGCAAAAATAATTTCCGTTTCGGTTTAATAAAATTTGGAGTGGACTATTAGGCTATTATTATTATTATTATTATTATATTTTACACAAAATCTTGGGGAAACGCGACCTCACCAACGCGATGACCCGGTGATTCGAGGTGATCCTTTTATATTTGGGTTTTATATCGAAGGCCATGTTTAAGTTGACCACCTGATTACAAAAGACCATACAATACCAACATATGAGGTGCTATGTCAGACGGGCTGTAGCCAGGGGAGGATTCCGGGGGGGGGCGTGGGCCCGGGCCCCCTACCCTGGCCCCCAAAAATAGGCAAAAGGGGGAGGGGGTGATGATTTAAAACATAAGAAGCTTAAAACCAGCCCCCCCCCCGGTTAAGCTCCCCCCTCCCCCCCCAAAAAAAAAAAATTAGTGCTAACTACCGCCCCCTCTTTTTTCTTCTTCTTTCTCTCTTCCCTTCTCTTTTTCCCCTCCTTTTTCTTTTTCCCTCCTTTTCTCCTTGTCTCCTTTTTCTTTTCCCCTTCCCCCTTTCCCCGCTTTTTACCTTTACCCTAGGGTAACTTTATTTCCGTCCGACGTAGCTATAGTCTCTAATAATTGACAGACGAGGTCACAAGATGAATGAGATTTAGAGCATTTCTTTAGGGCGGAGCTTTAATAGTAGGTCTGATGAAATGATTTATTAAAAAAAATATTTTCAGATTTGTTATTAACCAAATATGAGTTGTATGCAGCCATGCTAATCAACGGGAAATTGATTTATATTGGGATTTCACCCGAAAAGCAAAAACTTTCGAAAATATTTCAACATCCAGTGAGAAGAAAGGGTATAGAATTTGAACTATTTTCAAACAGTTCAAACCGATCCATTTTGAGGTAAATGGAAAATACCTTAATGACTTCCTTCCCATCCCCAACCAAAAATGAATAAAATAATGATTATAGTATTATTAAGCATCAATTCGATATCTAAACGAAAATTATGAATAACACAAATACTAGGGCGAGAAAATTTGCACCTATTACTTAAATTTCTTTAAAAGTTATATGAAAGTTAAAGAAAAACTAATATATTGGGACTCAATAACGTTCAACAGTCAGTAATTCTGATACTCTATTCGTAACTTACAAAGCTAGTTGTCAACTACAGTAATTACATAGGCTATGGTACATAGTTAGTTGACATTTAGACTAAGTAAGGTTATTCTGAATATGGGCAATGATAACTTGTTAATATGACACAGGCTCCTTAGATACTTGACAGTCGTGGGCAGTCGGCATCGTCGACTGTCGGTCTCTGGAACGGTCGATCAACTGAGGTCTCGCCAGTTGGTTTGCCTTTCCCGGTGATGGCCTAGATAATAGATACTGTATGAACTCTGCATCAGAAACATAAGAATAATTTTGAATAACGCCTTCTCATTTAATATTCAAATTGCCTACATGTTTATCGAAATATTACACACAATGGAACAATACGTCTATGACAGGTTTTTAATAGAACAAATAAATCATTCATCTACTATGTCTTACAGTCTGACGCACAGCGTTTTCTGTATCGGAAAGAAGAACAATCCATTATCTCATGTATCCAGTCAGCGCCAAAAATGCTTACGTGTAATAACAAGTAGTTCGGCCAAATTTTATTGAAAGGTCTAGATAGCTAATTCTATATTAAAGAGGTAGTTTATTCATTGTACAAGTTATAGATGTGTAAGATCAGGGTGAATTTTAGGGCAAGTTTTAAACTTGGACTTAAGATTTAAAACAGTTTTTGACTTAACATCGACAGGTACATTCGGCAGCATTTTAAGAAAAAAGTGACCTTTTTTTATCTTAAATGATTCAAATATACAAAAAATACATTTATTTCCATCTTTAATCAAATCATCCAATAGTGGAATATATAAATATATACACGGATGGGGGAGACCGATTTCTTGAAAGCAAGGGGCTTGGGTTGGGTTCGCCAAAATAATACAAACATGCGTAAATATAAACCTGCGTGATATAATTGCTCAAAAATATTGACATAGAAAAACAGGGGAAGAGAGAGAGAATGCAAGAAAGAAGGAGAGGTAGAACAAAGCAGAGGGAAGAACTAAAGGAATAAAAGGGGAAATTATGTAGAATAGATCTTGTACATGGCTATGCCAAATTGAAACAAGGTCAATTAGCCCGCAGTCTACTAAGAATTCAGTCTCGTTTACCACCTGACAACAAGTCTGAAAGTTCACAACTACGAGTTTTAGGTCTTACTGCTACAACCATCTCATATTAATTTGAACTAGAAGGAAACAGACAACAAATAAGCAACAAGATTAGAAATCAAACAAGAAATAATCATGAAGGGTTTATGAACCTGTCTATGTTTAAGAAAACTACCAATATAAATGTACTTGTCTCACAGATGTATAGTGACATATATGAATGACTTATTTCGGTGTGTACTAGAATAGTCCAAAGATCTCAATAAGAAATATAAGAACAGCCGCTGTACTTGTTAAGAATTATGTCGGAGGGAGGGTAAAGTGTTTTGCCCTTTCTTCCTTCCAAATAAGACAGTGTTATACCTCCTAAGCCTGTTAACCCGAATAAGCCATACCTCTTGATCCCTCAAATTTCGATACCTTTCTCTTTGAATTGGTAGATGCAATGGTCGGCCATTACCCTTCCACGTACAAATTAGAGCGGCTTACCTCATTACGCGGGACAAGCACCACCCGGGATTCGGAGAGGTTCTATTAAAGGTACTATGTCCCTTTTGCAGCCAACCTCAAATTCTCTAAAACTTTGCAGGAATTATGAATATGTCATGTATGTCCTATCTGTGAAATGTAAACGTTAGCAGTGTCCTCATATTCAAATTATGCAAGGAAACCCGTTTACTTGCTAGACTTCACTTTCAGACAATATTGAGTGACTGACTGGCTTTTTTTCTTCTTTGGTAATAACATACATGAAAAGAGTTGTAAAGGGTACATGAGCATTTGTCTACATCAATAACTCACTTCTTGTTATGGCCAAGATTAAACTGATTGAATCTTTGCGCAGCATAAAACGTATGACCATTCGGTACAATTGTCTGAAAATCAAGACTATTACTTTTGGGCTCTATAGCCCTAAAGTCGATTTGACCACTAATAGTCATTATAGTCATTTCAAGCCCCACCTTTTTTAGGGAAGTTCTAAATTAGTATTATCTTTTAAATGCAGTTGGTATTTAACTTTTTCATTTTTTTGGCCTGCAAATGGGACATAGTACCTTTAAGAGGCTTCATTCAAAGAAACAAACGGCGATGCAGCTACGGGTCCTTTGGCGCTAAGAGATATGAATTACGGGATGACAGGTTTGCAACATCTAATTTATGCACGAAGATAATGTTTCAGAACGTCGTGACGTGTATAAATGTAGGACCAGATGGCGTGTACTTGGCTCGAGGGGAAGATCAAAAGAGGTTGGCAAAGACAAAATACCTTTATCCTGAGTCTAGTTTAGACTTTGTCTCCAATAAACATTGGTTTAAAGGTAGGCGATAAAGTTTTGCAAATAAATGAATGATTGATTTTGCATTCAAACCATCCCCGTAGACGTAGATGTAGATTTGCATGGTAAAATAATATTCATTCATTCAAACCACACCATAAGAAAAATCAAAGGGCGAAAGAATGTGTACTCTTTAAAAAGAAATGCATATTATTGATTACTGTAAGATGTATTTTTCTTGTATCAATCGTTGCCTTGGAAGTTAAATAATGATAGAATTCTGCGTTTCTTGGGAATTTTGAACTAGAGCTGAAGCTACAGACCTTACAGGGTACATACGCTCCTCCCATAATACAATGGGGGACAAGGTAAAAGGGAGAGAAGATAAGCGAAAAATATGAAATGGGGTAATGCAAAGATAAAACAATGTGGACCCTCCCAAACCCTCCTTCGTTCGAATGCCTTTTCCCCTCGCATTTCATTCACCTCACAAAACATGTGATCCCCCACCCACCCCGAAACAAATGACTCAATGGGCAAACGCTATAGCATTGGACAACCCCCCCCCCCCCCCCCCCCGCCCCACGCCCCTCCACACGACATAACCCAGGATTGGCTCCCCTGATATCGATGTATCCAAACATTGTACATAGAGCCATGAGGATTATCTGTCAACGCGTTCAACCGACCATAGCAGAGAACTTTCTTGAAGGGTCGGCGACACGGCTCATTACGCCGATCCACAACCCCAAGAATCAAGGGGAAAGCCTCCGTCACACTAACGAGACCGGGACCAGACATTAAAAAAACATCAAACAAACACACAAACAAACAAACAATAAAATAAACAGACAAACTTCTTCTTTTTTACAGTCGAGTGGATGAAACAGTTTGCGAATTTAATTATTGGTTTAGATTTGCGGAAGTTTCTTGCCGCGAAACAATTGATTCACATATTGACACGACTGTCTATTTTGTAATGCAAGTCATGAAGGTTTTTTGACGTGAAAATGGTCGTCCTCAAGAAGTCGGGTTTTACAGTCAAAGCAGTAGAATACCACGCATTAATACGTTACCACGAATGTTCAAGATTATGTCGAGTATTTGAAAGGTTTTGAGTCGGATTGCTGGTGTCCGTGAGGTATAACGAGACATTCATGGTACATCCATTACACAAAGATGAAACTTTATTACGCCATGGGTTATGACTTTTGATCATTCACAGAACTTCTGATGTGTGGTGGAAAAGAAATTGTAGTTGTTATATTTTTTAAATACGGCTGATTCCGTGATAACCTATTATCATGGTTAATTTTATATTCCATATAACGGAATATTACGCATGATTATTATCTGCCTTACACTAATTAATCACTCTAAAGACTTAACGATTTGATGAACGCTGGATTCAATTCGTTTGTACTTGATGGAACTACATTAAAAGCAAATTAATTAATCTTCTTGTTTAACAAGAACCTTAATAACATTTTCAAATTAATATCTTACAAATTAAATGACAGATAAACTGAGTAAACCAGGTTATTTATGTACTTTTTTGTTGTATGATTCTTTTTTCTTGTGGCTTTGTTTTTTATTTTTTAGAGAGCACTTTACATATGTTCCCCTTAATATTTAACAATTGTTTATTAAACTTGGGAAATTTGGATTTGTAAATATTTTGTTAAAAGATTCATCAATCTGAGTCGAATCAATGCTCACTTCCGGTAGGTGTCATTTCTACTTAGACTAAATTGCATTTCCCCGAAGGATGTTCCAAGACGTTATTGAAAGAGCACAAGACATTTATATCAATTACATGCATACATCTGACCGGATTACCATCTATCCCCTCTAGGATTAATCTTGGCTCGTTTTGGGATTAACGTGAGCTCTTTTAACACGCCAGTGACGCTGTACATGGTGTTAGTAGGTCGATCGTTAAAAACATTTTGATAGGCCAGTGATGGAATCCGGGGATTTACTGAGGGGTGGGAGGGCCCGACTCGACGCCCAAGAATCTTACGGATTGTGCCGTCTGTAAGATAACGAAGGCGCGTTCATACGTGTGTTCTTATGTCAACATAATCAATATTTTGTGAAACTGTGTAATAAATAAAAAAGCGCAATTCTTATTCATATGAATATAACCATTAATGATGAATAATCAAGATATAAGATTGTGCTTTACAAACGAAAGGAGTGTTTTAAAAGACCCATTTCATGAATAACGAATTTCAAGACGAGTACTAATCTAATATAATAATTCACGTATGGGGCCGAACGTGTACCATCCGAAAGACGCTATTAGGTTTCGGACCTGTTTCATGGAAGACCAAAGAGCTATACCACTTTGACCAATTTACGGCTCCCATGACCGAGACTAAGGCCAAAACCAAGAGAGAAACAAAGTACCAACTGCGAGAGGAACATGGTATGGAATGACACCGCAAGAGAGGACTAGGATGGCAGAGAACAGAGATGTGTGGGGAAAATGTTGTAATCACTCTCCGAGCTGGGAGAAGATACCTTAATCGATATATAAACAGATTTACTATGGATTTTGATATACATTTTGTATTTTGTATAAAGGGGTAAATAACGCATTAGTCTGCAATTTTTTTCTTCGCGTTGTTCTCTGCCAGAGCGGACGAAATAAAGACGCTCTTTCCGCCTCTCTCTCTCTCTTTCTCTCTCTCTCTCTCTCTCTCTCTCTCTCTTTGTATCTGACTGTCTCCCCCCCCCCCCACCCCCTTCTCTCTCGTTGTGCATGCTGTGGAGTAGCGCGGCGCCACAAGACGTTTCCAGCTCGCTCTCTAAATACACGAATATGAATACAGCTATATCTACGCCTCGTCCAGCCATGATATGACACAACAGAGCCATGGGATTTAAGCGGGTAATTAAGCTGTCAGAACCATTCCCAATGGCACATTGCTTGTTCATTCGTTCATACTGTTATAATTGCTAGCCCGTCTCTGGTCAAGGGGAAGAAGAAAAAAGAGATACAGTTGACACGTCGTCTATCCATTCCTTTACAATGGATACATTAATTGAATTGTAGCCAGATGCAATACAGCGTAGTCCCCATGATATAATGTCTTTAGTTTATTGATTCCATTATTCCATCACGTTTCGAAAATATTGTATTTATGTACTATTTGTTTATATATCTCAAAATGTATTTGTTCATTTCTGTATCTACTTATTTTCATACTTTTCTTTAATAGCCAATTTTTTTTTTTAATTGAGCACAAAAAAAAAACATTAATAGAAGAAAAAAGAACAAAATAATCATTATATTTTTTAGTTAGTATTTTAAATTGTAATAACTGCTATTGGTTTCACTTTGTTTAGTGTTTGCTACGACAGTTTTCTTAATAATCATTATTCGTGTATTAAAGTATTATGGTTATATCGATTGTTACTTATTTAACTCGTTATAAATCTTATTTTCATTGTTTAGGTTTGCCCGCTTTATTTTGCAGTTTAGAGCATTCAAATCTAAGATGGTTGTGATCGCCACGGCAAATTGTAATCCAAATTAATTTTCGTTAGTTCAAGTTCGTTATTCATGCGACAAGCTCTTCAAATAAGTAATGTAAATTTAAATAAGGAGCATACAATTTAACAAATATTTATCCAATTTAATTTTCTCTCATTCGAATTTGTTATCAGGGCAAAATGTTCTTCGAATGAGTCAACTGACTTTAAAACAAAAAGAGGATGGAAATTAAGGGATGGGCATTCTAAATAATTTTCCTTATTTCGAATTCATTATCCTTGCAACAAATTTGTTCAAATGAGTCATTAAAATGTCAACTAGGAGCATAACACATTTTATAGGCATCGTCTAAGACCAACTATTATGGGTAAACGTATAGGCCTTCCATGCTCATGCTCAAATTGAGTTGATGATTACTTTATGCTTACTGACTCACAAATGTCCCATATGAACATGATGACAATAAAATAAATGATAGGAAGATGAGAAAAGCGAACTTGTACTTGCAGGTATAAACATAATGAAAGAAAACATGCAAAATGTCGTGTTAACATACACTCCAGAATGTGTAAAATAGATCACTGATGAAAACAAACAAAGATATTGACAATCATACTCTCATTGTAGACATCCTCAACAAAACTGAAAAGTTATAACTTTGTATAGGAAATACAAAGAATTCCCATGAACAAAAAGGAGGATATATAAGTCAAGCCTATATGTAAGTATGTATCTTTAACACGCGCGCGCGCGCGCGCACAAACCCTCACACACAGGCATAATTATGTAGGTATAGAGATGTAGAGATACGAGACACAAAACACAAACACGCCACACAACACTTACAAACATAAGAATTCATGACATTAAATAAACGAATCACTTAATTGAATTCCTCAAAGTGAAATTGATTGCCCAAACAGGCTCATCAGGCCTATTTTATCTAATGAGAATGCACCAATCTCGAAATTCAATACACGAAATTTGAAATCGTGTGTATGTTCACGACTTCGTTTGCACGTTAACAAATATTGTTTCCATTAAAACATATCGAATTCGGATATTATTATTAAGGAAACTTGGGATGCCCTAAAATATAATAATGTTGCCGATAAATTAAATTTGTTGCGCATAAATCAATTCGCTTGTCTCCAAATGAATTTCATTGCCCGGATTTTAAATTTGAAAGATCGATATTGATCAGAAGACGATAATGCATGAGTTAGAATGCACTTTAATTGATACGAGTGACAAATACATTAAATGGGGCGGCAATCCTATATTATTATTATTATTATTAATATTAATATGATTATTGTTATTATGATTATTATCATTATAATTGCTATTATCATTATCATTATCATCATCATCATCATCATCATTCCTACCACCATCATTACTCTTGTTAGTGTTTAATATACAGTAGTTCATGGATCCAGAATAATAACGATGAATTATGATCTACATGCTTAGGGTCGACGAACATGATTTGAAATGACAAACTTGATCCTTGTCGATGCTTGTATAGAGTACATTGTGATATCATTTTGACATGAAATATGAGCGATGAAAAGCAATTGAAAACAGTAATGCAAGCCGATTCAATTAGTTCATTCATGTTAGAGTCTAAAACCATCGCAAATATCATTTTACCTAAAATAAAATCAAAAGTCTACTGTAGTATACCGACTAGACTAGTTGCATAGAGAAAATTTCGTTTCCAAAAAAAGTACACCTAACTCTGTGCTCGTTTAGCTCCATAATTCATTGGAAAATAAACCCAATAACATTTAAAACAGCACTGAACCGTGAAAAAGACATTATGTGGTTTGTATTGAACCCATTCAGTGCCAACGATTGTAAGAAATACCATGAACATTTATTGTTTATACTGTATGTATGGTTTTTTTATGATGTATGTTGCCAAATGAACAATAACAGATTATATATATGACTTATAAATGATAATAATTAATAATGATAATAATAATAATAATAATAAAATAATAATACATAAAATTGTTATGGCAACGAATCCACTTGAAATTAAATGCTCAAAGCGCACTTGTGAAACAAAACGATAAAAACAGAAGAAAAAAAAGATCACATTTAAGCATCTGCATTACAAACATTGGAACAGAAGTAAAATAAATACATTAATAAATAAATAAATTTCTAGTGATGCATCGATTTTGAAATATATTATTAGACTGGTTTTATTACCAAGGCAGATAGGCAGTTATAGCAATTGAGAGGAACCGTGATTACTTTCTAAATTGCATGGGCCGTTCTTGATTAGGGCATCATCATATTCTTTACAATCAAAGCTGTTAAAACGGTCAACAAAAGAACAAAGAAAGCTAAATCTTCCGAATGGTTTGAAACATCAACTTATCACACTCAGGATCGGATTTGTGTTTTGCGAAAAATCGAACTCACGCTTTATATATATATATATATAAAATATACACTACTGCGTGTGAGTTTATCCAAGTCCACAAAATGAAATAACGTATCGATTACATTCACTACAACTACTCCAATAATAATAGACCCGCTCGAAGGTTCGCAATCAAATAATAGTACACAATTACACATCCATGGGGTAAATTATACACGCGCGAAATAAACACACATAACCTGTACCAACAATTGCTATCTTGTTTTATTCTTCCGCTTTTCATTGAAATCACGAAAGAAAGAGGAAGGCGCCAAAATGATGTTGCATCCATTCATAACGGGAAGGTTACTCTCTTCCAATCTCACGCTGAAAATTAACACCCTTTTTGCCCAGCCGACATTTAATTTTCTCAATCACTCCTGCGCTGCCCGTCCATGACTGACTACCTCCATCCCCTCTCTCTCTCTCTCTCTCTCTCTCTCTCTCGCTGTCTTTCTACCCTCTCTCTCTCTATTTCACTCTCTTTTTCTCAGACACACACACACACACACACACACACACACACACTCCCTTACCCATTCTCTCCACATTTCCATTTCTTTCTCTCTCTTTATCTCCATCTCTCCTTCTCTCTCTCTCATTCTCTTTTTCTCTTTCTCTGTCTCTCTATCATACAATCTCCTTCAGTCACTTTGTCCTTCTCTCTTTCATTTTCACTTTCTGTTGTCTGCCTCAGTCGCTCACTCTTCATCTTTCATTCCTCTTTTCTCTCTATCGTTTTTTCTCCATGATTTTAGCCCATTCCTTATAAACGATGTCTGTATCTCTCTCTCTCTCTCTCTCTCTCTCTCTCTATCTCTCTTTCCTTCTCATCTCATTCTCATTCTTATCTTTCTCCCTCTTGCTTTCTTTCTATTCACGTATTGCCTTCTTAAGAAATACATCAAAGTATCTCTTCCAATATTGCACTGCATCTCTGCGTTATGCGGCTATTCACTATGTCTGCTCTACGCTTACAGATTTACAACATTTAAGATTAACAACAAACTTTACCACACTTTCTTCTACCTAGGAAAAAAGTCCATACGTGTAGTCATTTTGGTAGCAGATGGTACTAGTACATGGAACATTAGTCTATTTGCATGTTGGTTTTCCTCATCATAATTTAACTTCCATTATCATTGCCATGAAAGAAAGAAAGAGAGTTAAAAGTACACGAGAAGAATAGGAGGGAGATGTCAAAACCGAAATGCACAGTGGCAGATAGAAAGAGTGAGATAGAGAGAGAGAGAGAGAGAGAGAAAGAGAGAAGATTAAAGGGAGAACAAAATAGCGATGTCACACACTGAAATAAAAGACACAATGATGGAAGGGAGAGAAGAGAGAGACAGGGGGAGATAGAAAGGGCGATGGAGGGGAGTAAAGAGAAAGATGGGGGGGGGGGGAGATGAAAGCGAGAGACAGACGTAAAATATAAATGAGTTCATAGCGCGTATTACTGTTTCCAAAAAAAAATCCAGTTGTCTGTTTGCGTTACGTCAAAACGCGCGTTGTCTCATCCCGTTGTTTACTCTCCTCCTAAACGTGTACCATTCATCCATCACTTTTTGTATCCGCGCCCCAAGAGGGGGGTTTATGCTCATATCATACAGTTGTTCTTTCCTGTTGCTACTTAAATTGGTGTTCATTGACTTTCACAAACTTGTGCGCGGGACAGATTCTGGCAGAGAAAAGGGCGTTTAATAATGAACACCCGCCACGCTGGAAACGCCGAACGGTCAATGTGTTGCATTTTTTAGGGCATTTCCAGAGGAGTGGATGTCGTGTGCTCATCGCATACGCGTGCGGTGAATACAAAAGGGAGGTCAACTTTGATACCGCTTTTGTGCTTTACAATGTAGGATTTTCCACCTAATGCTTTCTTGTTCATCAAAAACGTCACACGTTAATACCCTGAATTCTTTATGTTTTCTCCCGATAGAGCAAGTTGTATTTCTATTTTTCTGCATCCTACCAACGGAGATTACTGTGAATAGGATTATCGGGTCTGTTTGAAATCTTGCCTTACATCATTTAGGCCGAGCCTCCCGGGAATGTGATCAATTGATCATCGTCTTTCATGGATCATGTTTGAATGGCTTGGATTTATTTGGATAACGACCAGTGCCTGAATTTGACAGAGTCGAATCTACAGATAATGGAAGACGGTGAAGCCATTAATACATTAAATGTTGCTCACTGGTAATTTACATGAGTATTGCATTCTGCGAGGCGACTCGTCATTAACATTCTGCAGCACGTACCGTTGTTCAGAAACATAAATGCCTTGTATTTGAAGTAGGAGCGTCAGCCTATCTTTATGACCAGCGGACTTTCATTTTTCCTCAGGGAGCGATGATATTTGATTGACAAAAATAATAAACATTCCTGACATGGAATTTAGGAGTGTGGGAAGCTACAGAGAAGTTGCGTTGATTCGGAACCCCTACGAATGATTGACGATGAATTACATTCGATTTGTGTGTGAACGGCCACAGTCAAATCGAGGACCTACTACGAAAGAATACACGACGATAGCTAAACTTTCTGACTTGTGGAATGTCTGAATATAAACTCGTTCACTGTCGTTTTGGCTATCTGAAAGGAATGGGCATGTGTGCGGGCCGTCTGTCATGTATTTGACATTCAATGATGTAAAACACATGGGTTTATTGAGCAGTACGGAGGAATGTATTTGATAATGAGGTTGGCATTAATCTCTGACCGTGGGGCGTGTGTCGGATCGGGCATGTGATATGTAACATAACTTCTCTCGTACTCACTCATTGTCTTAATAGCAAAGGGATAATAATTATCTGAATGTGCAGGGAAGTTAGAGGACAACTTTTAACCAAATGTGTGAGCTCGCGACAATATATAATAATCATTAAAGGAAGAATCTCCTTGGATTATGTTTGTCAGAGACATTTTAACACTACGATGTAAATAGTGAATGGCTACATTACGCTAAAGGACTTGTTGGAATAAGGATAAAGAACTACCCAAAATCAAACTTTTAAAATTACCAGGGTTTACTTAGAACATCCGCCATCATGTTTCGCTTGGAGTCTTTAAAGAAACAGAAGGATCTGGCGAAACAGAGAGCAACTCAGAGTAAGACCTCGCCCAAGAGGTCTTTTGCGAAGTCGTCGTTGTCGGAGACGCAGAAATCATCGATATCGGAAGATACGCGAGGTGAGGAGCTGGAGGGGATTCCTGAGTTCATGATCTTTGACAATGATGTCTTTCAAGGTTCATCGGTAAGTCAAAATAGAATGGTCTTTCAATAGATGTTCGATTAGTATACACCATGAACATCCTGGTCCAATAGTATAAACGCCCCAATTCCATTGCCCTTTCAGTAAGACATGTGCTTGCCTTTATACCTAATTTCATGGTCTATATGACAATGATGCATTTCAAGGATCCTCGGTCAGTCAAAATGGGATGACACTGCATGTCAACAGATGTTCGATTGGCAGTACAATGGACATGTCATGACCGTATAGTTTTTTGAGAGGTTCGTCCTAAAGTGCAATTCGGTAACCCGAGTTGCTAATACAAAAGTTCGTGGTTCAATTCACGTTGAATGGCGCCCATAAACGTGCATGTTAACCCATATAACCTGATATAATTGGGAGACCAATCACCTACATGTCTGCCTGCAAATGTTAAAAGAAATAGAATTTCTTCAAAATATAGCATTGGTCAGGTACATGTAATTTGCTCTAATCTTCTTCTAAAAAATAGACCTATATACATGTATACTTGTTTTTATACCATTTCCTTTTGGGTTGTTTCTACCATATTGTTTCGGTATTTTTATTCCATGCATACCCACTGTTTTACAGCTTTTCGTGTATCAAACACTTTATCGCTTACATGTCCGTTAAACTGATTCAACGTTACTCAGTTGCAATGAAAGTTCAGATTCGGCGGGGAAAATGAGCTTTGGCGGGATAATGAGCTTTGGCGATCTTTGTCGAAGAATGGACCATTTTGGAACCTGCATCATTTGTTACCTTTTAATGGTTGAAAATAAGTAAGGAGAGCGGTAAAATCCAGAGAAAGAGAGAGAGAGAGTGAGAAAAAGAGAGGAGGGGTCAATGAGAGTGAATATGAGATGGATAGCAGAGTAGAGAAACAGAGAGTGACTAATAATAGCATCAAGGGTCATTCAAAGTTGGTGCTTTGTCCAGAGCAAACAAGACAGTATTCGTTCAGCTTCCAATACATTTGTACCTACACCGAATTTATGAATATAATATTGACGTACTCCAACTCAAATTGGCCATTTACATCATTTGGATGCTCCCCTCTGATAGTAATTTGGCTATTTTCTAGGCGGGTGAAAACCATCAGATAAAATTGAAATATTTCCCAGGCCTTTTAGGCGGCTGTCTAAATCCTTTCAACCAAGACATTGGCCGCTAAAACAGCATTGACCTGGGGGAAGGTCGATGACCTTTATAAAAACACGTTCCAAGGCGCCATACTAATTACAGTATAGACCCATGCAATTGAAACCTTTCACAGTTATTCCTGATCAGCGAGATGATATCATATTGCCAATTGATGGGTTCGACCGGTACATCTTAAGATTTTGAGCGGGAGATTTCAGATATGAAGACGATTCTTTAACATGTTTAGGGGCATCACTTGTGTAATATCATTATACCGTTTAATTGGGTTGGTGTTCCATGTAAAACGGCATTAGGAATTTTCCCGATTAAGCATGCACTAACATAATATGAATTCATTGAAATAACATGTTCGGTTAATTTTGCTGCAATTTAATATCAAAGTATTACATTTTCGAATGCACAGCATTTTCATTTCGGGGTGGGTTTTTTGCACTGAATTTGCTTTTTTATTGAACAAAGTAAACCTATTCTGGTAATAAATTTATCCATTTATTATTTGTGTATTTTTCATTTATTAATTTATTCGTTCATTTATTCATTCATTTGAATAAAATCTATATACTTTCTTATTAAAAGGCGTTCATACTGACAAAGAAAACGAGATAGAGAGAGAGGATGAGTGAAGGGGTAATTTAGTATATGTTTAGTGCTATACTACCGGTGATGTACATGTATGATCCAACGACCATGACAACTTGTCATTTTAAGATTAAAATGCTCTGATCGGAGGTAAAGATATGTCTTGCATCTGGAAGGTATACTATATATCATATATCATAGTAATGTATTAAACTACCTTTAAAAAAATTCCACAGGGAAATATGTTTAATACATTTTTTTTCAATTGGACTGCGTACATTCATATATTAACATCATTGCGCTTGTTCAAATGTCACAAGTGTTACATACACATACTACAAAGACTTACCGTGAGGGGAAAAGGGTACCTTTTCATATTCATGGCGCGAGATTCATTAATGTGTTCATTGCCTAAGGCTTGGTGCTACATGTAACTCGGTGCATCGTATTAATGCTCTGGAGCCGAATATTGGAGATTGAACTTCTCAATGATAGTGTGATATGAGTGAACTGCCCCGTAGACATACTTGAATGGTGTGACTTCCCTTGAAAAGTTGACGATCTATCGAGCGTTACAAAAATGTTGCAAGATACTGGCTCTCAAGTGCACCGATAAGGTTCGTCGCATCTTAAAGATCTGGTCACAATCTTTTGGCAGCAAAAAAACCCACATAAATTTGTATTATTACTGGATAATTCTAAAATGTTAAAGATAGAGTTGAGTTCTGGTAATGCGATTGCATTGTGAAAGAAACAGTGTGGAATCGATCAGAAAAGGTTGATCATCTAGCATATTGGTATCTACTGCAAGTTTCCGGAATCATCAAAATGATAAGAAATTTGGCCCAGTTTTGGTAAAGTTACGAGCACTGTACACAGAAAGATGTATATGGGACTTACACAAACATGTGGCATTAAAATGAGGCCCAAACTTGTGAACTGTTTCATACTATATTTATAATATGAATGAATGCATTTGAAGAGCCATGCTTTTCAGAGAAAACATTTTCATCTGATGTTCTTTCACAATTGCATATTAACAATGAAAACGCTCAAAAAACATATGTTCACCTTTCCCCAGTATACTCAACCTACTCTTTAGAGGAAATAACAATTATCTGACTTTTTGTTGTGAGTGTGCGTGTATTTTGGTTCTGTCCGGTGAGGTATTATTATTTCGAACATTTCTAAAGTCAGAACTTGCATGCATCGTTTCTAGGAATCCAGATATTGTCTTATGAGTTCACGGTGAAAAAAAAGGAAATCAATATCGAAAACATGTTCCTCTGCAACCAGTCAAAGACGGGTATAAAATCTGACCGACTTCTTTCTTTTCAAAAATCAATTTAATGACACCATTTCAAGCATGCATTCATTATTTGGCGAATGCTGTAACAAGTGTCCTTGGAAGACAATGAATTTCACATCTTATGATAGCTCGCACTGCATCCATTACATTTATCTTTCAATATATTTGTCTATTTGTGTGTGCTTCTGTGTGTATGTGGGTGGTATGTGCGTGTGTGTGTGTGTGTGTATGTTCGTGCGTGTGTACGTCTATTTCTCTCTCTCTCTCCCTCTCTGTCTCTCTCTCTCTCTCCCAATCTCCCCCTGTTTCTTACTCCCCCTTTCTATCTCCCTTCCAGTTTTTCTCTATCTCTCTCTATATATTCCTCTCCTACTTTGCCATCTCATTCCATCTCCCTCTAGATCTAGATCTCTGTCTTATATTTTCGATTTCTTGATATGTGAAGCTCCCCTGTCACTATCTGTCTTTTTAGATAATGACAATATTTTGACTGGACGATTATCAGATTTTGATTCTCTTTCGTCATCTCTCTATCTATTTCTCCCACCGCCCCCACTCCCTTCGCTCTCTATCTCTCTCTATCTCTCTCTCTCTCTATCTCTCTCTCACTTTCCATCTTTTTCTGCCTATCTCTCCATGTCTTTTCAATATTTGTTTGTAATCATTTTGGTGGTATGTCCCATTTGATCCAATAATTAGACTAGGGACTTTTTTTTGCCAGATGATCGACATCTAATATTCAAAGATAATGAAGTTACGCGACATTCGTGTCATACGTGCATGGCAAAACCATGATATATGTGATTCGGTTGGAACATATGTGAATGTAACATCTTTTCATGAATTAATTGCACTCAAGCATGTACCGAAGGACATTTTGATCAACGAAACTCGCTACCATCAGCCGAACATGTTTTCTTACAGAGACAAATGCATGTTCATACATCATAGTAACATTATCAAGTCGTAAGTATAAGTTTGACTTCGTAAAGAAATAAATGATTGCGCTTTTTACGTATAATCGGTAATCATCATTTCTATGCATCTCGACAAAGACGATATCTAGTGTGGTTGCTGAAGATGTGGGTTCTATATTTGCAACCTTCTCGTTCTTCCAATGGAAGAAATTAGACCATGTCTTATCGGAAGTGAAGAATGAAAAGTTATCAATTTTTGCTATTCACATTAGACATGTGAGGCATGTTACGTAGGACGGTTTGCGAAGAAAGAGAAAGAGGGGTGGAGAGAGGGGGCGATGGATAGGGAGAGAAAGGGGAGGGAGAGAAGGAGACAGAGAGACAGAGAGACAGAGAGAGACAGACAGACAGAGGGGGAGAGAGAAGAGAGAAGAATGAGACAATAAAGAAAGAAAAAGGAAAGCCATATCAAAGGTCAGAATTTAGCACATGCATATCAATTAAAGTACAACCACTCCGTTTTAACTATAACACTGTTGAACTTTATCTTAAAAGGATTTTAACCCAAAGTTATTGCTCCTTACCGCCTTCGAAAATCTTCGTGATTTTCTCTTTCTTTCTCTTTTTCCACCTCTTATCTCTTTTTCTCCTTTTTCATTCTAACCGTCTTTTTATTCCCCCTTGTTTCATTTTTTTTCTTTCTCTCCGTCTCTTATTCCTTGTTTCTCTCATTTGCACATTATCTCCTTCCTTCTCTCTATCTCTCTCTCTCTCTCTCTCTTTCTCTCTCTCTCTCTCTCTCTCTCTCTTTCTCTCTCTCTCTCTCTCTTCTTCCCCATCCCTATCTCCCCATCTTTCTCTCTTTAATTTCCTTTCCTAATGCCTCAAGCAATCCCCAACAGCTTATCTGCATGGATATGGAAATTGTTTTTCCTCCTATATACTCAGAATATGGCGTTCCACGCGAGTTGTGGTTAACTGCCAGACAAAATAATCTTTAAGTGGGGATCAATATTACGGACTACGAAGAATTCGGAAGCGATCAATCGGATCAATGGTTAAAATATCTCCTCTCGTTGTTCCATGAAACTCTTTGTCGAATGCTGGATTAACCAGAGTGATGGGTAAATATTTTGTCCACGTATCATCATTAAAGGGTATTATTTGTTTTGATCGTACGGTTTGTTAAAAATAGAAAGTAGGTTTTGCGGCTATGGAGTAGTTTGGTAACAAACACTTCCCAAAGAGCTTTCGGGATAAGTACCCTCATCATTGGAAATAATCATCATCTTGGAAATAATTAAGACGGAGATTGAAAACAAATTTTCCTCTAGGGCACTTGGGTGGACATTGCAAAAAAACACTGCTGGTTAAACTGAGCGTATTTCATAAGGAGCTGGTATAGTCAGCTTCCATGTACAGTAGGTAATGATTCGTCGACACCAGACTTGGTGGAAATACCATGTATGGGTGTACAAGTCTCTCACACAGCAAACCCGTGGTCCCATCGAGGAAAAAAACATACTCACTTGGAAAGCCTTCGAGTGATGAAAATGTAAGATATCGACTTTTCCATATAAAAGAGGCGATTGGTGCATGGAAATAGCAAAACAAATATTACATAAGACCTGTTGGTAACAAAAACTGAAGGATTGTCCCGGTGATTGACTACGCTTGTTATTGGGTAAACACCCAAATGGTGTCGAATTTCACACGAGAGCCCATTTATATGCGTCTTTAAGTCAAATAGTGACTCAGGGATGGCATTTTGAAGCCCTTTGTGTGTCAAATTGAAAATGTTCAATTTAGATATTATGGGGTGCCGGTTCTTTTTCTTCCCTTCATTATGGATGTATAACTCTTAATCTCTAGTTTTCCCCTGTCTTTCCCCCATCCATCCTTCTCCCTCTCTTCTCCGCCCCCCCCCCCCCCCTCTCTCTCTCTCTCTCTCTTTTTTTTTCTCTCTGTCTCTCTCCTTCTTGTTCTCCATGTATATACATACATGTATGTATAATGTGTCTCTTTTATTTAATTTATCCCTGTTTAAACAGTTTCCCCCGTCATGAACACCCGTCACCCCGCTTTTTGCTCTCTCTCTCTCTCTCTCTCTCTCTCTCTCTCTCTCTCTCTCTCCCTCCCTCTTCCCCTCTCTCTTCCCCTCTCTCTTCCCCTCTCTCTTCCCCCTCCCTCTCTTTCGCGTCCCATCTAGCAAGTTTGTCCCTGCTTTCCCCGTCCATGCGACTCTATGCAACCATAAACATCTGCAGCACGACCACGTCTGCATATTCCTGCAGCTAAATTCACCCCAGCACGATATTAAATTTTATTGGGTGAATTACAGAGACAAATACGAACAAGTGACAGACTGATCTACATCACGTGGTTGTCTCTCATCTCAATGTGACCACCCCCACCCCCACACACACATACACAAACCACCACCATTCATTCAACTAATGACACCGCATTCAATACCCCCCCCCCCCAATTGTCGGCTTCTACGAGTGTTACAATAGGCCATTTTCGTAATGTAACCGAATTTAATGCATACATGTACGTCTTTGTGAAGTGCATCAATACAAATTATTTTATTCACCTGATAAGAATAATAGTATTTCAATAGACAGAATTCAAACTACATACATGAGTTGTTACCAGGCAGGACAAACTTTATGGCTTGGCCTACCTAGCAACACTTAACATATGCAGTTTGCATTCTGACTATTGAAATACTATTATTCTTATCAGGTGAATGAAATAATTTATTTAGAGGCACTTCACAAAGACCTATGCATTAAATTTAGTTAAATTACGAAAATGGCCTATTAAATTCAATTAAAAATGTATATATTGATAATCCAAACAAAAAGGATCATTCTCAATACTATGTTGTTGTTGTTTTTTATGTCGGGGGGGGGGGGGGGGGGGCGGGTCTATATAAGCACTTACATTTCCTCTCGTCTATAATGAATATTTTTGAAAGAAAAGTATTAAGTGAATCCTGATCGAATAGCATCGCTGCCGTATGTTTCAACAAAAGGACAATGTTTCAATGTCAAAATGTTCAAGTTTACATAGATTACCTTTTTTTCTTCTTTTCTCTAAATTGCAATAAGTGCTCCCGACGGTTCAATTTTATACTTTTAAAGAAAATACATTTTGAAAGGTAATGGGTAGCCAGTCAATATCTATAGAGTAATATTCGAAACATCCTTGACACGAATGTGAAGAAAATGATATCATAATTATGCTGCAATGACTTTTAGAAAATGGTAAGTGCAGTTGATGATTTTTCTTCTCTCTCTTTTTTTATCTCACTCTCACTCTCTCTCTCTCTCTTCACCCTACAATATCACTCTCTCCGTCTCTTTCCAATCGCTTTCTCCATATCTCATTTGAAAAAAAATATTATTACCTTTTCCATGGCTCATTTTGGCTGAAAATTCCATTTCCATTTTCTCCATGTCCCTTTTCAAATTACTTTGCTCGCCGGCTCATTTCATTTTGACGCAAAATTAAGGCTAAGAGCATCCGGTTCTCTTTAAGATAGATGGGAAGTTATCAGAGATGAACAACGTGCCGGCTTCTTAGAATACCTTCTTACGATGCCGACATCGAAAGTATCTCGTCATCGTGAAAGTATCTCGTCATCGTCTAAGTATGCAGAAAAGAGGAAGTACAGGGTATGTCAGTAAAAGCAACAAGAAACGGAAGGGATATAAGTGATTAAAAGTATTTGAAAGACCATCGGACATGCTTCTTTCATGGCGGAAGTGAGAGGGGGAGAAGTGGATAGATGGATGGATGGATGGATATTATACTAGATATATAGATAGATAGGTAAGTAGAGTTAGAGAGAAGAGATAGAGGAGACGGAAAAGGGAGAGGGTAGGGAGGGATTGAGAGAGAGAGAGAGAGAGAGAGAGAGAGAGAGAGAGAGAGAGAGAAAAAAAAGGAGGGAGGACGAGGAAAAGAGGGTAGTCTTCTAATTCGATTTTTTGTTTAAACAGATAAGCATCTACATAAGCGTAGTACTGTTGCATTTCAAATAAATAATTTATTAATAATTTCATTTTTGTCCTATTCTTAATGATTTCTCTGACAAAATACAATTTCATGTGATTTCGGTTATATATAGATTCTAACAAAGATGTTTTACCAACTTTTTTCTGACGATCATAAATCATAATAATCTATCAGTCAAGAATAATTGATAAACTTGACGTTTCCTGTCCTGGTTGTGGGTAAGCTAGACAAATTACTTGTTTCTTTTTTCCCGTAAAGGGGGAGGTGAGCAATAAACATGTCTTTGATCTGCATGTACAACATAGCACATTAAATCACGTGACCGCAAATAAACGAAGGGACAATTGTGCACAATTACAAGCCAGTGTACGTAGGAAGACCATGGCTGTGTCACGACACGCAAATAGGTATAGACTCAACGTCTCTCTCTCTCCTTTACATTTTAATTTGAGCGATGATTCTTTTATCAAGATTAAGATTCTATAATTCATGAGCATCGATCAACTTCCGAGTGCTCGCGAGGGAGATATAATTCAAGCTTCGGAGCATCAATCCGGCAGTTTATAACATTCTCTGACAGTTTTGCAATATTCTGTCACCATAAATTTGAAGTAGTTGGTGGATCTCGATATCGTCTGATTAATGAGCGTAGCCAGTTTCATTCATAGGGAGGGGTAGCCAAGTAGCTCATACGAATGTGCTGGGGAAGTTATCGACCAGTATCGATACCGTTTACCAGCAGAACATTTAACGCGCCAATTGAGTTTCGATCAGACAGTCTGATGTCAATTGATTAACGTAGCTTAAAAAAGCTGTGCAAATAAATATCACAAAAATTCAAATTGGCCAAATTATACATGTAAATAAAGCTTATGTCATTGAGAACATATTTGCTGACACCAGACTTGGTGGAAAAAATACCATGAATGGGTTTACTAGTCTCGCACACATCAAATCCGTGATCCCATCAACAAACACCCCCTAGTCGGAGAGAGTCTTCGGGTGAGGGAAATGTAAGATACTAAGGATTTTCGCACGGCGACGCAAGTACTGACTACGGGGTATTTGAATGAGCTGTGAGCCCCGTACAAGCTCGACTCCCGACGTTAATACAGCTGAATACCGTCGTAGGTTTGGACGTACGCGGAAATTTTCGCTCTGAGTAGAACCTCCGCGAAGATTAGCGTTGTAGAAGGCCCCGTCTCCGGTTGCGAAAACTGCCTACTGACTCTTCCATACGGGGCGATTGGTGGAAAATGCTGCGCCTGTTATTGGGTAATTATTGATAGCTACACCTGTTATTGGGTAACACCCAAATGGTGTCGAACTCCCCATGAGAGTCCACTATTTGCGTTTGGACCATGTTTACCAGTGTACCTGTCATTGTATTCCCTATTCATCCACCACAGATGATTATGAGAGCCCCTCCCCAGTGCCCCCCCCCCCTAGTGTCTACCGTAACACGTTACTAACAGATTGGCAATGATAATGTTTACATTTGTATCTCGCGTTCATGCGTGAATCATCAGTGGCCATCAAGCATGCACATTGTGTGCACCATCTCCATTTTTCCAGCGTGTTTACCTATACCGTCATTTGCATCGCTTACATCCTCATGAAATATATTTTGGTCAGCTTCGCATATATATATAGCAAATAGAAACCTTTTTCAAAATCATGTAAATCATGACGCGGGTTTGTTTTAACACACGGCTGAACTGTGACAACACCCGGTCGAAACAATAACCTTATCGACATGTATAATCACGCTTGTATGAGAATTAGCTTCTAGCTAGCGGTATAATCATATATTTACTTTCATATATGCATTACTATGATTAGTTCACTAGGAGCAGGTCAACGCTTGGTCACCTATCCGTCAAGAACGAACAAATTATGGGATTGCTGGTTGTTAAGTTAAATGAGACAAAAAACCACTAAAAGGCAATCGAGAATATCATTCATGGTATCTCTTTGTCATAAAAAGTGCCGTTCTCAACGGCAATCTCATTTGAGGAGGCGCGATAGCTCAGTCGCTAGAGCAGTGGTCTCGTAATCCGGTGACCCGGGTTCGAAACTAAGGCGACGCGCTAGTGCCTTTTGTCAAGGCATTAATCCTCACTACTAAGTCCCTCGGAGAGGGATCCCTAAAGCCGTCGGCCGTCCGGTCGCTTACTTACAAGCATTTATGCTTTCTTAGCAGTCAGGTAACATAACCATCACATCCATCCATCACAATATGGAATACAGGAAATTTCTATTTTTGCAGATCTCTACCTAAATCACCTTCCTACAATATAATTTATATAGCGAAAAATCCAATCAAATATTGTTCAAAGCGCTTTAAATGATATATTAATTCTAAAACAGAAAAACGACAAAATAAAGAAAACAAAACAATTATAATTTACATTCTGTTATTGAAAAAGTGTCTTTAAAGCTCCTTTTGAAAGAGTCATTCGAAATGGAAATGCAGACAAAAGAAATGGAGGTGGTTCCATACTACAGGCCAGAAACTACACTACCCCGATTTCGAGTTGACACGTGGTAATTGGAGGAGTGTAGGACCATTGAAGAGCAGCGTTGAAGAGGGAGGTGATATCACCACCCTGGTTTAAAAGAATGGATAGATAACTTTACACGCAGTTGTTAAGGCATTTATAGATTACTAGTGAAACGTTATATGACACATTCTTTTTCACAGGCTAGCCAGTGAAATTGTCTGAGCAGCAGAAATTCAAATTCATGCGCTTGGAAGGGGGTGAGAGGGGGCAATTTCTGCATGGGAGGGGGAAAAGTCATAATTCACGACGAGTTAAAGCGTATCTGCCATAGTTTACAGGAGGGATTAGACTGCCCTGCAAGGTCACTGGACAGGTGGTTATCTCATCAACTCAGCTCTCAGTTAACATAAGAAAAAGAGGATCATGGGGGACCAATGGTCACCGATTAGGCATGGTTTGTAATATAGAGGGCGCAAGTAGGTACAAGTAGTGCAGTGGGCCTTTAAGTATAACTTGGCTTGATTCCATGACTTTTTTCTCTTTTTTTGAAATATATTCTCACTGTGTGCTTTTACGAGATCTTCTGTGAAAGTGTAAATTGATTTATTAACACGGTGTACCGAAGCGAATTTCTCTGACACGCTGCACTAAATACATGCATTCCTCGTGAGTATATTCTACCGTAATGGGCTGACTGAACATCGGCGATGAATAACCCGGTAGCTCTTTGTTGGAATTAAATCGTAAATTAGGACGATTAATTTCGTTTGTAATAAAGAGCCATGAGTGATGTACTCAGGTGGGACGAAAAAAAGAATGTATATTATATTGGGGGGAGGGTCGGGGCGTGTTCGAACATCATGACAAATTGTACGGTAGCGGGGAGAGATAATGTAATGGATTCATAGATACCACTCATCAATCAAGCGCCAACACGTAAATGCATAAACCTGGTTTTGTATCGAATGTAATATTATTTGTTTTGTTGATATATTTTAGGTGCCTCATGGGTGGGGAAATAATTATTAAGGGGGTCTCAATTAGGGGGCACATTCATATGTGTGTACTTAATTTATGCCAAGTTGGGCTCTTGCTCGAGGCACGGGACACGTGTCCATGTGTCTTCACTTCTCCAGATCCGCTGATGTATAGCGTCGATGTAGAAACTAAACACTTATATAGGGGATGAATGAATAAATGAGCGATGGTGGCGTCAAGAGGATCTCTGATCTTATCTACGAAAAACTGAAGGTCATCTTGGAGAATGTCATAGATGATCGGTCACCTATTGTAGCCAACAAACGTGTATTCCACGAGTACTCTGCATTCTTCTGTACCGTATTTATATACGGTCTATATAACTAGCGCACTCACATGTAATCCTCATCGTCATGAATGTTTGTAAAGTCAATCATAATTTGAGAGTTTGTGGAAAGAGAGAGAGAGCAGGAGAGAGAGAGACAGACATACAGAGAGACAGAGAGAAATAGAGCAAGGGACAGAGAGCCAGAGACAGAGAGCGAGACAGAAAACGAGACAGAAAGAGAGAGAGAGAGATAGAAAGAGAGAAAGAGAGAAATATAGAAAGAGATAGACAGAGAGAGAGAGAAAGAGAGAGAGAGAGAGAAACAGAGACAGAGACAGAGGCAGAGACAGAGAGCGAGACAGAGAACGAGACAGAGAGAGAGAGAGAAAGAGAGACAGAGATAGACAGAGGGAGACAGGGAGAGCAAGGGAGAGAGTAAAAGAGGGGAAGAGTGTAGCGCTCAGGAGTCGGGGAGGGAGGAATGACAGCCGCACGACATTTACATCTACCGATGAAGTGCAATATAGAGGCACTGTGGTCGAGTAGATAAGTTGCCTCTCTGGACTGGGCTCACAAGGTGCAGGGTTCTAGACTCTGCCATGGCGCTATCATTTTGGCAAGACGACAATCCACATTTGCAACACTTGACCCAGGGGAAGTACATGGGTACCTGGCAGAAATTAATTTTGTAAGATGCTATATCGCTGTAGTAAATGGAGTTGTGGTTTAGTGGTTAAATCACCGGACTGTGAACACAGGGGGGAAGGGGTTCGAATCCCTTTCACATCACTTCTGTCCTTCGGAAAGACATCAATATACATTTGCCAAATTCATCCCAGGTGACGTTAATGGGAAGACATGCAAAAGCCTGGCGCCAGAGTGTCCAGTCTGACAAACATTTTATTCCAAAACCCTAAGGTACAGGACCATTTGTATACCACTCTAATTTGTTTTCATCTGTGTAAAATAAGAAACGTACTAGAAATCAATTGGAATTGATTAACATTTGATAGTCACGCATGTATAATATATCTACCCTTTTCTTTGTGTCGATGCAAAGAGATTGTAGATCAACCAACAACAAAAAAGAGTGTCTCTCTTCTCATGTCGGATACATGCTCGAACGTTCAATTTCTATAATGAAATGAATTGAGTCAAAAGTAGAATTCGTGAAGTACGGAACCCTGATTTCCAGAGAGTAAACGTAAAGTACTTTCAAGCAATGCATTGGGTTCATTGCCTGGTCACTTTGATGAGAAATCCATCAGGAATAGTAGGTATCCATGAGATTTTATTATTAGGCAGGTCCATTATAATTATGTTGCATACGCAATACCAAACCTCAGCATTTAATATATGATTATATCAAGCTGATAATCGTAAAATAGAGCTTAAATGTGACGAAGCATAAAATAGAATTATAAGACTATTGTATGTCCCATAGAAATCACGTTTAAGATTACGTAATACGTCGTTGTCATATTTGCACATGTCAATGTGTGACGCTAAAGGCTGTAAAAATTGATATCTTTATTTCATTTCACAATTCGATAACAAAATCCAGTATTATACAAGTAACAGTATAACACGCCCGAGGAGGTAGCCGGGAGTGTTTGGACTGTTTTGAAGGTACCGAGTGTGGGTAATTCTTACAATTCGATAACAAAATTCTCACAATTCGATAATAAAATCCAGTATCATTATCCATATTACGGGTTAGGCAAAATAAATGCCTGGTCACGTGTACGCTTTCAACCAATCATTTGATTAGGATCCACGTCATCATCTATATAACACTTAGTAACGTATGGCACCTGGCTTAGACTTACCCTTCTTCGTCCTGAAAAAATAGACTATCCGTGCATTGATGTTGATTTTAATGATTTCTCACCTCCCCCCCCCCCCCCCCCGCCCCACCCCTGCCACAACCCTCACCTCCTCTGCGCCTGAGCATCGGTACACATCGACGAGCAAATTATGAAATTACGAAATATAATTATACGCGGGAAAGGGAGGTTAATGTGTCATGAGAAGGAAGGGAACTGTTCAAACATCTAAGAGATAAGTAGCCATACGCGTGATTTTTGTATCACCATACCATTGCATACCCTTGGTTTCCTAGACATTGTCCAACTGTTTTCAGCTCATTAGGTCTTTCAAATGTGACGATAAACGCTTGTGCCTTGGCATTCAATTAACTTTTAGAGGGAATAATGCGTTCATTATGAAAATGCAAAACGCCTTTATAATTTGAATCAAACGCTCAATTAATTTTTAGAGTAAGAGGACACTATACTAAACACGACCTTGATATAGAAACGATCTCCGCATTTCTTCCGCTTTGGTAAATAATCCACGAGTCCGCCATTAAAGGGGAAGTCCACCATAATAATTGAGTTGTAATATAAGGAGAAAATAGAGAATCAGATCAGAAAAATTCAAGGAAATATCTGATGAAAGATGAAACAAAATCCTTAATTAATTTATTTGTCATCGATTAAACACAAAAATATTTTTAAAATCTCCATAATGGATATAAGTTCTTAGACTTCAAAAGGATGACGACGAGGATGGGATTCGAACCCACGCGTGCAGAGCACAATGGATTAGCAGTCCATCGCCTTAACCACTCGGCCACCTCGTCCTATCATGGTTTTCTTTGCGAGCTGGTTCTTGTTTATTTGAAGAAAACTAACATTGGCAAAGGAATAGATAAGTTTCATATAACTATTCAAATTATAAATCTAAGGCTTTAAGGCATAATATGTATTTTTCATTGGATAAATGTCAAGCCATGGTTATTGTTGTACACAAATAATGGAAAGCTTCTTACTGGGGAAACGACAGAGTTGCCATTTGTTGTTGCTGTCTTCTTCTTCTCCTCTTTCTTTCTCTTCTTCTTCTTCTTCTCTTCTTCTTCTTCTTCTTCTTCTTCTTCTTCTTCTCTTTTCCTTCTTCTTTTCATTCTCCTTCTTCTTCTCCTTTTCCTTTTTCTTCTCCTTGTCCTCCTTTATCTTCTGCCTCTTCTTCTTCTTCTCTTCTCCTTCTTCCTGTTCTTCTTGTTCTTCTTTTCATTCTTCTTTTTCTTCACCTTTTTATTTTTCCTCTCCTCCTCCGTCTTCCTCTTCTTCTTTTCTTCTTCTTTCTATTGAATTCCTCCGCTTGGCAAAGAACTGTGTTTAGCTGAAAACTTCGTATTTTTCTTAACGATTTAATAATGGATTTCTTCATTTTTAAAAATAGCTTCCTTTATCACTTCTTTCTTCGTCTATTCTCAATGGTGTGCTTCTATTTAAGCCATCTCGATGGTTTTCCCCTTTTAAAGTCAAGTTGTTGGTGCAGTGGACTTTTCCTTTAAACACCCCGATCCGCCCATAATTATAACCTTCAACGCCATTTGAAGCACTCATTCTCACGGGGGATAGCAATTACACAATGCACATAATGCCGTCATTTGCATTTGCTCATACCAATACATTGAGGACATTTGCGGGCACATTAAAATGAATCTAATGGAATGTCACGGATAACTCATTAAGATGTTACCTTCGCATATAATCAACCTTTTTATGTGTGTGTGTGTATTCAATCAAGAAATGTTAGCGATGTCTGCGAACAATCAAAGCGGCTCAGAGTCGGGTACATGTATGTGAGTCATCGGGGTGCAGATCTGATAGATACAAATATCCATCACTATATTTTATAACTCCAGTATACTAAAAAAAGTTGTCTGTGTCAGACATATTTATATCAATCCATTTTCATTTTCATTTTCATTTTCATCATCGTCGTTTAACATCACCAGCTTTTGCTCTCTATGATAAATTCTTGGTAGTGTGTTAACAGTAACATTTTGTTTTAATGTCAAAATGTATATTATTATTGTATTGTGTACACGTTCAAAATTTGGTTATAATTTGTATATCTTGTATCGCTGAAACGTAATTTGATATGTATGTTGCAGATGAAAATCAATTTAATTTAATTAATTTCAATTTCAAGATGTATAGTGCTCTTCCCTACCTCCCCCCCCCCCCCCGAAAAAAACAACCACAACAGCAACAGCAACAACGACAACGAAACCTGAAAAATAAATTGTGATTGTGAACAAAATATTCGTTAACGTTTTTTTTTTACCAACATCTGGCACAAATGGATTTTGACATGTAATTTTCAAAACAATGATGTTCGAAGAAGTGTATATGGAATAATGCAATCAAAATATCATTTGCAAGCAAATTACTTTTACTTTACGGAAAACAAGGAATTATTTTTATAAAGCTTATAATTTACTCACACTGTCTGGAACGCTCAGTTAAATACAGACAATTGCAACCTAATCATCGATTCATTTAGTATCAATTTGTTATTATAATCTGCCTTAGTATTCAATTGATTTTTGATTATGACTGTCTGGGTGTACTTTATTTACCGACATTTATCACATCGATTTCAAGAGTGGATCGTTCGTATTCATGTATAGTTGTACATGTCTGTAAATCACTGACTTGTGAGGAAAACCTGAACTTGAACAGGAATTCATTTCCTTGTTGGCTATCTTCAGACACAAGTCAGTACTATTTGTTTTGACTCCTTTGTCTCTTTACGTTTTTAATGATTTTGCCTGAAAATGAATTAAGTAAATAAATAAATGAATTAATTAATAACTATATGTATGAATAAATAATGAATACATAAATAAATAGATAAATAAATAAATAAATAAATGGAAACAACTTTGAAGGCACATTAAGAGGTAGAGGTGAATGCTTTGAGCCGGATTTTTTTTTTTAAATAACAATGATTACAAAGCACTAACATGCTTCAATAGGGCCATTTACACTTGCATCCAATACGCCAAAAGATGCCATTATTGCAGTGAGTAGAAAGCGGGATAAGCAAACCACATAATATGATCAAACCGCAATGCTCTTATAATGTTATTAGAATTCTGATAAAGATGCCTCTCCCACACAATGACATCTCAAGGTGCAGCCACAACAGCGCACGTAGTGTCATTGAACCAGTGTGTAAATGGCGGAGCGAGCGGGGGGTGTAGTAGTAGGGGAGGAACCAATGCCCGTTGCGTCATTTGCGTCAATTCAAATGCGTTATTATCTACGCTAATCGAACCTGTTTAAGTATCGAGAGCTCATAATATACGCAGGTTAATTAAAGCACTGTTAGCACTGTTCATTTTGCAATCACTTCGAATGTTGTACTACGTCACTTTCAAATGGCGCAAGCAACGACGACGGCATTAGTCCCTGACGCTTTCATACGTCAGACCATTGACGCAACGTGCGCGATGGGTATAATACGTTAATGGCAAGCAATACACTATTTTCGCAATCAAATTTAATTCATCAATCTTTGTTTAGTGCCATGTTACAAATTATTTCATGCACTTGTTACGAATAATTGCATTTTGATAGTCATATGACGCATTACATACATTTCGTGTTCTCAGGTAGGACAAGCTATAATGTTTGTCCTACCCCTGGGAACAATTAGTGTATGCAATTTGCATTTTGACTATTGAGATATTATTATTCATAACCGGTAAATGAAATAATTTGTAAAATGGCACTTAACAAAGATTTATGTGCTTTTTCATTTCTTTGCAGGGAGAGGTGGACGTGTACACGGTACTTGTGTGTATTATGATGAAGCTCGAATAATGAGAGTATCGGACACATTTGATTTATGTAATCATTTTGCAAATGATGTTTGTCGTAGGCATCGTTCAATTCATTCTCGTGTCCATCATTATGCATTGACTCATAGGGGATATATTTATACCCTTGTTTCGACCCCCCCCCCCCCCTCCCCCATTTCCTCAGAATTTAAGAAATTCTTGTAATAATGTATTATGTGCAAAGTTTATTTGTATAGTTACCAGAAAAATGAATTATCTATCTTTCTGTTGGAAATGAAATAAATATGAATTTAATTTAATTGAAATTAATACAGATTTGGAAAAGGATGAGAGTACTTGAGTTTAAGCATGTACACGGCACTGCCAAAGTCACATAGCATTTTTTAAAGGGTGAAGTTTACGCATGTGTTTCCAGCAATTAAGTTAGCATCGATGGTTGTAAAATTCAGAGTTGTGTCCTAGAAATCACCGAAGCTAGGGGCGAAATCTTCCCTGAACGGAGACTGGAGTGGAGAAGGAGCGGCAGAGGTATCAGGGCAACACCGCGTGCCGCTAAACCTACAGACCGTTGTTTCGTTTTTATGTTTTTGTTTGTTTTTTGTGGGGGTGAGGGTCGGGGGTTGAACGGGTAAGGGAGCATACGTCAAATTCATCCTATGCTGGTTATGCCTCTTTAAAAATAGATGTTCATGGTCTCTTGCACAAGTTTGAGGTGAGTTACCCATGCACAGAATATTGATGATGATTGTGTTTTCAGCACTGCTAAGCACACCTACCACAATAGTCGTTAACTCTTTTGTAACAGGAGTCACGGACTTATCACGACCGGAATTGCTCAATCAAATACTTGAATGATGAACGATTTATTTATGAATGATGAAATACAAAGCATGATGTTACCATGAATGCATGTTTAACTCATTCTTAAAGCTTAAGCATGGCCCGTGCTATCGGCAGATTCGAGGGCACATGCTTCAGTGACTGTCCTTTCATGCTGCCTGACCTACAGCCGTCAAGGCAAGGTCCGCGTTTCTTAGAAACTTTATGATAGCGTGATCATTGGTCATGAGGTCCAATGATTATACGAATAATTGTAAAAGGGGTCTTTATTATGAGCTATCTAGAGTGATTATTGAAGTCCCCTTTTACATATTTCGCGTAATTATTGTACTGAGTTTTTAATCTTTCACAACCAAAGTTTGCTACACCTTTGAAATAAACTAATGACCCGAGACTGTATGCGTTCTAGGTCATAAGCCCCAAATAAGGCTAGATAAAGAGAAGGTCAAACAAAGACAGACAGGAAAGTCAAAGAAAAAGAAAAAGAAAGTAGAAAAGATAGACAGTCAAACAGAGGATCAAAGAGAGAAAGGAAAGAGAGAGGGGGAGATAGAGAGAAAAAAAAACGAGAGAAAGAAATATAAAGAGAAAAAAGATCGTGAGAGAGAGAGAGAGATAAACAGACAGAATACAAAAGAAGTCGCGAAATATTTGACGTATTCTTCGGGTTGCTATCCCATACTTCTTCTATTCTGCTACCAATCGGCTAATGCGAGTACGTTATTCGTCTCCTCTTAGATTTTGTATGCACTCATGAAACTTTAATTATTTTACTTTTGTCGATGATAAAAGAAAATAAATTGGACCATAACTGCTTAGGGTCAAGGTAGATCCTGGCTGGATTTAAGGCCTTCTGGAATGTATCTCTTTGGTAGCCGGGCTAGAGCCGGGTTAATCATGATGATTGCAGGGCCCTCAAGAAGAGCGGTATTAATACTAATGATGCTACCCTGGATGGTCAAAAATTTGTATCATTATTTTTATCATTATTATCATCGTCCAACCTCTCACCCACTTTTCTCTATTTCTTTCTTTCTTTCTTACTCACCTTCTTGTTGTTTTTTCTCGCCTTGATTTACATCCTAATTTACACTTCCATCCCTTTCATTTAACTACGTCCTAATAAGTACGTTCTAATAATGCACAAAATATTTTAAGCGTGTAATTCGTATTAACCTGTATTGCATTGAAAAGATGAATTTATCCTTATTGTTAATTTTAAGAAGCTACGTAGATTACTTGAAACGTGAATGAAAACAATTTGAATTGGTTTTGAGGAGAACGCGTAGATGAGAAAAAAAAGAGGATCGACGGGGTTATAGCTTGAAGTGGCGGCTCGAGAAAGGATGGGAGAAGACTATGACGAAACAATTTGCCCCCCTCCCCCTTCCCCCTCCCCACTTCTCCCTCTCTCCCAACCTTCCTTGTACCAGCTCCTATATTTGAAGAGTTTAATTCCAAAAGGAGATAACTCCACTTTTGATGAAAATTGAGTTATTGATATCAGAACATTGTTCACTTAAAGTCTTTCAACAAAACTATTTACCTAAATTTTGGGAGCAATTATATTTAAAAAAATGCACCTTCTAATATCACTTTTCCATAGACGCCTGTACAAAATCTGGTAAACAATTTTTTTTTTCTCTAAAGTTACACAAATGGATTTATCCCCTTTTGGAATTAAACTCTTCATTTACAGAGAACCAATCACCAAAGCAATATTTAGCTCTCTGTAATTCTGCACTTGGACCAAAAATTGACCGGAAAATTATTATGATGATATCCGAGATATTTGATAGGAGCTTCTTCAATGCAGTTGTATAAATACACGGCTGATCCTGGATTGGAAAAACTGAGCCACCGAGATTTACTAAATTCTCAGGTCAGATGGCAGAATGACTTAAAGAGAAGATTGGATTCTGGTACTGAGAAGACTAATTCGTGAGCTTCCTCGTTCTAGTTTATGTCTGTTTTTTAAAAGAATATCATATAAGAAATGTTCCCTGAAAAGGGTTGCTCTGAAAATGCCCATGAGTTCAAAACAATAAGATTTCAAAATTCTCAAGTCAGATGGCATATTGGCTTAAAGAGAAGATAGAAATGTCCCTTGAAAAGGGTTGCTCTGAAAATGCCCAATTATAAACAATGAGATTTACGAAATTCTCAAATCAGATGGCAGATTGACTTAAAGAGAAGCTTGGATTCTAAAAAGTGAACAATAATTCGTGAGCTTTTTTTTTTTTTTTTTTTTAATATCTGTGTAAAAGCATAGTTGAAATGTTCCCTGCAAAGTGCTGCTCTGAACGCGCCCACGAACTAGAAACAATAACATTCTCGAGTCAGATGGCATTTTTGCCTAAAGAGACGTTCGGCCTCTAGTTGATAAAATAAGTTATCTGACAGACCTGAGTACTATACAATAACCCACAATCAGTATTATAACTATCAGGAATTCCGGTGATCGATGACCCAAAATGACCCACGGAACTTTGATGATGACATTAATGACCATTTTTAAACAAAATTAGTATTACCCCCCCCCCCTTTTCAAGAAGGTCTATCATGAAAGTGATATGCTTGCTCTTTAAAACAATTTCCCTGAAATCTACATTAACGAAAGTGTTATGGAAATAAATATGCTTCATGGAAATCTGTGCACACCATGCCTTCCATTAAAGGTACTACAGTATGTCCCATTTGCAGGCCAACAAAAATAAAAGGTTAGATTCCAACGGCATTTGAAAGATAATACTAATTTAGAACATCCCTCAAAACGAAAGGGCTTGAAAATGTCTTTAAGTGGGAAAATAACGACCATTAGTTGTCGAATCGACTTTAGTGATTGTAATCCATGTATTCATAGTCTAATTCAGACCCTTCTACCGAATGGTCGTACGTTTTGTGCTGCGCAAAGATTTAATCAGTTAAATTTTGGCCATCACAAGAAGTGGGTTTATATTGATGTAGACAAATGCTCATGTATTCTTTTCAGCTCATTTTCTGTATGTTAATACCATGAAGAAGGAAACCGTCAGTCAGTCACTCAATAGTGTCTGACAGTAAAGTCTAGAAAGTAAACATGTTTCCATGCATAATTTGAATATTAGGACATTGCTAACGTTTAAATTCCGCAGATAGGACATACATGTACATGTACGTGAAATATTCACAATTCCTGCAAAGTTCTACAGAATTTGATGTTGGCTGCAAATGGGATATGGTACCTTTAAATTTAATTCTTAAAACAGTTTGTCAGCACAATGAAACAATGATCAAGACCTATGGCAAATAATGCCCAATGTTGCACCCCCCCTACCCCTTTATGGCGTGTGATGGGCTTTTTTTTATTTGTATTCGTTACGTATTATTTTGACATTACTGATTCATTGGATTTAATTGTATTAATTATTTTATTCATTTCCAATTCTTATATGGACATGATGAAGCATGTACATGTACAAATTACATATAATTGACAGTTAAAAAAATGCAGTAAGATTGTATAAAAGAAAAAATGGAAATATTAAACAAAACCTGAAAATTATATAACAGTACATTGTCGACCTCAATGTCTCCATTTAAACGGAGGGGCTTGCTAAAGACGCAATGATTGTTTGGCACAAGTCCCTTAAAACTGAGTATGAAAGAAATGGGAGCGACGGTTCATTCGCAATGATCTTTACACGTCAGTGAAATGATTTACATTTTAATCTTGTTTGTGGTAACTGTTATGAGCAGGCGATAAGTACTTGGCACGTTTTATGCTGAAGCTGTTTCCCGCGCATTCTCTCTCTCTCTCTCTCTCTCTCTCTCTCTCTCTCTCTCATACATACCTGAGATGGCGCGCTGAATGATAGTTCCACCATCTAGCTTCAGTAGCACCCTATTTTAAAACCATCGACAGAAATGACGACGAACAACAAGTAGGAAGTATGTACACGAGGATGGACGAAGAGGGAGTGATGGGGTTTTTGGAGAAGTGGAAATTTTTGTGACGTCATAACCATGTTTTTCGACGTCACAACCAAGTTTTGTTTTAATCGTAGCCTTGTTTCTTACTGGTTATGGACACGTTAACTACGAACATTATAATCATTTCTAGGTGCCTTAACTACTTCAAATGTCATTCAATGCAAATGAAGGCTTTTCATAATCATGTTTTATCATTGGTCTATTTTGTACAGATTTGATAACCAATAATTGCAAAAATTGTATAATCATTGGCAATGTGTCTTCAATAGCTTAATTACAATTCAATGTAAATGGTAGGTGCTCCGTAAATAGTTGGTGGTGAAATGCAGTGGCACTGTTTTTCTTGTTTAGATCTAAACCCCGTGTAAATAATTATTTACTTGATACTGGGTTGGCTAGTAGAGCTGTATCATTATAGCAAATGAAGATAGGTATCGTGCCCTATCGGTTAAGTGATTCTTTAATTCGTTAAAAATAAGTTTTGCATTATTTTACTGAAATTATAGATCATATTCGATCATTCATGAATTAATCATATCATAATCTTTAGGGTTATAGAATGATTTTGAAATTATTGATACGATAATTTTGTGGTGTTGCCGATTGCTCACGTAACTGTATTTGTCATAATGCCGTTACGAAAATCATTATGACTAATAGTGATAGCAATATTCACAACCAAGCAAAGATGATGCATTCATAGGGTGTGGGCATACTTTCGGATGTTATTTGTTTGTTTACTGTACTGTAACTAAGTTGGATACTACAAACTAGAAAGATCTATTTGTGGCACCATGGGCCCACGCATTAACAAATGCAGGCCTATTCATAGAGCAGATACCATATAAATAGATATATAAATATGATATATTGGTATGTGGGTGTCACTTTCACATGCCAAAGGATGACGAAGAAAATATGATTATAGAAGCGGAAAACCGTCTGACGTCAAACTTCATGCTGCAGTTGAATATCTAATCTTCACGCCTCAGTCTTCTAACAACTATAACTACGGGTCAACGCTCTCCCGGCACGCCGTCCCAAACTCCGGACAGGACAGCGCTCATCATCAGCGTTCTGATGGGGGTAAGATGCCGACATTTGCATGGGGGATCACGCTGAGACACCACTTGGATGTCAGCAGCACCGGGACGAAATATTTACAATTATTTTGACATGATTGGCCGCGGGTTATGACAGCGATGAGGGGTTAGCGGGTGACGCCAAACGGATGCAGAAGACAGGCACATAGGCAAAGAGAAACAGAAAGGGGATGGAGAGAGGAAGAGAGAGATATATAGAGAGAGAGAGAGAGGGGGGAGAGCTAGAGAGGTGGGAGAGAGATTGGGTAGGGGGTCGGGGCTGACTTCCCTTCTGTTTTATCGTCTTCTTATTCTAAGAATATTTTTACCCAGTATTATCTTTCCTTAGAATTTTTTTCCCCGTCCTTGTTTTTCTTTGGTTACAGTGATTAAGCTCCGCCTCTCCTCTCTCTCTGAGTCTACGTAATTTTTCACCTCGTTATCACTTTGTCTGTCTTTGTTTGTCTGTCTCCCTCTTCGTCAATCCCCCTATGTGTCTGTCCACCTACTCTGTTCCAACCCCTCCCATCTCTCTTCTCTCTCCCCCTCTCCCTCTCTCTCTCTTTATCTCTATCTCTCACTATATATCTTTCTTCTTTCCTCCCCGTCTATTATTTGATTCCTCTTCCATTTTGTGTATTTCTGTTTCTTTTCGTTTCCATCTTAACTCTTGCGTGGAAGAAAAAATATATATATATATCACGATTCCGGAGTGCAAGAACCACAAAACTCGTTGTACTTTCTAAATTACATTGCATCAAACAGTATTGTCGCCCTCTCGTGGTGCAACACGCAGTTTAATCATCCGTGTTATTGCGTTTGCACTCCACCTTCATAATTAGCATGCTCACTATTTACTCCGCAAGATCACGCATGACAGGGCTTTAACGTGGCGGTGATGATACGGACAGCTCGGGTAGCTGCAGGGATGAAGATTGGGGGAGTGTCCCCTTCCCCTACCACTGCCCCATCCTCTCCGCAATCCACACCTGGTATACCGTGTTGGTTGATGGCGACGTTGTCACCATTCTATGCCAATGCAATATTTTTTATACTGACACTAGTGTTCATCAAGTGTTTCTTCTCCAATATTAACCCATCCTTTTAGTAAGTCAGCATTTCTTCCCCTCTTCTTCCTCCACCAGTTCTCCACATTCTCTCTCTCTCTCTCTCTCTCTCTCTCTCTCTCTACCTCTCTGTCTCTCTCTCTCACACTCACTCTCACTCTCTCTCTCTCTCTCGTTCTTTTAATTTCTCTTCCTTTTCAGAACCTTCTATACCAAACCCCTTGTTTATTCTTATTAACCCTCTAATGTCGCTGTTGTTCTTCTTATCATTGTTGTTGTTCTCGTTCTTATTCTTGTTCTTCTTCAACTCCTTGTTTTTCTTCTTCATATCTTGTAATCTTCTTCTTCTCCTTCTTCTTCTCTTTCTTTCCCCTACTCCTTGATCCTCTGGACTCAGTCCTGTGGTATGTCTCTGTTTTGAGCCAGAAGGGCGCTAACCCCTTTTTAAAATCATATTAGTTTACGCTCTAACTTCTTCTGGGTACAAAACAGATTCTGATTTGTGTCCCCTAATATGCCTCCAAGTGAAATTTTCCTTAATTTCATTTTTTTCGATTCCTTTTACTCATTTATTGTATTACATAAAAAATTCCTATCTTTAAAGCACAATTTATGGTATGATCACTTAGTTGTCACTTATTAAAGGAGCCTAATACTAGTATTCAGTTTTCTTTTTATTTAATCATTTTGTTTATGTTTATATAAGGTACAGTAAATCTTTCAGCATTCATACACATCATGACTGAGTTTCAACTGTGACAGATGGTTTATAATTCCTTTGTTGAAATGTTTTCTTCTTCATTCCTTTTGTCCAATTGGAATGAATGATCTCTCATTCAAGGTTTAAACCGTATCCATGATTTAGGTTTAAATAATTGGGTTCATTATACCCAGATTACCTTTGACTGTTCCAATTATTAGGCATTTCAAGGTTTCCTCGAGTCCGATAATTCATTCCTTTCTGGGTATGTATCGTGGATTGATGAATGCGGATTTAATGAGGGAAATCCGTGAATTATCATCATGTTTTGACAGGCAGTTAGTAATTATGCCTGGGAAGGGGTTCAATCATTCCGTACAAGAATGGCAATAGAGAGAGAAAGATAGGGAGAGAGAGAGAGAGAAAGAGAGGGAGAGAGAGAGAGAGAAAGAGAGGGAGAGAGAGAGAGAGAGAGAGAGAGAGAAAGAGAGAGAGAGGGGGGGAGTAAGATAGCTATTACCTGTATTTCAAATAGATTTCAAGAATATGCTGCTGTGAAATATACTGGGATATTTTTGTTTCAGACATCTTCATTTTTTGTCTAATGATAATGACTGTGTGATGTTTACTTGCTGACTCTAAATCACAGGCTTAATGTACTCTAATGTTGCTACAATGACAATTGTTTATATAGTATGATGAACGCACACTGAATCAAACGAGTAAAGATCACGAAACCAAAAGAGGAAAATTAGACAAAAGATCTACCCCCCCCCCCCCCCTCCCCTTCCTGCGATGGCAATGTTTGTATCAGTACCCATCGTCATCCGGGTATGTTATCCCGTTATGCTCGATTAAACCCATTGCCTATTGAATTGGATGTGTAGAGTATCAAACAAATAAAAAAAACATGAATATATAGCAATCATCGGGTTCCAAAATTCCTCTTTTGCCCCTTAGGTCAGTGCAAAAGTACATTCATGAAAGTGTAGAGGCTGAACATGAAAATGGCGGTTTTTGTTTGTTTTACCTACACATTCCAAGTAGCCTTTTGAATGGAACAGAGCTGTTTTCTTCTCAACTCTAATGGACTAATGTTGAAAGCATCTTTATAGATCAGGGGGCGTTTCATAAAATTTGTCATCAGTGACAAAATGAAAGTTTTTGTTATAAGCTACTGAAACCCTTGCTTCTGATTGGTTATCAGCAGATTTGTCACCGATTGTTGTCATTTTTCATTGAAAAAAGGCTTTGTGAAACGGGCTCCAGAGTTGGGGTATGGCTGTCACTACCCACTTAAAACATGTAGAAATGAGGACATGAATGAATAAAATGTGATACTCCTATGAGTCTAACCTAGATATGAACTCATTTGCCCCCAGGAAACAGTATGCATGGGACAAGACATTTGACGATTATCGCATCGAAGTGCGAAGCGCGCCATCCCCTTTGTTTTAGATGCAGGCTCGGGTTCACTGCCGTTAATAGATATTTGCTGATTGTATTAAAGTTTTGACAGAATACATCTCATTTTTATGAAACTTTCCTGGAAATGCGACTGCATGTAAGCGTTTTTCAAGTAACCGGGTTTCAAAGCGAGTATGCATTGGACAACTCATTTAACGACTATCGTATCGTTGTGCGTAGGCGCGCTCCTCCCCTCTGTTTTCGACGCAGGCTCGGGTTCACTGCCGTTACATATTTGCTGATTATATTAAAGTTTTGGCAAAATACATATCATTCTCATGAAACTTTCCTGGAAATGCGAGGCATGTATAACGTGTCTTTCAAGTAACCAGGTTTCAAAGCGAGTATAAATAGAACAAGACATTTAACGATTGTCGCATCGGTGTGTGTAAGCGCGCCCCTCCCCTCTGTTTTCGATGCAGGCTCGGGTTCGCCGCCGTTGTATATTTGCTGATTATATTAAAGTTTTGGCAAAATACATCTCATTTAGACTATACTTTCATGAAAATGCGACTGCATGTACATGTAAGTGTTTTTCAAGTAACCGGGTGTCAGAGCGAGGGTTTAATTGTAACTTATCCCGTTATTGGTCGGTATAAATTGGAATCGCGCCGTTTTGGTTATGATGCGATCCATCACTTGTGCAGGAATTTGATGTTCGTGAAGTAAATAACGTCCCGGTTTCGAACTTTGCCAATCTGCATCCAATCAAACCACATGACATGTCATATTGCTTTGAACCCGGCCGATTTAGTGAATGATATACAGAGAAGTTAAATAGCAACCCCCCAAAGCATGTCGTATATTAAACGCCCCTGAACGCGTTTTTAATCAAGGGCTCGCACAATAGATCTCATTCACATCCGCTAACCCGAATCATTATAAATGGGACTACACGTTCTATCAACCGCAATGAGGGTGAATGATGAGGGAGAGGATGAATGATGAAATTACTCCGCCCTAGATAATGTCAATCAATTTTCAGAGAGGGAAAAAGTAATATCATGCTGGTCATGTATTTGCGGACTCCATAAAGGGTAATCAAACTTTGAGGTCCAGTAGTAGAAGTGTGTTTGATTCGAAATGGTCATTCGCTGTAGCTTTTATCGAATATTTATTTAAAGAGACGTAAACCCAACTTGACTTTTATAAGTCGGAATGTTAAATTATGACCCTTTGCGTACCAAAATAAAGTAATGTCTGACTCCACTTACCTCGCAGCCCTGTGCCATATCATTTTATATATCTCTCTCTTTCTCTCTCTCCACCCCCCTCTCTCTCTCTCTCTCTCTCTCTCTCCCTCCCTCCCTCCCTCCATCTGTATGTTTGTCTGTCTATCTTTCTATTTATCTACTTATCTATCTATCAATGTTAGTTCATTTATCTATCTATCTCGCCCACCTCTTTATCCATTCCCTTTCCTCTTTATTTTTCTCCTTTCCCCTCTCATTTCCCTTAATGCCTTATGATGTTCCCTGAAGCAGCCTTTCCAAGCTATAACATCATTGTAAAATGAACAGTATTTAATCAGCCGGCCTTATTTGCATACACATGAATTCTTCTTCAAAATGTGCCTCGTGGATTTTTGACAGCTGTTTGTAATGATGGCATGTGTTTACTATTCAGTGTGTATACCGTATCATGTGTTTGGACCTAACAGATAACAAATATGACAAGTAACCTCGCTATTTTTTTAAGCATTCTAATTTTCAGGGGGTGCGATATGTATATGATAAACGCTCTAAAGTCTAAACGGTCTACACTTCTGAACACTGTGTAAACGTAGATGAAAACAAACCCCTTGGTCAATTCACATACTAAAAAAACGTGTCTATAACTAATTATATTCTTAAGGGCTTAGTTTAGTAACCGTTTTTAAGGACCAAACTTCATCAAACATATTTCATATTAAAAGTTCATGTCTGTTACACATGAATGCCCCCTTAGTCCCATACATGACTTCATGTTTTTACCAAGTTACCATGCCTCTACCAAGAACACTGTCCCTGCCTCTAACATAGCCGTTGTCAATTTAGATCGCCACGCTTACAAGGAAAACGCTGACACCTCCTTGTGAGGAGCATATAGAGAGTCCATATCTCCCCTGAGATGGGTCATATTATTCGATGCACTGCTCCGGGGTAGGATCAGCGTTTATCCCCTCGGCGGAAAATGTCATTGCTTCGTGTTTTCAATATCTGTTCTCAATAAAAGACGATTATCTTAATGAGATTTGTCCCCGAGGAATATGTGAGGGCCATTATAACACGATGACATCATTCGGGTACCACTTCACATCAGAGACTTAAGACTTGTCGGAGAAATGTCTTTATACCATGAATGTAAACAGATTGTCTATAGGTTGGTTCAATATATAGTTTAATAGTACCAGGTCCAATATGCAAAAAGGATTTACTTCAAATCTTGTGTACCTGTATAAATATGTTTAAATAAATAAATAAATAAATATTATGTGTAAATGTTGTGCAATTATAAATAATAACTACTGCCGGTATCGAGAGATAATTGTAATGGTAATATGATGGTTTTTATTAAAAATTCATTTGCAGCCAGATGGCTGAATTGCAGAATTGTGTATACTGTAAAAACATAAATATTTATACAAACATAAATTGTATAGGATTTCCCGGCCAAATTCGCGTGTTCGTCATTCGAATTCATTTACTTTGCATTTAAGTTAGCGCAGATTGGCTTTGCCATGCCAATTATCATTCAATTTTCCAGTTTTTGTATTTAATTTAGGATTTTGGTCGAAGCGTTTCATAGATCTGTCATTCAATTTAGAAACTGCTCAACTAGCATTCAAATTAATATTCACTTGTCGAAGCGTATTTTTTATCATTCAAATTAACACCTGTTATTCGTATTCATAATATTTTTTATTCAAGTTAGGAATGTTAGGGGGAATAATTGCAACAAACTTTTACAGTTTTTAAATAATGCAGTTAAAATGCATGATTTGCCATTGGGGTCTAAGCTGTTATTCCAATTATTTTATTTTCAGGACAATGCAGATGGGTGTAGTCAGACATAAAGTAAAGAAGGGGCGAAATCAAGGGATATGGCATTTCTGCACGGACATGCATATACCCGGGAAAGGTGGGGGTACCCTCAAGCCTCAATCGCCCCTTTTTACTACAGACTCGGAATTTTACAAAAGTAATTCACATCGTCTCTTATACCCAGCACACCCCTCTGTTTTTCTTAAAGAGTTTCATAGTTTACTTGCCCGGCAGCAGATCGATGGCTAAAGACATGGCTAAATAATGAATCATGTTCAAATTGTTGACTCTAGTCTCTACCCCAGTCACAATATTGTACCCTTCTTCCATAATGAAATTATGATGAAATTATGATATATTTATGATGAAACATAAAACAAACAACTTCCTTACATGAACATTTACAAATATATACTGAGACCATCAAGTCCGTAGATGCAAGTCGTTTTTTTCTTCTTAACAACCAAACTTAAATGATGATGAATATCAGATAAATCTAATAAGTGTATAAATGCAAGAAAATGAAAAATGATGAAATACACATGAAAAAACAATCTTGAAAGAAAAAGAATGAGCTATAGCTAATAAACGAGAAATGTATATTGACCATCAATTTAGGTGGATAAAGTACTAATTTGAATGCTACAAGTGAATTAGAATGCTATAGTACACCGTCGCGTTGTCAGAAAATCGTGTTGCGCCAATTCGAATAACCAAATAGCGAAAGAAGCACATTGTTCATTAATTTGAATGAAACATACGTAGATTCTAACGAAAATTCCATAGATTTGAAAACTAGAAAAGGAAATATAAACCCGAGATATACCTGACTGCATTAAAACCGTCGAATTTGAACGCAAGAAAAAATTAATTTGAATGACAAACTCGCGAATTTGGCCAGGAAATCCTATGTTAAGACATATCACACAGTGAATGAATGTTCTAAATAAATCATCATAGTGCTGGAGGGAAATATAGAAGAGAGGTAGGAGGATAATAGTGCAGACAGCACAGGAGATCCTGGAAAAGTGTGAGATAGAGAAAGACAAAGGGAGAGAAAGGGAGAGAGGGAGAGAGAAAGAGAGACAAAGCGAGAGATAGAGAGATAAAATATAAAAGATAATGCTGATGATGACAGTGTATATCACACATATCGAATAAGGTAAAATGTACAATTTCGACAGAGAGAATACTGGTTGTAAAAATTAATAAATTTAAAAAATTAATAAATTACATGTTATATTTTTCATTGGTGAGTTATGGATATGATATATTGTAAATTGATAGGTAGGTATGCAATCAGATGAAAGACATGAAATATGGTAATTTTGAGATTTTTCTTGTAATAAGTATGTGGTGAGTATGTATGTTTGTTTCAATCATTACAAGATTTTACCATGTTAATCTTGATTTACTTTATTATATTATCATTTTCATTTATCAATTATCAAGGTTGTACAACCGTCTTGGTAACAAAAAGTTATATACTATTTTACATAAAATAAAATAATTATACAGCACCTCTACCTCATCACTTTGGGGATGAGTTTACATGTTATACAAATGTATACAGAGTGCATGATCACTACTGTGGATTTAGCAAGTCAATTAGGTAGAGTACTGGACTGTTACGAAATCGTTTGGTTTTACATTTTAACTGTTATCTGGTATTTGATTTGCGTAGGCTTCTAATGTTCTTACAAGGAGGTATGAGGTAAGATACCTTCTCGCTTGAAATCAGTTTCTCTGCAAAACTCAAACATAGTTTCTTCCTTCTGTCAGCCAAAGAAGACTGAATTCATTAGATTCAGTGCTGTATCATAATTATGACTGATAATTAGGTCCCAAGATTATTTTCAGAGTTCTTTTCTGCACCCTTTCTAGTCGATCTACTTGTTCTTTAGTTAGGCCTCCATTCCACACCGGCGAGGCATACTCTATATTCGAGGGGTCTGAGGAAACCGATGTAGATGGTACAGAGATCTTCGATTGGCTGTCCGTGACCTTTCAGGATCCCAATAAGGTGTATTCTTCCATTTGCACGTTTTATCATGAAATCAACATGATCACTCCATTTTAAATCACAGCGGATTCGCCGCAGTTCAGGAGAGTGTTTCACAAAGACTAAGATCTTATCTATCAAAGGTCTCCTATCCCTTATGTACATTATTTCGATTGATATCAATCGCAAATAAGTTGCGATTGATCGCAAGTGTTTGTATTAAAGACTGGACCCTGGCCACACTAACAGTCCTTGTAAGGAGAGTCCCTATATAATAGGCCAATCAATTTGGTTCGTAGCAGTTCAGGAGACTTTCTTATTAGTTATCCGATTTTGCTCAGACCTTTTTTGATTGGTTAGTCTGAATTTTCTGCTGCTATTGAAAGTGAGTTATTTTTGGAGTGGACTTGGGCTTTAAAGAGTGCTTATTTGGGCCCTGCACTTAAAGTGCGGTATGGTATGTAATCCCGTAGGATTTTTGTGCCAAAGTAGATTTTTTTTTTGTTGCTGTTTTGGCTACAAAAGGGTCCCAATTAACCAAAAATGATGAAGTTCAGACCCCTCCTTCATTTCCTGGGGGTCCTAGACCGGGAGCCAGGGGGGGGGGGTCAACCTAGCTGGGAAGGAAACCAATTTTCATGTGCACAGATGTAAAGATCGCATAGCTCCACGTAACAAATTGACCGTCTGGCATGTTCTAAGTGGTGGGTGTGGCCAGAGGGACGCCCCCACCAAAAAAGTGGCCCTTTTGACGATTTGTTTCAGGTGTGTGATGTACCTGTAGTATATGGGTATTTTATTTAATACAAAATGTACAGCAGATCACTTTTCCTACTCCATAAGTGCCACAACAGCCTATACAAGCTGACAAATATGACAAAATCTATGTAAAAATCCTCGAAATAGCGGCCATATTGGATTTATGCAAATTAGGGACACTTCCACTACTTGGATTTTTTTGGATTTTTAGTATGTCATTTTAGGGACCTTACTAAAATGCATTGCAGTGAAAAATATTTTATTGCAATTTGTTTGACGTTTACCTAAAAAAAGACACAATATTCCTAGCCTAATAATTTGTTTCCTACCTATCATTGAATTAAAATTAAATTAGTAACGAGGCACTTAACAAAGAATTGTACATTAAATTTGATAAAATTTTGACAATGGTCTATCCACTTCCTTCAGTCCCGCCAATAGCATTAAAGAGGGGCCTTAAATAAGATAGTGTGTTAACATTCACGAATAACTTTTCGGTATATCAATCATCATTAGATGCCATCCATTCCCGCAGACCGAGTCGTATATATACCAATTCCAACCAAATGTATTTCGGGTTGATTTTGGCAATGAGTTATTGTACAATGACAGCGATGAATGTGGTTGAACCCCTTTATAACTCTAGAATTATGTTCTAGACATAGGGATGGATACATTTTAAAAGCCATTCAATACATGTATGTACATATCTTACATGGTATTGATATAGAGGCAAGTCCAGAGTATATGATCGTTTAGTTCTATATACGTTACCAAGTAATTACGTATAATTATGGTATAAATTGACATCAGAAGTATCATTTTACTCGATATATGACTTGAACTAGTGGGGCTTTCAATTCAAATTAATGCAAGTATTATACATGTATATACATGTACCACGATATAGCACGTGTTCTTATTACGTTTATGTGACAAAAATGGTTTTACCGCCGAAAATGAGAACTGTAACATCTTTCTTTGTGGATATTTAACTTTATATTATATTCTCCCTTTGCTTCTTTGTTATTTAGTAATCATATTCACCCCCCCCCCCCACCCCCTCCCTACCTTCTATCCATCCCTCTATCAGTTGCTTCCAAGTCTCAAAATTGTTATTATAAGTTTTTTCTGTTAACTATTTACTTGAATGTGATGACGTAAACTTTGTCTCATATAGAACACGTATGAACGTCTTTTTCCTTTCTCTTTCTTTCTCTCTCGCTCTCTCTCTCTCTTTCTCTCGCTCTCTCTCTCTCTCTCTCATCCCCTCCTTTACCTTCTCCCCCTTTCTCATTCATTCTCTCTTTCTTCCCTCCTTCTCTCTCTCTCTCTCATCCCTCCTTCCCTCTCTCTCCTCCCACATTCATATTTCTCTCCCTCCCCTTCTCTCTCTCTATCGCTAATTTCATATCATCTCATCACTACAATATATCTACGACATATCCAGCTGTCTATCCTCTCTCTAAATCTAACAGAGATATCATTGTTATGACATTATGATGCTTATCTTATCGAACTTATTGAACTAAGCATATCCATCCATTCACTCCCATCCCCACTCTCCCCTCCCGCCCCTATCTATCTCCCTCTCTCTATATATATATATCTCTCGCTCTCTCTCTCTCTTTATTTATCTATATAATTATGTATATCTCTCCCTCTCTCCCCATCTCCATCTCTCTCATTCACTCTCTCTCGCTATCTCTCTCTCTCTCTCTCTCTCTCTCTCTTTCCCTCATTCTCCCTTTCCCTATCCATCCCACCCTTTCATTTCTTGCCATGCAATGAGCCGAAACGTACATGTTCTTCGTGAAATAAATCACCTCTACATTTTGGCGGTACGCCTCTCTCGTAAAGTTTGAGTTCGGAATTTCAAAAATAGCGTTACCCCGTCTTCCCACTTCACACGTCCCCACTTATCAGAGGACGTGTATGGTGATGAAACGCAGGCAAAGTGGGTGCAGTAAACTATTGGTGATAATGATGCGATGGGCATGTCACGGTTTTTTATTACACAGCCTGCTTTCACGTCACCGAACTCTTTTCATCTGTTTTGTATCCAACCCCCTATCCTGACTAAGCATTGATCAGCGTTCCGCCACAAACACCGCTCCTTATTGGCCACCACACCAAAACACTGAAAGAGACGCGATCTAGAGCGAGTCGCCACTAAATCTCTCCAGGCACAAGGCAGAAGGAGACAATACTCATCGAGCATCCTATTTTCTGGGTAGAACATTACAAGGACAGGATTAGTACCTCAATTAACAAAGCTGAGACCTTTCACTTATACCAACTTTTTTTGTTTCGTGCCAGCGACTTATTAAAGGAGGGTTAACCACACGCTTGAAGGATTCTTGTACTTCTTTTAAAAACGATGGCATCAGTGTTCTATTGTGCTTAAGTATGTGATTTTGGAATATTCGAGACTAGTCAAGGTGAGTGGTACGATAGTACTTGTGTTATGTTTCTTTTATCACAGGTGTGTCTACTGTGCAGTTTGCTTCGAGATCAGTCATATGACATTATTTTTTCCCGAACCTCACCAATAGATGCCGGTTTCACATCTTTACCATTTCGTCGCTGTTTTCACGAAGTGACGGTAGTGAAAAAAAATTGCATTCACTTTGCGTTACGATTTTCCTCACTACCGTCACTTCGTGAAAACAAGGACGATTTGTATCGTACCGTTAATGCTACTTTCTTCGTTAGCTGCATGATTTTATACTATGTGATTACATACGACAGCGTATATTAAAGGAGCTTGTTCCAACAGAAGAGATCGAAAATGCAATGTAAGTATTACGAACGAAATAGGCCTATAAACAGAAACAGTTTTGTCAAAGTGCAGAGCCTACTCGTAACACGTTTTGTGTTCTTTACAAAATATATAGCATGTTTAAAAGGCATCTATTTTATCCGCAAATAAACCTTCGTCTCAAGGCTCCAGCGACGTGTACCATGTGTACCGATTGACATGTAAATGACTATAATATAATGATGTCATTTCATTAGTATCTGACGTGGTTAGCTTAATAACACTTAGGTTGCTTTCTTCGCCTCTCGATCTGCACGGTCGGTCGTTTGCACAAAAACAATAGGCACCAATTGGTGGAAAGATCGCTCTGCGCAACACAATGGCCTTGCAAAATTACTCTTTGACGCCTTTTGTAGATCTACTCCATGATGTAATTCAGCGATATTATATTCTAGTCCGTGGTATTGCCGTTAAAGTGAGACATATTAAACCTTCTCCAATATATATTTTACTCCGTCTATCCATCTCGCTAAGAAAATGCTACCAAACAATGAACGACATAATATGGACATTGCTTGGACTGAAATATGGATATGAATGAATTACTTTATATTTTAAGATATAGTTGAATTATATGATTTGTATGAAAGTCGATTTGACAAACCGTTTTAAGCTGCAACTTGGTCCGACTACAATGACTGCGGTACATGGGCAACATTTGATTGAATAAACATACATGCAGTTGACATGGTTCAGGTTAATTCAAACGTTAATTCAAATACTCCCCCTTTGTCACATTGGAATAATCTTGGGACAGATAATACACAAGACTTCAAGATCATTTAAGTGTTACCGGTGCACGATTTATATATACAGGTGTTAAAGGGTCGCCATGCAGCCAACCAAGAGTGGCAATGGGCAATTCTACTGAAGATACTGTGTTTGCTCCAAGCCTCTCTCTTAGATACCAAGTTTGATATGAGCAGCTGTTCTTATAAGTTTCCATATATTTTTGTTTAAAGGAATGATTTTCCCTGTGAAGACGAATATGTTATTATACGTTAGGGTGTTCATATCATTTTCCTCCTTGACGCGCTGTGAAGTTTGGGTGAGGATTCTGGAGGTAAAATGCACAAATGCATTTTATTGGTATAATGAAAAGTAATTATAACGGTCTTCTAACATCATTTTTTGTATAAACTGGCGTTTTTTTCGTACAACACCAGAAAGTCACAAACGCTGCAACCGACCTTTAAACTAATAACAGAAGCAAAAGAGAAAACAGAAAGGGGCTTAAGACTGGCCGAGATAGAGGAAGAAAGGGGATACAAGATGGAAAAGATAGGAAGATAGGGGAATAGAGAGAAGGGGGAGAGAGAAAGGTAGATAGCAAGAGGGGAGAAGGGGGAGTGAAAAGAGAAAAGGTAAGAGGGGGAGATAGAGAGAGGGGGAGCGGAGAGAGTATGTACGAGAGTAAAAAGGGTAAAGAAAGAGAGGGGACGAGAGAAAGAAACGCAGAACGAAAGAGAGAGAAGAAATGAGAGAGAGAGATAGAGAGAGAGAGAGAGAGAGAGAGAGAGAGAGAGAGAAGAGGGGAGAGAGAGAGCGATTGGGCTTAGGACAGTGACAAGAGAGGGACGAGCACAGCCGGGGGCAAACACGGTATACTATAAATACTATGTATACGCCTTAACAAAAGTTCGTCTCCGGAATGCACCTATATCCACTTACCCCTTTCCCTTTTTTTTCTAGCCTTTCCTTTCATCGTGCTACTTATAAATTGCCTTTATGTATTGGCAATATGAACAATAAATGTCCCATTATATTACACGCGCTAAAAAAATTCATACCGACCGAAATAGAATGAGGGATTTTTATGAGACGGAGAATAACTCCTGTTCCTCTTCGTCAAAATACACGGTCGAAAGCCACAGGGCAAAATTGCTTTTGACAATAGTTTGGAATAGGTCATTTGCAGTGGACATATGAATTCATAAGTCATTTCTCCACCATCAATATTGCGGGCTTAAGTAGACCTGTATGGTCGTGAAGCAAATTTGCCGGCGTTTAAGCGCCTTCGATTCGTCACCATCATGTTGTTGCCTTCTATCTTGTTGAGAGGGTCGGTGGCGGTGATGGTGATGGAGGGGGTGGGGTGCTTGTTGTTGTTGGAGTGAAGTGGAAATGGGAAATACACCGTTCACATCTATTAGCTCGAAGCGAAAACTATTTGTGCCATCCGTATATAGGTCTAGTGAACTCGAGTACCACAATCTTACGCTCCGTGGTCAACGTAAGAGATTCCAACAAAATCAATGCTGTTCTTTGTATAACCAAACGCCGATGCCATTTCACTCGTACGCATTCACGTACTTACTATCATTAACCGATTTTATTTTTTGTTCTTGTCAATGTAGCACATAGCTTTTCTTTTTATATGCCTTATTATTGCCAAGAGCATAAGAACAATTGATAAAATGTAGGCACACTGCCATCTTGAATTGATTGATGCCTTAAATTCTTCTTCAATTAATATAAAATGGGGTTTATTTTTATACAAAAAAACTCGTGCATACTTCAAGATGACTATTTCGGTTCGGTGATATATATTGGTTCTTTAATATTTAGTTCACATAATGCTACTTTCATCATATCCTATCTCTCTCTCTCTCTTTCTCTCCCCCCCCCCCCCCCTCCTTACTTTCTCCACCTCTTTCTCTTTCATCTTTGTCTTTTCTTTCTCCCTTTCTTCTCTTGGCTCATGTTTTTTTCCCTTGTATGTATTTTCTGCCCCCCTCTCTCTTTCTCTCTCTCTCTTTCTCTCTCACTCTTTCTTTCTCTCTATTTTTTTCTTGCTCTCCTTTCCCCCTCTCCCTCCCTCCCTCTGTATCCCCTCCCTATCCTACATTGTGAGAGATTGGTTTAGTTCACCCAAGGTTTACCGCTGTTATCTCGTATTTACTCTACCGATACTCCCCATACCTTCAAAACATTTATGCATTTAAGTAAACCCTCCATAACAGTTTATATCTCGTTGACATTCAAGCCTGCCCGACGGAATCCTTAAAATGAATAACATCTTTCAGCACAGGCTTTCCACATTCCCTATCTTTATATATATAATATAAGACAGACGGAACAAGAAGCTGTAGTCGCAAAAGGCGTTAACTCCACCTTCCTTCCCTTTTGGAAAAGTGACTCACAGCCACAGAAGTGTCGCTGATTTTATTTCGTGATTTAAACAAGAACGGTTTAATTTCAATGTCGTCATTTACATTAGAGCAATGTGTAAATCGAAATTACTAATTGCATAAATATATATAGAGAGAGAGAGAGAAAAAAAAAAGAGCGAGAGAGAGGGGAGAGAAAAGAGAGAGAGAGAGGGAGAGGGAGAGAGGGAGAGAAGGGGGTTTACTGAATTCTTATCATGTCTCAGGGAAACGAGCACTACCTGCTCCGAATTCAAATTGAGATGGTTTGTCCAGATTTTTAAAAAGCGTACATGGTCAAATCGTTTGCTTGTTTTTTGAGTGCATCACGAAACCTTCTTTTGCATTCGGTATTCTAATGTGCCTTCCCCATGACAACAAAACGAAATCCATTTGGACGAGATCACAAATGAATAAGGTATATTACAGTAAAGTATTTATCCCAGCAAAAGAATATAATTATGTGACATTATATATTTGGGGAAATGAAAGACGGTAAATCAGTTTTATAAGGAGGAGAGATTCGAGGGCCATTATGCCGAAAAACTTTGGTCAACTTTGCTTCCCCTTCAGAACTACCCGAGCTCAAGGTGACCATCAAATATTATATTATCTAATACATAAAGTCATTGGCATAAATAGGGGCTGGCTTTAATAGGTGGCTCCCCCTCCCCCCCCCATAAAAACATAATAATAATGTTGATGACAATATTTGGGTAACCGCCACCTTATTTCGAGTACCTGCTACAGCGTATTCAACAATAAAATCCTTGCTCGCTTCGCTTTCTCACAACATGCTCAGGCTAGAGATTTCAATCCCACGTGGTCTTATTAATGATAACTTATCATCGTGGTTTTCTTTTGTACTGTTAACATTGATTAAATAACATAGCCCCTTGATAATATGTGTATTAAATGTTTCTGTCTACACTTTGTAATATATTTTGTTTTACTTGTTTTTACTAATAAAGCATGACACTATGGACGACTGGGTTTTTCTGGGCAGATAATTTTGAATGAGGATGGTAAATGACAAAATATATAAATAAATAAATAAATAAAGGATTAACAAAATGGTAAGGGTCGGTTTTCTGTAATCAGTAATACATTATGGCTGGTGAAAGCGTGACTGGAGTTGAGGAAGCGTTATGCGAAGCTTGGCCACCGAAGTTCCTTCCTTCCCTGCTGGTTTGCCCATCTAATTTCAGATACTCTAAATGGGAGGTAAGCCGAAGAGTTGGTATTAAATCAATTGGATTTTAGACTTCACTCGTCACTTTGTTAGCTTGCCTCGCATCTCTCCCGAGAGGACCGGCTATATTGGACAATGTTACTAGAGCACATTATAGGTATCTACATTACACATATGAGTGGGGACTGGATGCGTTCCTTTTCAATGTCATGTATACAGAATGAGGACATGAAGGTTGTCATGAATACAAGAAATGAAAAATAAATGAATATAGGAAAAGTAAAAAGATGAGAAGGGGAGACAAGCGAGACTGGATAGGAATAGGGAAGGTGATGCAACAAATATACAAACATTAAATTTGTATCAAGAATAAAATGATAGAAAAGTGATTTTATGGAAAAAATGAGGAAAGAGTAATGAAAACAGGAGAAAATCAAATGAATTCAATTAACACGAACTGCGGAAAAATATAACAAAGAGGGACACATTTGGAGGACAAATGCCTACATGAATACGTACATTATATATAATGGTGTAACCAGCAAGACTGGATAGGAATAGGGAAGGTGATGCAACAAATATACAAATATTAAATTTGTATCAAGAATAAAATGATAGAAAAGTGATTTTATGGAAAAAATGAGGAAAGAATAATGAAAACAGGAGAAAATCAAATGAATTCAAGTAACACGAACTGCGGAAAAATATAACAAAGAGGGACACATTTGGAGGACAAATGCCTACATGAATACGTAACATAATATATAATGGTGTAACCAGCAAGACTGGATAGGAATAGGAAAGGTGATGCAACAAATATACAAATATTAAATTTGTATCAAGAATAAAATGATAGAAAAGTGATTTTATGGAAAAAATGAGGAAAGAGTAATGAAAACAGGAGAAAATCAAATGAATTCAATTAACACGAACTACGGAAAAATATAATAAAGAGGGACACATTTGGAGGACAAATGCCTACATGAATACGCAACATAATATATAATGGTGTAACCAGCATTTAGTAAAGACAGAACCCCCCCCCCCCTCCCCTCTTCATCGATTGCTGGATACGCCACTGGCTCATCTGCTTATTGCTTCATGAATATTCTTTCTTTTGCTCTCTGGAACTTGATTAGTTGCATTGTTTCATTTCGTGGAATGTGAGAAATGATTAAGGACCGATGACAGATTCGTGTTTATGTATCCTTCATTCATGTCTTTGCTGTTTAGTTCCTATGACAGCTGGCTTGGTAGGCCATTCGTTTGTTTAATCTAATGTATGTGTCATTGATGTAAACATTGACTGTAAACAAGATAGGTCAGTCAATTATTTAATGACAGTATCAAGATGTAATGTGCAAGTGAAGCCGATGCAACCAATTCCAATTTAAATGCTTTTAAATGATATTTCCAAAACTTGTACATTCACTAACCAGCATTAATAATTTTGTTAACCCATGTAATCCTAATCAGCAGCAATGCTGTTCTTCCCGAGGGCCCTGAAATTACTATTACCCCACCAAGTACCAGGTACCCATTTTCACCGAGGTGTAAAGTGACAAATGTATTTGTGATGCCTTTCCAAAAGACGTTAGTGCCGGGCTGGGATTCGAACCCTCATCCCTTGGTTTGAGAGTCAAGTAAATGAACCACTATACCACGACACTCCTATGCTGTTTAAGGCTCCACATTTTATCAAAATTGTGTTTTGTTGTTCATGTTCATAGAGGAGGAACTGGTCTTTACAAATGGGCTGAGAAGGAAACCCTCACAAAATAAATCCATGAAGACGGATAAGTTTAGAAGAAAGAGGGAAAAACCCTCTTGGAGACAATTTGTCCATATGATAGACAGCTCCGGAGACGATTATTCTTGTAATATAAATGCATTTTTATGAAGAAACAAAATTATTTTGAAAAGGCTTTAGAAGAAGGAAAGAATTCAACGAGTATTATTCCACGTGAGTCTGCTTATCTGTTCAAGAAAAGGGATTGCAGGGCAAACTCGTCTTTGCAATATGCCGGAACATTGAATTCCAAAGTATTCAATCTTATTTTTGAATACTTATCCGGGTGTTAGTAAAATGTGAGTACGGGAAAGGCATGAACCAGTGTGATAAATCACAGACCCGGCATCTAAATATACAAATGAATGTCCAACATCAGTCATCGTGATTTCATATAGGGCTTTGATCGGAAATGTGTTTCGTGAAAAGAAACACGAAGGATTGTGACGTAAATATGACAACACGAGTGCCATCACAGGCGTACTATCGCATCATTAATGACACCATCCATAACGCGTGTGATGGCGACGTGCTGCTGGTTATCTTATTAAAGGTGCTGTTTAGATGAGTATCAGAGCCCTAAGAATTATTCGGTTAGGGGGGAGGGGTTCCATGATTTTGGGATCTGCGTTTTTTACCTAAATTTGTTTTTTCTCGAAATTTCCACCAAAAAAAAAAGAGTTTTGGTGAGATTTTATTTTGCAAATTTGCACTTAAATGGCGATTTCCGACCTTAAGATTTCACAGCAAATGGAAATTGGCAATCGTTTTAGGGTTGCTTTAGGCAGAGGGCGACGGACACAAAAATAATGTCTGGTGTTTGTGTATAAATAGTTAGCCCATTGGTGGCATCCATTTCATGATAAGAAACAGATGGATGTGCCAATGGGCTCTATATTCAGTAAAAGGTCTTTCAGAGTAGCTCAAAACAAGCTTCTTCTTTTATCAGCCGGTCAGATGATTCATTTACAATCGTCATTACCGCCCGTGGCTTCAAGCTTTCGAAATAAGGAACACATTGCAACTCGGACCTAGCATAAATAGTCCCCGGTTACACTGCAGAAACTCCTTCACACTGACTTAAAACCGACCAATACTTGGCCATTCCGAATAATGTAACATCTTCGGGATTTTTTATCGCTCAGTGGTCAATCAGTGGTATCGTAAACGAGAGGTCCTAGGTAAGAAACCCAGTCGATGTTTTGTTCCTCTATGGTAAGGCATTTATCGTCATTACCAAGTCCCTCTGAGAAGGCTTTTAAGATGCCGTCGGTCCCCTAGCTGCTCACTTACAAGCACACACGTACTTTCTTCGCAGGTAAAATAAACAATCCAATCAAACTAACCAATCTCGTAGTGTGACTGGGGTAGAAGCCTATGGAGAGGAGGGACGCCTTGATGATGTCATTACGATGAACAAGACAGAGTACGTGTTACACATGTTTTCTCCCGCAGCTACGGACGTGAAGACGAGCAGGTCCCGGGGCGAGCCTCCCGCTGGGTCTGAGCGGGCGGAGACAGCCACAAATAGCCCCTACGGTGTCCGGTGCCCGCGACCCCTGAATTCCCGACATAGCTAGTGTTCCGATTGCGTAGCGGAGGGCTGTCCTGGTTATACATGCTTGCTTGCTTGCGATGGGCATAACTCAATTGGCATGACTTGCAATATTGGTCCACCGGGACGCAATTATTGACAGTGGACGAAGTAGGATATTAGTGATACAGAAAGAGGATGCTGGGCAAGGATTTGGGGATGGGATCAGGAAGAAACAGCGTAACTTTGAGAGGCTAAGCTTGGGATTTAAAATATTCGGGTATATTAGACATGATAGAAGCAAAAGGGAATAGGGAGGGAGAAAGAAAGAAAGAGGTTCAAAAATAGATGAAAATAAGATAATTAAATTAAAAATCAAATTTCTCATAAAGAATGCGTTGGCGGGATGTTTACCACAAATAGAAAGAGAGGGGAAACATCGATGGAGAGAGAGAGAACGAAAGAAAAGAGTGGAAGATGTCTATATAGTTTATTGGTATTCATCCAATAAATTATTATTTTAAGATAAAATTACCATAATAAGACAGTTGCAATACGATACCTATTCATCCGACCAATACTGTCTCCGTTCGGCTGTTATTGAAATCCTGTTGATATAGGAAGTCCGATGTTTTCGAAATATTGTTTGCGTTTTGTATTAATAGTAAGTATTAATAGTGACCAGCTGAAATCTACATCTGATATGAACACCCCCTATTGAATGTGTTCAATGTAAGTAATAATAGTGACCAGCTGAAATCTACATCTGATATGAACACCCCTAATTGAATGTGTTCAATGTAAGTATTAATAGTGACCAGCTGAAATCTACATCTGATATGAACACCCCTAATTGAATGTGTTCAATGTAAGTATTAATAGTGACCAGCTGAAATCTACATCTGATATGAACACCCCTAATTGAATGTGTTCAATGTAAGTATTAATAGTGACCAGCTGAAATCTACATCTGATATGAACACCCCTAATTGAATGTGTTCAATGTAAGTATTAATAGTGACCAGCTGAAATCTACATCTGATATGAACACCCCTAATTGAATGTGTTCAATGTAAGTAATAATAGTGACCAGCTGAAATCTACACCTGATATGAACACCCCTAATTGAATGTGTTCAATGTAAGTAATAATAGTGACCAGCTGAAATCTACATCTGATATGAACACCCCTAATTGAATGTGTTCAATGTAAGTATTAATAGTGACCAGCTGAAATCTACACCTGATATGAACACCCCTAATTGAATGTGTTCAATGTAAGTAATAATACTGACCAACTGAAATCTACACCTGATATGAACGCCCCCTATTGAATGTGTTCAATGTCAGTAATAATAGTGGCCAGCTGAAATCTTAATCTGATATGAACACCCCCTATTGAATGTGTTCAATGTAAGTAACAATAGTGACCAGCTGAAATCTTAATCTGATATGAACACCCCCTATTGAATGTGTTCAATGTAAGTAACAATAGTGACCAGCTGAAATCTACATCTGATATGAACACCCCCTATTGAATGTGTGCAATGTTAGTATTAATAGTGACCAACTTAATTCTATATCTGATATGAACACCCCTAATTGAATGTGTTCAATGTAAGTAACAATAGTGACCAGCTGAAATCTACATCTGATATGAACACCCCCTTTTGAATGTGTTCAATGTAAGTATTAATAGTGACCATCTGAAATCTACATCTGATATGAACACCCCTAATTGAATGTGTTCAATGTAAGTAACAAAAGTGACCAGCTAAAATCTACATCTGATATGAACACCCCCTATTGAATATGTGCAATGAGAGTATTAATAGTGACCAACTAAAATATACATCTGATATGAACACCCTATTGAATGTGTACAATGTTATTAATAATAGTGACAACTGATATCTACATCTGATATGAACACCCCGTATTGAATGTGTTCAATGTAAGTATTAATAGTGACCAGCTGAAATCTACATCTGATATGAACACCCCTAATTGAATGTGTTCAATGTAAGTAATAATAGTGACCAGCTGAAATCTACATCTGATATGAACACCCCCTATTGAATGGGTGCAATGAGAGTATTAATAGTGACCAACTGAAATCTACATCTGATATGAACACCCCCTATTGAATGTGTTCAATGAAAGTATTAATAGTGACCAGCTGAAATCTACATCTGATATGAACACTCCCTATTGAATGTGTTCAATGTAAGTATTAATAGTGACCAGCTGAAATCTACATCTGATATGAACACCCCCTATTGAATGTGTTCAATGTAAGTATTAATAGTGACCAACTTAAATCTACATCTGATATGAACACCCCCTATTGAATGTGTTCAATGTAAGTATTAATAGTGACCAACTGAAATCTACATCTGATATGAACACCCCTAATTGAATGTGTTCAATGTAAGTAACAAAAGTGACCAGCTGAAATCTACATCTGATATGAACACCCCCTATTGAATGTGTGTAATGTTAGTATTAATAGTGACCAACTGAAATCTACATCTGATATGAACACCCTCTATTAAATGTGTTCAATGAAAGTAAAACAAGTGACCAACTGAATTTACATCTAATATGAACTCTCTTCGGTCATACACTGGCACTTTGACTGACTTTAATACATGCATGTGTTTCTTGGTGATCAGTTTTAGATTTTTCTCTGCAAAATTATCTCTCACCCTTAGAAGTGGAGACACTTGGTCATGGCTTATGAAGTGAGTATGTGCCATCGAGTTAATGATGTATCACCGGGCTAAGGAGACTAGGAGAGAAACAAGAGAAGGTTTTATCTAATGCTTATCAGATTCCTAATCAAATACCATCACGCGCACACTGGATCTAAACAACATCGGAGACTTGAGAGGGACTAGTAGTCTTTAGCCGAGACATTCATGTGCCCGTTGGATCTACACAACATCGGATACTTGATAGAGTATGATAGTCTTTAGCTCACACCTGTCTTTATCACTGTCGAATATTTCTTTTCTTCAAGACGATGATAGGCATACATAAAGTACAGCAGCCATGAATCTCATAATATGATATCAATGATTACATCCTGGAGGAAAATGAAACCCAACGAAGACCAGCACATAATCTTATCAAAAGTTGTCAGCACGTAATAGAATAAAATCATGAAATTACTTGTGTTGTTTTACATAGCAAGGAAAATAAAATCTCCAAGGTTTGCAGTTTCGTTGCTACCCATTCTTCCATGGGAATCGCCAATTTAATTTAACTAGCGATGACTGGCAACTTTGAATAAGATTATCAGCTAAAATCTGTTGGGTTTGTAAATTGTCTACCGTTTGAAAGGCAGAGTAAATATAGAATAAAAGCATATGAAATTAAACCGAAAGATTAAGGGAAAGTAACAAAGAGTGTCTGTGAACTTTTGAAAGTAGAATGTTAAATCACCATACAAAAGAGCCGAGTAGTGACCATTTTTTCTTCTTCAAAATGGTAGATTATTTTTCTTCAACATGCTGGATCCAACACCATAAAGGTTGAAATCTAATATCTTATTCTCTGACATTTTGGATAAATGGTCACTCCTCGGCCCTTTTAAAAGGTGGTTTAACCTTTCAGTTTCAGAGTTTTTGAAGATGGTTGGGGAAGACATGGAGGAAGCCTTAATGTTGTAGGACGTCCGATATTACTTGCTCATATTGTGATATGAAAATGAGCCTCACAGCCAGCCTTGTTTATTTTGCTGATTACCAAGATTCTCATGTGTATGGATCTACACGACCGTGTGTAGCTTTAATATGAAAGAAAAATTAGATTTGGGCCCATCAAAGATACTTTGAAAAGAGCAGGACATCTGGAATAACACGAACCAACAGCAAGGTTGAGATTAGACAGATTAACCCTTGGGTGCAATATTTCAATAACGGCAGCAACAGCAAATAACAATGGTAGTGTTGTACATACATGATAGAATGTTTCCCAAAAGAGGTAAAAAATCTTGTTCGATACACTTTAACAATAATCGTTCTGCTTTAAATGTTGTTATAAGTGCACTCCAACAGTTTAAAGATTGTAAGGAACACATCCAAGAACATTACATTCGAATTTAAATTGTTATGTATTTATTTTACGTTGAGGAGTCGGAAGGAGAACTTAACATTTTAATCTTTATACATGTGTTTTAATCTCAAATAGTAATGGACTTTAAAATGTGGGATCGTTGCGTATCACCATTCAGTATAATCATGATCATAGCCTCATCGACATTAGTACTGCTACTTGCAATTACCAGTGCCCTTTCCATCCACCTGGGTCCAGAAAGACAAATGTAGGCAAAACACCTGTTCACGGATGTTATCACCTAGTAAAATTCGCATCCGAGACCTCTCGTATGAAAGTCGAGAGCCTTAAACAATATACCATAGTAATCCCACTCTGCCGGATAACCCTCCCAAGACCTTTCAATCCAAAGGACATCTGTGAGAGATGTAATGACGTGGAGAGTCTGATTTATGAGGGGCGTCTAAGAAAAAGTTTAATCGAAGGAGGTGAGCACCGAGCGATGATCGAACCCAGAACCTCTCGTATGAGACCTCAAGGGTCTTACCCAATAGACCACAGTTCTCCCACTATGCAACGATCACCCTCTCTCCAGACCTTTAAATCCAAGGGACATCTGTGAGAGATGTAATGAAATGGGAGATTCTGATTTATGAGAAGGATCGAAGAAAATGTTTCATCGAAGGAGGTAAAAAAAATCCTCAAAGCACTTCTGCCTACCAGCTGTAGTCTGTCTGTCATATCACTGTTTATCAGGTCTGGTAATATGCTTTTTAGTTTACGGGACGTGACATCATGAGCGGGACTTTTTCCTGTCTCTCTTCTTCTTTACAAATCTTTCTTAGAATGGTACACTGAGCTTGTGCCTTTGCAGATATTTGTTTTCCATGTTTGTTGCCAGACATTGACGGGGTTAAACGTCGTGTACTATTATTTGTAATGCCTTCGAAAAAACGTGTTATTAATTGTTTCATGTTTTTAGCTGATGATTGGAAAATAGAGTTCGTCGACGTTCTATATCTCTCTACTCTCTATGTCTGTCCATCTCTCTTTCTTTCTCTCTCTCTCTCTCTCTCTCTCTCTGTCTCATTATAATGCTCTCTCTCTCTCTGTCTCTCTCTGTCTCTGCCTCTCTCCTCTCTCTCTATATATATCTCTCTCTCTCTCTCTCTTTATCTGTCTGTCTCTGTCTCTCTCTCTCTCTCTCTCTCTCTTTCTTAAATTGAACCACTCCCACGATGTCCTGATCTAAAGTACATTTTTATATATCAGTGTTTTCGCAGTTTTATAAAGTACTGCTAAGATATACCTGTATCCAAATGAGGAGCTTGTCTAACAAACTCAATTTCGTTTCGTTCTTCATGACGCCTCTCATACTTGTCTTACAATATTTAATAACTCGTTATAAATTATGATATGAATTACATAATTGTAAAGCATATTCGCATATTATTACTCGTCCATGTAGAAATGATTTTTTTTTTAAATTTAACCCCTATTGGCGGAATAATTTCACCAGACTGTTAACTTTCAATAGATGTATAGTATACATAAGTATGAGTTTAAAATCCGTGATTTATTGTAGAGTTGATATCTAACTTTTCAAGGAATGTACCTTTAGGTAGAGGAAGAAGAAATATATATTTTAGTCCAAACACTAAATTTGCAGTTGATGTTTTGGGGTAGACTTTGGCGCCCTAGGCCGTATAAAATGTCACTATTACTTTATCATTTAAGCAAAATTTCCAATTTAACTCAAATCTATCTTATAATGAAGTGTAGAAAATAAATAGACAGAGAACACAGTCATTCAACAAAATTATCTAGATTATAGCGGTGGAGGATTTCGTTGACGCTTCAGGTGTGTAACTGTCTATAGAATGTGTCAAGCGTCTTGACACGCTTTAGAGATGGCCTTGAGTTCCCCCTCCCCCACCCCCTCCTATCACATGGGGAGCAATTAAGGAAAGCTTAATCTCCCGGGGTGAGATGAAACAGGTTTGGAATAGATGACCACACGTTCCAATTAGCAACCTGACGTGTCTGTGAATCCGGGACTGTTGACAGCTTGTGGGTATCTTAGACAATTTATTGTGACGCAACAATGAGTAAGAGGTATATTGCTACATTCACTCGGCCCCCTCTATTAAACAGTTTCGCTTCATGATGAAGTGGGATGATGGAAGGAGTCGAATCTTAATTGACTGATTGATTAACCTTGACGAGTAATGAGTCTACTCGACTCCCTCCATCTTTACGATTGGATGATGTATTATATTTCTCTTTATACAGTGACATTTTGTCCTGACTTATCTTCTCAAGGCGTTGAGTTTAGGCACTAGGTTGATAGTGCCTGGTATAAGGTTATGAATTTAGTTTAAGCATCTTTAAATAATTTAATTTCGTGCTGGATCTATTTTTAAGTTTATAGAAATTGGACTGGTGTTATGTATGATTTTAGAGCACACATGAGCTGTATATCTTACAATCTTGTTTGTATATACCTTACAGCATCATGAGACGGACATAATTATGTAGTTAAAAATTAGTCATTAAGTAGACATGGTCATTAGCAGGACATTTTCATGTCCTGATAACGATTGAACAATATAAATACTGCCCTCGGTGCCTCGACGGACGTTTGCAGGCAGAGGAAACTTATAGGCCTCCCAATAAACAATAGGTTTATTAATTAGTCATTAGTTTAATTAGTTTTATTGTTTTGAATTTAGGGTTAGGGTAAGGGTAATATACCAGTTTTTGATGATGTCCTGTTAATGTACCATTAGGGTACATGTCCTGTTAATACAACGTGTAGGGTTATATACATATACATTTTCATCCTCATATCATAAAGGTGAAAATGAGGTACTTGAGTGGGTGGGCGGGCACGAGTGTGTGCGATTGGTATAGCCGCATTCTTAAGTGGATTAAGGCGGCGTGTTTTACGCATTTGTCGTATTTCCGAGCTGGCACATCGGGATCGAGCTGCATTCATGGCGTGTCACGTGACCTGGCCGCTATCCAACGAAATCAACGATGCGGCATGAATATGTATAGTGGCGTGTGATGATCAAAACACACACAATCACACGATAAAAAGCGGCAATTTTTTTCTCGCCTTGATTGTTTGTGCTTGGATTACCGGAGAAGGTATCTTCACTGGAATTTTGTAAATATATGTGAAGGGAGAAGAGGTGAAATTAAGTACACAGGGAATGAAGACTTGGAGTAGAGAGAGGGATATGATGATGTGCGTGAGAGAGAGAGAGGGAGAAAGAGAGAGAGAGAGTGTGTTTGCGTGTGAAGGCCGGATGGCTTTATTCTCTCTCCTTTCCTTTCATTTTTTTCTAAACTTGTCGATGTCCAATATAATTTTTTTAATTTTATATTTTTTAGTTGGATTTGATTTTTATTTCTGCATTCTTTCCAAATACACCAAATATGTTAAACTTGCCCTATTGTCTTTTTTTCTCCCCTCATTATCTTTGTACAACTATTTTGTCCGAAACCAATCTAGTTCTGTTCTTCCGTGTGTGTTTTTTTCACTTAATGTATCCGTATTACTTAAACATATAGGTCTAGAGTGATGATAGCTATGATGGTCATGAACCCTTCCATTTTCTTTTAGATGACATGACCATGACAACAAAGTAACTGGTCAACATTTTGTATAACCACACCCATTTCAGGAAACGGAGGCGTAATACGAAACATGCCTTGCCAGTACCAGATGAAAAGAGGTCTAAATACCCTAAGGTCATCTTTCTCAGACCTTGACCTCCATATAGCTGCAAAATGATATTAAATTGGATGTACTGTATATTATTAGACAGGGCCTAATAATTAGGTCACGGTCATTTAGTAAGGGGTAATTTGTGAAAGCATTTTGGCCGCAGGCGATTTTTTCCCCTTCGGTGCTCAAAAAGAGATCACCTTTTCCGAGGGTCAACATAGGGGGCGGGTGTTCTATCGGACGTGTGGGTTCATGCACTATGAAGGAGATATTGAGAACCCCCCCCCCCCCCCTCCCTCCCCTTCCATTCAATCTTTCACGTTTATTTTCTGTATCTCCGGTTGTTCGTCTCTTTGACTATCCGTGTCTCTTTCTCCCTCTCTCTCCCTCTCCCTCTCTCTCTCTCTCCCTCTCGCTCTGTTCCCCCGCCCTTCCATACACTATAACGTTCACTGATGATTTTTTTTATTATTTATTTTTTTATTATCTGTTTAAACTGTAAGTTAAGAGTAATGGCTCATATATATTTCGTTAATGATTAAAACAAATTATGACAATAAATAACCTCGCCATTGACAAACACAAAACGAAGCTGTAATCTTCAATAAACTGTGTATCATTTCATACAATATGATGATACAGCAGGTACACATAGAATTTAACCGACTTCACTTGAATCAGTATTTGTTGACCACGATGCATTCACAATAATAGAGATGGATTTAGGTTGAACTTTCCCGATAATCCTCAAAACCAAATTAAGAAAAGGAAAAGAGCTACATTAGGAATAAAGGTGGAAATCGTTGTTCCGCCTTATTGCTCTCATGCCGACTTCATCACAACGTGGGAGGGCATATACTTGCATAATGCTGTTAGGGTATTACACATGCCGGTCATCTAGGTTCATGCATTTTAAACGTTTGGGACTAAAGGAAGCTGACGGCAAACTGGATTGGATAAAACCTGCATAACTGTTTTATAAAACTATTACACTGAGAAGGGCAATCCTTTTAACAGGGTACATCGACGTGTATTTAAAGTTTCTATAACTAGCAGGTTCATATGAATTTGGGTTAGGTGTCAATTTTCAATTTCATTTGTAATGCTATTTTCATGAAGTTAGCTTTAGGAAAATGCCACATTATCAAGCTTTGTATTTTTTTAAAGAATAAACTGGTAGTGCTGTATTTTCTCAAGTTGACGTTTGCCGCCAAGGGAATTGAAAATATACACCACTACAATATGTACTTTACATTTATATACGTAGTGCTAGTAGCGTAATCCCCCACCATTATTGATATAAAATTATATATGTATATAATGTTATATTAATATATTTCAACAACAAATTAAGGAATAAGAATAACAAATATTAATAAAAAACAAAAAGTTAAACAAAATAATTAAAAAAAGAATCTCTCACTTCATCAATGTATCTAGCTCTATCTCCTTTTCTCACCCTTTTCTCTCTTTTTTTTCTCTCTCTCTCTCTCTCTCTTTCTCTTTCTGTCTCTCTCTCTCTCTCTCTCTCTCACCTTTTTTTCCTATTCCATCATTCTCTTCCTTTTACAAAATACACCCGTAGGTTATAGGCTCACACATTAAAATGATAAAACATGGTAATTATAATATAATGATTATGTACAAAATCGATTATCCAATACATGTCACATATTATCGGGTTACAATTATTGGCTACCTTTGTAGCCTACAGAATTGTCAAATAACGACCAGTAATCAATGGTTATGAACTAGAAAAGTTCAACTTCGCCGAAAAAACGAAGAATGTCATGAAAGTGGACGGAAAAGAAAGCTATTTAATAGAGAAAGGTGTTCATCTCAAATTCAACATTTTGCGTAGATCTCGGCCAAAAAAATTCCATACTATTGTCACTTTTTACACGTGTCTTTTTCGTCAATTTCCTAGAAACACCACCGCTCTTCCACCTATAGGTGGGCGACAAACTCCGATCAAATCATAAACGTCATCAAAATTCACGCGCTATAATTGCTTTACCTGAAAAAAACTGGAGAAAAACAGAGCAGAAATCTGTCACCTAGATGTAATTCCACAGTAATTATTATTCGAAATCTTTTTGCACCTGTACATTAAATAGTACAAATTGTAAGTCACTCAGGTGCGCCTCGCTTCTAATACCTGAAGTAGGCGGTGTACGCATGACTGCAAAAAACATCTCAACCGATCTTTATGATGTAAACACCATGCACACGATATGGACGTATTTGAACAGATAGTCAGGAACCGTAATTCCATTTAATTCCAATTTTGTGGAATTTTTATATTTCTTTTCAAAGAATTCAAAAGGGTTGATTTGTTGTAAGGAAGAGGAATTTGGAAGAGTAGGATACAAGCGTGTTCCTAGAAATCGCAGCACTAGCTCGTCAATGGAAATACCCGTTTCCTATTTCCCAATATTTGAATCTTAATTTATTTTCATTTCATCAAATTAAATTATCTTTATTTATTAACATTCACAGATCCATACACTAGTAATTAATATTTGGTTTATATACCGACACTCAATGTTCATATTATAGATTAACTATGATATCCGTCCTTTATTAATTGATCTCTCTCTCTCTCTCTCTCTCTCTCTCTTTCTTTCTCTCTCTCTCTCTCTCTCTCTCTCTTTCTTTCTCTCTCTCTCTCTCTCTCCCTCTTCCCCTTTCTCACTAGCTCCCTGGCTTTCCTTTTCTCTGTTTGTGCTTGTTTGCAAGATGACCGTGTTTACGCTTCGAACATTATTTGTCCTAATACAGTTTTTAAAAAATATATGAAAACAACAATTACGAGAAACAACCATATTTTTTTAACTACATAATTTATTCATTGCCAAATATATCATCACATAACTTGCATTTCATTTGCGATCTGTTTTTGTTAGATTTTGATTACCATATATCCGGTATTTGAATAAAATAATAATTATTTGTTTACTCGGAAACGTATCACTGAGTTTGTGCTTTGTCTGATTACCAGTATGCTTGACGTCATCTGATAACACACATTTCGATTTTCTTAATAGATTTTAATATTGTTTTTTGGTGATTTCATTTTTTTTTTATCCATGATTTCAACGTCCATTTTTTCCATGACATTTTTCATTTTACTACTTGTTTGGTATATTTATCCCCAGTTGTTGTTGTTTTTGTTTTTTGTTCACGTTAATAAACATTAATTCATACTTTATCGGTTACGATTATTGCTGGTAAGAGTGATTTCATTTAGTTATTGGGAAACCCCCTACATAGCTCATACATTTGTTTTATGAGCCAAATGATCATTATTACGAGAGATGCTAGGGCCCAAGATATTACAGATGCATCTAAGGTTTGCTGACATAGGCTGGCCTTCAGCACATAGATGTGAAGAGCTATTACAGATCCTAGCATTGCAAACATTACAAGGAGCAAGGGTGCATAGCTAGTAATCTTGATCCTTGGTGGTGACAGTTCTGTCACTTCAATGTTCGCCTCAATATCAATGCCGACTGTACTTACATTGTTATTATTGTTGTTGTTATTATTATTTTTATTGTCTTTATTGTTATCATTGACCCAGTCCAGATAAACACTGGATTGAAATGGAGGGTCATCTATCCAGGAGTTGTAATGCCAAGGAGTTGAGCATTCTGTATAGATGTATTTTTCGGTACGGTAGATACCCCCTGGTAGTTCCTCTGGCAAGGATTCTATGGTGAAGGTTGAACTCACTGATGTGCTCGACTCTGAGGATCTGGGAAAACTGAGATCAGGAGAACCCTCGGAGATCTCCTCTGAGACCATCTTGGGTTGGTGGGTCATCGGCAAGGTGTCCTCTGTGACCATCTTGGGTTGGCTGGTCACCGGCAAGGTGTCCTCTGTGACCACCATGGGTTGGCTGGTCCTCGGCAAGGTGTCCTCTGTGACCATCTTGGGTTGGCTGGTCCTCGGCAAGGTGTCCTCTGTGACCATCTTGGGTTGGCTGATCCTCGGCAAGGTGTCCTCTGTGACCACCTTGGGTTGGCTGGTCCTCGGCAAGGTGTCCTCTGTGACCACCTTGGGTTGGCTGGTCCTCGGCAAGGTGTCCTCTGTGACCACCTTGGGTTGGCTGGTCCTCGGCAAGGTGTCCTCTGTGACCATCTTGGGTTGGCAGGTCATCGGCAAGGTGTCCTCTGTGACCATCTTGGGTTGGTGGGTCATCAGCAAGGTGTCCTCTGTGACCATCTTGGGTTGGCTGGTCACCGGCAAGGTGTCCTCTGTGACCACCATGGGTTGGCTGGTCCTCGGCAAGGTGTCCTCTGTGACCATCTTGGGTTGGCTGGTCCTCGGCAAGGTGTCCTTTGTGACCATCTTGGGTTGGCTGATCCTCGGCAAGGTGTCCTCTGTGACCACCTTGGGTTGGCTGGTCCTCGGCAAGGTGTCCTCTGTGACCACCTTGGGTTGGCTGGTCCTCGGCAAGGTGTCCTCTGTGACCACCTTGGGTTGGCTGGTCCTCGGCAAGGTGTCCTCTGTGACCATCTTGGGTTGGCAGGTCATGGGCAAGGTGTCCTCTGTGACCATCTTGGGTTGGTGGGTCATCGGCAAGGTGTCCTCTGTGACCACCTTGGGTTGTCTGGTCATCGGCAAGGTGTCCTCTGTGACCATCTTGGGTTGGCTGGTCCTCGGCAAGGTGTCCTCTGTGACCACCTTGGGTTGGCTGGTCATCGGCAAGGTGTCCTCTGTGACCATCTTGGGTAGGCTGGTCATCCACAAGGTGTCCTCTGTCCTCTTTTTCTTTTCACCAGAGACCAAAAAGAAAGCAAGGGGTGACTCCAAATACATCGGAGAAGCCGCCGTTAGGAGTAAATGTAGACTGGGACTTGGATTGGCACTCTTTAGAGTCGAACCATCCAAGCATGGCAACGATTTTGATTTAAAAGGAGTTGCCAATTTGACCTTGTTGTCTTTTATTTCATTTGCCCATGTCAGCTTCTCAATTGCATCACAATCACCTGACGCTGCTATCAAACGTTCAGGTCCTGTGAGCTGGATGCAAGGTGTTGGAAGAACCCATTTCTTGGTGCCACTTACATCATGGCCGAGGGTATGACCACTAAGGCGACGATTTTGTCCTTGTCGTTGACGTCTGTTGTATCGTCGGAAAGGCGTCGCCAATATTTTGACGAAAAGAAAGGCGAGTACGCCAGAGGTGACTGCCACTATGACGTTTGCAGTGGTAATGATAATGTTCAATACGTTCATTACCACTGCAGTACCGAACTCTGAGTATGCCAGGTTGATATATAGGGTGATGCTAAAACTCAGAATTCCTGCCAGACATAGCGACAGCCACATGAGACCTCCGCGTTCGACTAGATCTAGTGCGGAGTTTTTGATGGGTCGAAGGGTGAGGGGATACGATACTTTAGCATCTCCTGAAGGTGTGATAGATATAGTGCTAGATTTGGTGACCATCTGATAATCAAGATGGCGGTCCTTGATTGACAACGGTATCAGGTATCTAAAAGGAATAAAAACAAATATTTTCACTGAGATCATGAAAGACCATTACACAATCATAGTCGTTTATGCTGTACATACATTGTTGTAGATTGTATGAATGATATGTTAAAAATCTGTTTTTAAACGATTTTCTGAGAACGTAAATAATTGTCACCGACTTCATTTCTGGCTGGTTCCAACATAAATCAAATAGTAGAATCACAAAATACGACCGTCTTTCTACTCTAAACTTTGTTCTTACATCGATAGAAGTGTAAGAACAATCGTGCATTTCACATCACATGGTTAAAGGTTAACTAATCATGCCGATAACTAAATAAACTGTGCTTACCTCAGTTGAGATGCAGCACTCTCACTCCATTCTGAATATTGAGAAGATGTACGATGGTATGTATCAAGACAAGTGATCCTCATTTCAACCAATGAGAGCCGGCTTTGTCTGGTGGGGAGGGGTAGGTCAAGGCCAGTTGTTCCGGATCGGGGGTTAAACTCAACCCTGCAGATATCAGACGGAAAGGGGGGTATTTCAAAATAGGGGGAACAACCTTATCTAAATTGTATCTACCCAACAACTGCACCTGCATTTCAAAAACCGCCATCATGCTATCATAAAAATGTAATTTATTACTTTGTTTCTTACTCATTTGTTATTATCAGTATTACTATTATTATCGTTATCATTTCTATTGTAATTATCATCATCATTACCATCATTATCATTACCAATTATCATAAATATGACAATAATGATTTCGTGTGGAAGGTTGCATTGATTATAGCTGAATACTTTGGAGATGTTCTTTCAAAGAATGCCCCCTTCTTACCAGTTACAAGATCTGCCGTTTGTATCAGTAACCCTGATGATGATGACTTGGTTCCTGAGCCGACGTCTGTTACGTAAGATAGCTGGTAAGCTCATCTTAAGAAACATCGTACAAACCCCAGGAACTGAAGAAGCCTTCTGTGATAAAAATATAAAAGTACTTCAATGTTTTAGGAAAGAGCAGTATGAAACCTAGGCTTGTCTGTACCTCAGATCTTGAAAGTGTATTGAGCATTATTGCATGGTCTTATTTTTTCTTACATCGGACTTTTATAAGCACTTTCACTATAAACTATATAAATCAGATATGTTATGATTAAGATATTTTCATGACTTATAAGTATTCTGATAATATTTGAGGGTTTGTGATTGAGACATATACTGTACTAACCTGACCAGAATTTTGAAGAAAAAATATGTCTCAACATAGATATTCTCTGAGAAAAAAGGATGTCAAATTTCTTTATTTGTTCTATGGTTTACCATTGGAAGTGCAATTTCGAATGATTTATGTGATTACATACATGTGTTGCAAAAAATCTGAGAATATTATGTTTAACACTGAATAATTATTGAGATCGTAAACAGTTAGAAGGGGTGATGGGATATATCAAAAAGTACAGGCTTTTATTACATGACTATAGTAAAGTTGGTGAGAATAAAAGGTTTAGTTTAGGTTTGACAAACCTTCGATGACATCGATGTCAGAGCTGTGAAAACAAATGCGAGAACGAGGAGGACGACGAGTGGTGCATCAACGAAGATAAGTACTTGTTCAATGGTCACTCGACCTCCACACTCCATGACGTCAGGTATACTAGTCGTAGTCATCTTGACTTTATTCCAGAAAATAAAGATAACAAGTTGTTCAATTTGATTTCTTACATGTTAGTGATCAAAATAATTGCAGGTTAAAAATCACTGAGATGTACCTTATTTTCTTTTTACTATCTGTCTCTCTGTCTCTCTAGCTCCAACCGCCACCCTCTCTCTCTCTCTCTCTCTCTCTCTTTCATTACATCACTTCATATTCACTAGTACAGGTGAACCAAAACTGTTATAAATATCATAATCATCTAAGTAGGGAAACAAACAAATTATGTCTTGCGTGGTTTATAGCATTTGCTTTTTATGTGCATCAACCCCCCCCCCCCCCCAAAAGAAAAAGGGGGAAAGTAAAAGTATAGTATTATATATATTATAAGTATTATTATAATGTCCTAATCAGATCGATATCAATCATCAGGTTTACCATGCAATGCCCTAAAAATTTACATATCCTCTCATCATGTTAATACTGTGATGATATAAATAACGCCTTACCTGTGTTCACTGACGGTACAGTTTTGAATAAACTTTCAAAGGTTTCCTTGCTAATCCTTTCAGATCAGCTTTTTATCGTTACTTCAACGTGCACTGGAAATTGAAACTGTGATGACTTTGGGAATGCTGACCGTTTCCAAAACATAACTGCAAGTTAAAGCGCATGCGCGCATGCGTAATGCGCCTCTTGCACTGTGATGTAATATTTTGATTATGACGCAAACATTTATACGCGTATAATGATTATGACGTGTGCGCGTAGCTCTACATTATTTTATCTCATTTAATTTTCATTATCGTTTTCACAATTATCTTTATTGTTACTAATTTAATCATATGATTACTATAATAATAATTATTATTACTATAACTATTATTATTATTATTATTATCATTATATTGTTACTACTACTATTATCATTATTATTGTTACTATTAATTCACAGCGGTGCCCATTTTCTTATCTTTTACGACCTACATTAATAACATTAAAGTAGTATGTAGTATTTGAAATGGAAAATAAATTCTTCGACTGGATTTAAATTGAGAAAATATGAATATTGCAGGATTAATGTTGATATCCATGTCAATTTCAGCGATATGTATGACCTATATTTGCCATTCATAGTAGCGTATCAGGGCAGTATATACTGTATACCCTGGGGGTGTTTCATAAAGCTGTTCGTAAAGTTACGCATGACTTTACGAATGACTTAAATATGAAAAGCCAAATGGGATGCTTAATCAATATTAACTGCAACAACTAAAGGTGAACTGTGCAGATGTAGATTAACATTCTTATTATAACAAACATTTTTAATGCAAAGCATATTTGTATGCCATAATTGAATTGAGGTAAGTGGAAATATAGTCACTCTTTGTTAAAACATCAGGACAAACTTGGGCCATCCTATATTGCACTTCATATACAAGTCGTTTGTAAAGTCATGCGTAACTTTACGAACAGCTTTATGAAACAACCCCTGGGGCGATATAACTGTGATTAGTTCTTCGCGGTTTATTATATGTGATAAATGTCATTTTTCGAGAACAAAATGTTAAATCTTAGGCAAAAGCATACTAGTACCATTATGATTGTGTCATCGAGCCGAATACTCGACGAAATGATGTTCATAAACAATAGTGGGTTCTTGCGTAGCGCTCATGCCTGTCATCATGGTTTTCCTGGCGCTTCACAATAATTATTATTCACCCTGGCTTTAGTATGGCTGCTACTTTGGCGCTCAAGCAATAACCTCATCTAAGTCGGGAGGGGAAAATATAGATTTATGTCTTGCCGACGGACATTAGTTCCGCAGCGGGACTCGAACCGCGAACCACGAGATCAACAGTCCGATTGCATATCCACTAGACCATATAAGCATCACGTGTCACGTAACAGATTGCAAAGACGGTACATCAAAGTGTTGTTAGCGGGTTTATTCACTGTTTACATCCAGGAGTTGACTATTAAAATTGGGGCACAAGTGGTTATTGGCGTCGGTCACATGTGATCTCAGAAGGAGGAAAGAAGAAGAAGAGGAAGAAGAGGAAGAAGAAGAAGAAGAAGAAGAAGAAGAAGAAGAAGGAGGAGGAGGAGGAGGAGGAGGATCGAGAAGGAGAAGAAGAAAAGGAAGAAGAAGAAGAAGAAAAAGAAGAAGAAGAAGAAGAAGGAGGAGGAGGAGGAGGAGAAGGAGGTGGAGAAAAAGAAGAAGTAGGAGGAAAAAAGGCAAAAGAGAGACAGGGGAAAGGGGGCAGAGGAAGAAGGAAAAAAAGAAGAAGAAAGAAACAAAGAGGGGATGAAAATTAGGAATAATGAGAGAGAGAGAGGGAGAGAAGTAAGGGGAGGACGCGGCGCCTTTGTTATAGCAACAACAACAAATCTTTGTCAAAAAGTATTGCCCGTTACCAGGGGCAACGGGCATAGTTCGTTCTTTTGCGGGCATGGCTAAAACCACGACTCCAATTTCGACAAATCAAATGTCTAGATTTATTCAACATACTAAAGAGAGGTATATAATAAGGAATATTTTGCATATATACTAATACCCAATGCGAACATAATAGATTAACTCTAATATCCATTCTGTATCAATTGATATCTCTTTCTTCCTCTCTTTCTCTTTTTCTCCCTTTCTCTCTTTCTCTCTCTCTCTCTCTCTTTCCTTTTATCTCTCGCTCCCCGTCTTCTTTTCTTTGTTTTTGTTCGTTTGTTGGCTAAGTTATAGTATGGCAAGGTGACCGTGTTTACGCTTCGAACATTATTTGTCCTAATTCAGTTTAAAAAAGATATATATGAAAACAACAATAACAAGAAACAAACATATTTTATTTTGTTTAATATCATAATTTATTCATCACCAATTATTGTAACATCACATAACATGTATTTTCCCTTGAGATTTGTTTTGTTAGATTTTGAACACCATCTATCCGGTATTTAAATAAATAGTAATTTGTTTGCTCGGAAACGTATCACTGAGTTTGTGCTTTGTCTGATTACCAGTATGCTTGACGTCATCTGATAACACACATTTCGGTTTTCTTAATAGATTTTAATATTGTTTTTTGGTGATTTCATTTTTTTTTTATCCATGATTTCAAACATCCATTTTTGTCCATGACATTTTTCATTTTACTACTTGTTTGGCATATTAATCCCCAGTTGTTGTTGTTGTTCTTTTTTTGTTAATTGTTAATGTTAATAAACATCAATATATTGTTGGTCGATCACGATTATTGCTGGTAAGAGTGATTTCATTTAGTTATTGGGAAACCCCCGACATAACCCATACATTTGTTTCATGAGCCAAATGATCATTATTACGAGAGATGCTAGGGCCCAAGATATTACAGATGCTTCTAAGGTTTGCTGACATAGGCTGGTCTCCACCACATAGATGTGAAGAGCTATTACAGATGCTAGCATTGCAAGCATCACAAGAAACAAGGGTGCATGGCTTCTAGTAATCTTGATCCTTGGTGGGGACAGTTCTGCAACTTCAATGTTCTCCTCAATATCAAAGCCGACTGTACTTGCAAAGTTATTATTATTACTATTATTACTATTATTATTACTGTTGTTGTTGTTATTATTGTTATTGTCTTTATTGTTATCATTGACCCAGTCCAGATAAACACTGGATTGAAATGGAGGGTCATCTATCCAGGAGTTGTAATGCCAAGGAGTTGAGCATTCTATATAGATGTATTTTTCGGTACGGTAGATACCCCCTGGTAGTTCCTCTGGCAGAGATTCTATGGTGAAGGTTGAACTTACTGATGTGCTCGACTCTGAGGATCTGGGAAGACTGAGGTCAGGAGAACCCTCGGAGATCTCCTCTGAGACCATCTTGGGTTGGCTGGTCATCGGCAAGGTGTCCTCTGTGACCATCTTGGATTGGCTGGTCCTCGGCAAGGTGTCCTCTGTGACCATCTTGGATTGGCTGGTCATCGGCAAGGTGTCCTCTGTGACCATCTTGGGTTGGCTGGTTATCGGCAAGGTGTCCTCTGTGACCATCTTGGGTTGGCTGGTCCTCGGCAAGGTGTCCTCTGTGACCATCTTGGGTTGGCTGGTCATCGGCAAGGTGTCCTCTGTGACCATCTTGGGTTGGCTGGTCATCGGCAAGGTGTCCTCTGTGACCATCTTGGGTTGGCTGGTCATCGGCAAGGTGTCCTCTGTGACCATCTTGGGTTGGCTGGTCCTCGGCAAGGTGTCCTCTGTGACCATCTTGGGTTGGCTGGTCATCGGCAAGGTGTCCTCTGTGACCATCATGGGTTGGCTGGTCCTCGGCAAGGTGTCCTCTGTAACCTCGAGTCGGTTGGACAGGGTCGAGCTTTCTTCTGTGATCATATTTGCGGATTCGTTGGTCAGTGAACAGCTTTCTGCTTCTTCACAAGAAACCGGAAAGAAAGCAGGACGAGACTGCAAAGATATAGAGGAAGTCGATATCGGAAGAGAATGGCGACTGGGACTTGGATGGGCACTCTTAGTCGAACAATCCAAGCATGGCAACGATTTTGATTTAAAGGGTGTTACCAATTTGACCTTGTTGTCTTTCACTTCATTTGCCCATGTCAGCTTCTCGGTTGCATCACAATCACCTGACGCTGCTATCAAACGTTCAGGTCCTGTGAGCTGGATGCAAGGTGATTGAAGAACCCATTTATTGGTGCCACTTACATCATGGTCGAGGGTATGACCACACAGGCGACGATTTTGTCCTTGTCGTTGACGTCTGTTGTATCGTCGGAATGGCGTCGCCAAGATTTTGACGAAAAGAAAGGCGAGTACGCCAGAGGTGACTGCCACTATGACGTTTGCAGTGGTAATGATAATGTTCAATACGTTCATTACCACTGCAGTACCGAACTCTGAAAATGCCAGGTTGATATATAGGGTGATGCCAAAACTCAGAATTCCTGCCAGACATAGCGACAGCCACATGAGACCTCCGTGTTCGACTAAATCTAGTGCGGAGTTTTTGATGGGTCGAAGGGTGAGGGGATACACCACTTTAGCATCTCCTGAAGGTGTGATAGATATAATGCTAGATTTGGTGACCATCTGGTAATCAAGATGGCGGTCCTTGATTGACAACGGTATCAGGTATCTAAAAAGAATAAACATAAATATTTTCACTGAGATCATGAAAGACCATGACACAATCATATTCGTTTATGCTGTACATACATGTTTATACCATAGATTGTATGAATGCTAATGTGAAAATATATTCTAAACGATTTTCTGAGAACGTAAATAATTGTCACCGACTTCATTTCTGGCTATTTCAAGCATAAATAAAATAGTAAAATCACAAAAAAAGATCGTATTTCTACTCTAAACTTTTTTTTTTACATCGATAGAAGTCTAAGAACAATCGTGCATTTTACATCACATGGTTGAAGGTTAACTAATCATGCAGATAACTCAATAAACTTAAAAATGTATAATTATGTAAAATGAAGAAATATTTGTTACTTTATGTATATGATTATGTTTCATTTTAAAAATGCAGAAATAAAAACAAACAAACAAAACTGTGCTTACCTCAGTTGAGATGCGGCACTCTCACTCCATTCTGAATATTGAGAAGATGTACGATGGTATGTATCAAGACAAGTGATCCTCATTTCAACCAATGAGAGCCGACTTTGTCTGGTGGGGAGGGGTAGGTCAAGGCCAGTTGTTCCGGATCGGGGGTTAAACTCAACCCTGCAGATATCAGACGGAAAGGGGGGTATTTCAGAATAGGGAGAACAACCTTATCTAAATTGTATCTACCCAACAACTGCACCTGCATTTCAAAAACCGCCATCATGCTATCATAAAAATGTAATTTATTATTTTGTTTCTTACTCATTTGTTATTATCAGTATTACTATTATTATCATTATCATTTCTATTGTAATTATCATCATCATTACCATCATTATCATTACCAATTATCATAACTATGACAATAATGAGTTTGTGTGGAAGGTTGCATTGATTATAGCTGAATACTTTTGAGATGTTCTTTCAAAGAATGCCCCCTTCTTACCAGTTACAAGATCTGCCGTTTGTATCAGTAACCCTGATGATGATGACTTGGTTCCTGAGCCGACGTCTGTTACGTAAGATAGCTGGTAAGCTCATCTTAAGAAACATCGTACAAACCCCAGGAACTGAAGAAGCCTTCTGTGAAACAAATATAAAAGTACTTCAATGTTTTAGGAAAGAGCAGTATGAAACCTAGGCTTGTCTGTACCTCAGATCTTGAAAGTTTATTGAGCATTATTGCATGGTCTCATTTTTTTCTTACATCGGACTTTTATAAGCATTTTGACTACAAACTATATAAATCAGATATGTTATGATTAGGATATTTTCATGACTTACAAGTATTCTGATAATATTTGAGGGTTTGTGATTGAGACATATTATACTGTACTAACCTGACCAGAATTTTGAAGAAAAAATATGTCTCAACATAGATATTCTCTGAGAAAAAAGGATGTCAAATTTTTTTATTTTTTCTATGGTTTACCATTGGAAGTGCAATTTCGAATGCTTTATGTGTTTCAAAAAATCTAAGAATATTATGTTTAACACTGAATAATTATGGAGATCGTCAACAGTTAGAAGGGGTGATGGGATATATCAAAAAGTACAGGCTTTTACTACATGCTATAGTAAAGTTGTTGAGAATAAATGGTTAAGTTTAGGTTTGACAAACCTTCGATGTCATCGATGTCAAAGATGTGAAAACAAATGCGAGTACGAGTAGGACGACGAGTGGTGCATCAACGAAGATGAGTACTTGTTCAATGGTCACTCGACCTCCACACTCCATGATGTCAGGTACACTGGTCGTAGTCATCTTGACTTCATTCCAGAAAATGAGATAGCAACTTGTTTAATTTAATATATCCTACATAATAGTGAATAAACTAACTGCAAGTTAAAAAACACTAAGATTTACCTTATTTTATTTTTACTCTATATCTCTCTCTATGTCTCTCTCTCTCTCTCTCTCACTAACACTGGTAACAAAAATACTGTTTTAAATATTGTAATCATCTAAGTAGGGAAACAAACAAATTATGTCTTGCGTGGTTTACAGCATTTGCTTTTTATGTGCATCACCCCCCCCCCTCCCCCCCCCCCCAAAAAAAAAAAAAAAATGGGGGGGAAGTATAGGTATTATATTATATATATTATGAATATTATAAGTATTATTAGAATGACCTAATCAGAACAATATCAAACATCAGATTTACCATGCACTGCCCTAAATATGTACATATTCTCTCATCATGTTATACTTTTCACTTCAATCCTCGCACCTGTAATAAAATAAATTACACCTTACCTGTGTTCACTGACGGTACAGTTTTTGAATAAAGTTTCAAATGTTTCCTTACTGATCCTTTCAGATCAGCTTTTTACCGTTACTTCAACGTGCACTGGAAATCGAAACTGTGATGACTTTGGGAATGCTGACCGTTTCCAAAATAAACACAACCGCAAGTCAAAGCGCATGCGCGGTTGGGTAATGCGCTTCTTGTATTGTTATGTCATATTTTGATTATGACGCAAACACTTATACGCGTATAATGAATATGACGTGTGCGCGTAGATTTGTCTTATTTAACTAAATGTGAAAAAACAAAAAAAGGCCTAAAAACCCTCCATCCGGCAGGCGGAGGGCGATGACTTGTCCAAATAAAGAAGGAAAAAAATATATATATATTGTTTTTATAATTATTATTTTTGTGATAATTACTATCATTATCATACTACTATAGGATTTCCCGGCGAAATTCGCGAGTTTGTCATTCTAATTTATTTACTTTGCATTAAAGTTAGCATAGATCGGCTTTGCCATGCGAATTATCAATCAATTTTCCCGTTTTGGTATTTAATTTAGGAGTTTGGACAATGCATAATAGATGTAGTCAGACATTAGGTATAGAAGGGGCGAAATCAAGGGATATGGCATTTCTGCACGGACATGTTCATATCATGTGACCCCGGAAAAGTGGAGATACAAAAATACCTACCGCAGTCACAATATTGTACCCTTCCTCCATAATGAAATTGTGATAATGATGAAACACAAGACAAACAACTTCCTTGCATGAAAATTTACAAGAATATTGAGACTATCAAGTCCGTAGATGTAAGTCTTTTTTTTTTCTTAACAATCAAACTTAAAGGATGATGAATATCAGATAAATCTAAAAGTATATAAAGTGTACAAATGCAAGAAAATAAAATATGATGAAATACACATGAACAAAAATCTTGAAAGAAAAAGAATTAGCTATAAAAAAGTGTTTAATAAACGAGAAATGTATATTGACCATCAATTTAAGTGCACAAAGTGCTAATTAGAATGCTACAAATGAATTTGAATGCTAAACGTACACCTTCGCGATGTCAGTAATCGTGTTGCGCCAAATCGAATGACCAAATAGCGAAAGAAGCACATTATTCATTAATTTGAATGAAACATACATAGATTCTAATGAAAACTTCATATATTTGAAAACTAGAAAAAGGAATTTAAACCCAAGATATATCTGACAGCACTGAAACCGTCGAATTTGAACGCAAGACAAATTTATTTAAATGTCAAACTCGCGAATTTAAACAGTTTCTATTAATAATATTACAATTATTATCATTTCACAGGTGTGTCCATTTTCTTTTGTGTAACGTCTTACACTTTAAAAATTGACGAAGATTGTAGTATATGAAATTTAAAAAAAAATCTTCAACTGGATTTTAATTAATAAAATATGAATATTGCAGGAATAATGTCAATACCCATGTCACGTTACAACGATTTAATGACCTATGATGCGGCTATTCATAATAGCTTATCAAGCATAATACTGTATACCCAGGGGCAATATGAATTTGATTAGTTCTTCGCGGTTATAATTGATAAATGTCATTTTTCGAGAACAAAATATGTGATAAATTTTAAATCTAATGCGATAGTATACTAGTACTCAATGATAATGTCGTCGAGTCGCTTCCTCGATACAATGATTATGATAAATAATAGTGGGTTCGCGTATAGCGTTCATGTTCGTCAGATTTGATAATAATAATAATAATGACAATACTCAGTTCTTTTATAGCGCATAACACATTACAGGAGCATGTCCCTATGCGCTTTAAATAGAAAGGAAATAATTACAAGAAAAATTCATACAAATTAGAACAGATTGCAAAGACGGTACATCAAAGTGTTGTCAGTGGGTTCATTCACCGTTTACATCCAGGAGTTGACTATTAAAACGGGGGCACGAGTGGTTATTGGCGTCGGGCATATGTGATCTCAGAAGGAGGAAAGAAGAAGAAGAAAAAGAAGAAGAAAAAGAAGAAGAAAAAGAAGAAGAAAAAGAAGAAGAAAAAGAAGAAGAAAAAGAAGAAGAAAAAGAAGAAGAAAAAGAAGAAGAAAAAGAAGAAGAAATGCAAAGAAAAAAAGATAAGAGAAAAAAAGAAGGGAGGGAACAGAGAAAAAGAAAACAAAATAATACAAAGCAATATAAGAAATCTTAAAGTTACGGAGGAAAGAGGGAAAGAGGAAAAAGGAGAACTAGGGAAAAACAACAAGGGGATGAAGAAGAAGATGAAGAAAGAGAGAGAGAGAGAGAAAGAAAGAGAGACAGAGACAGACAGACAGACATATAGGCAGACCGAGAGGAAGTAGGGGCAGGTCGCGGCGCCTTTGTTATATTAAAAAAAATCCCCATTTTTACTCAACCGTGATATTACCAGATGGTCAGAAAACAATTCGTTTGCATCGTGTTCTTACAAACAATGTGCACAGCGAAAGTGAATCATACATATTTTGCGTCAAATGTCAATTCTATTCAGGAAGTCTAGGTTCGATTCGCAGCAATTTAGTCACCAATGCATTGATTTGACATGGAAATGTTCAAGGGTATCTTTAAAGTAACATACAGTGGGTGATGACGTAGGGTAGTTAAGCGAAAGACATGCGTGTACACCTGCGCATTAGGACGTTGATTGACATGATAATAATGATAGTAAATATACCGGATAGAATGACTTCTCTGTGCCATCTCCATGTCTCAAAGTATCCCAGCTATGTCGTCGACTCTTAGTCGTATCATCTTAAAGATAGTGCTGATGATGTTGGTGAAGATGTCACCGTTGATACTCGTGTGATGGGCCAGGTGGTAGTAGATCAGTGGTCTCGTGTGCGGAAGGTCCCGGATTCGAACCCAAGTCGATGCGCTAGATAAATGCCCTGGCCTTTGCAGAGACATTAATCCTCTTATATCGTATCCCTGGATATAACATGTGTCCAATAGTTGCTCTTCAACAATCACATGTATTCTAATTGTCTGAGTAGTCGGGTAAACAAAAACGAAACACGATTATCGTGGCGTTGCCTATGCTAGGCTAGTCTTGCCAGTGGTGTTGATGTGATTGGAGGTTTCAAGCTTTACTTTGATGCTGATTTTGTTTTGCAATTAGTGCAGTGATTTAATTTTCTAATTGTTTTGTTGCTGATGTTTTTTAATGATAAACTCATAATTTGTATTGACAATATGTTAAGTATATATAATTGATACAAATTCAAACATTCTAAGTAGGCAGTAATTCACATACATTTTAATTGCTTTGTTTTTTAAACTTAAGTATGAAAACCAAACATTTACATTTTTTTTTTTTCCAGTGTTGTTTTTTTATGTTTACCTTTCTCTTTTTTCAGACGAGCAAAGGTAGTCAAATTATTTCCCTTCTCTTTATACCTATTAGATTTTTAGTTATGTTCTTGTAATGGTCCTTTAAATAATACTGTAGTATACAGTGAAGCATATGCCATATAAAATACTGCGTGGACTTGATCTGCTTGCTCTAAATACGACAAACAAAACATGACCTCATAATTTGGATCAATTTAAAGCCCACCGCATCAACTTGAAACACATGTAAGTTAGCACAATAATTTGTTTTTCGACGCCTCCTCGAATAGCCCACATGCCCGATAGTTTGCCGCATGCCGCTGTCCGTGGGTTTGTGTACTACGACAGCTGTCCGCGACTGATCACGTGGTTATTAACATGAACCAATGAGGGGCGTTTATTGTTGTCCACTCGGTATGATGGACTTCGTGACGTCAGACTCTGTGCGCTGGAATTGTGCGAAGTGTTATCAAAGCAAGCCTTCACAATCCGTGTTGTATGGGTCTGGATGAACCACTCAATGATACAAACTATGAAGGAGTATGATTTGGTCCCACTGCACTTACGGATGCAAAGAGGATGTAAAACGTAAAAAAATCTTGCCATCCGTTGGAAAACGCTATGCATCCGTTGTGTACTCATTGCATACGTGTTTCATACGCTCTATCCATCGAGCATCCGTCCACTGTGATTTCATCCGCGCAAAAAGTTTTGAGCTGCACAAAACTTTTAGAACGGATGAACTTCCGCCGTGTACGATGTAAATCCGCGACAAATACGAGCAACAAACGTTCTATGTCCGTTGTCATCCGTTAAACGTCCGCTGTATCCTCTCAGCATCCTCTGGGCATCCTCGCAACTCACATCCGCTGCAGCTGAAAACGGAAAGAGGGAGGAAAGATAAGGTACATGGAGCGTCTATACATTGTTAGTAGCACGGAAATAGAAAGGATGAAAACGTATGCATGTCGTATATAAAGTATTCAAAGCTGTCATCCACTTCCATCCGCTTTCATTCGCTAAGCTTCCGATGAACATCCGTTTAACATCCCCGCTACATACTACCCACGTCCGTTACTTTCCGTTCTGTTTTCGCAAATTTTCGCAAATTTTGTCAATTTCTGGAGCAGATGAAAACGGATGGATCCACCTCCGAAATGTTGCTCGTCCGCTGTGTCCTTTATGCATACGTTTTGTGTCCATCGGCCAGTGGGACCGGGCCATTACTCAATATGTAATATCCGAACAGGAATGCCTTTAAGGGTCATATTCCCCTGTCCATCATTGAATCCAATTGCCTTCATTTTCTTATACATGGTGCACTACGCATTGAGCATGATAGGCACACTATTGAATCTTATAGTTGGGTATCCTGATGAATAAAGAAAGGAAGAATTCCAAAGACGGTAACGGATCATGTACCGTACACACAAAATCAAAAATATAATATTTGTAACACATCTCAACCTTTGTTGCCCATCCATATGCCTGGTTTTGCCTAGATTTAAAAAACGCAAAAAGTCCATTCTACTTCCAAAGTTCCAATATAAAACTATCGCCCTGCCATGTGTTTATAATTATGTCATCACAAAGAAAAATAATTATATTGGCTACCGCCTATAGCTCACATTAGGATTGCTATAATATGCATTAGTGTGACTTTTGATTTGTCAATTGGTGGTAAGAAATTTAACTTATTACGTTCAGAACTGCTTCCTTGGTTTCTGTAAGCATCATTGTATCCCACTGACAAGCATTGACCTTTCTGGACCATCTTCCTCTCGAATTTTAATTTACTTTGAGTTTGTTTACCTGTTCATGTTGTTGATTATAATGGTTAGTTAAACCATGGACCCAACGACAAACATTTATTTTGCAGACTCATTTTCCCCGTAATTACTGTATGCAAATGGGATTAGCAGTCACTCTTGAAATGATAACTTTGTCTCAGATTCTGAAACAAAATCCTGGATTTAGCTCATGCTGCAATGATGATTATAAACATTTAGGTCAGTCAGGTACCCCATGACGTTTACAAGCTGATCACCTGTCTGATTATCAAGATATTTATGATCAGAAATTTAAAAATTCGTTTTCCTAACTGTGTTAATAACACTACAGTCTATTGGGGGAAATTAGTAAGGTATAACCGGTCACTGCAAGATTTTTTACTTTTTTGAGGCACTTCATGAACATTTTGAGGCGCGATTTTGTTAGGGCTTCAATATTACAGCGAACTAAAATATAGCTTAGCTGAATCTGATTAAAACCCTGTAGGCCTACATCACTTGCATGAGCCCTAAACTTGTAACCAGTCTGGAATTTAAGAGAAGGTTTGCTTCTAGTTAAGGTTACAAATAGTTTGTGGATTTTCTCATTATTTTCATGTCAGTTTGAAATTATGTATAAAAAATCCCACCCCCCACCCTGAACATGTTGAAAAGTATATCTCTCTTAATGCCATCACACTGAAACCGTGACAAGAAAATAGCTAAAATGTGTAGAGCAAACTTTCATGTCACTTGGATGTGTAGTCCCATACCCCTTTATGTGTTCAGGGCTTTTGATTTTCAGCAAGATCATTTTGTATCATTTTGATTCTTCCGAGACCGTACACGCCACAAGAATTCTTAAAAGCTGCATAACCATCGCCAATTGTTTCCATTCAGTTGTTCACATGGCCTGAAATCGTAATAGGGACTTTTAGATTCTGCACGACGAGAACACGGACTGCCCTTTTAAGGCAATGTGACGTCACTGCCAGTACACCCACAACAAAAAGTGAGTCACCCTTACTCAAATTGATGAGTCACTGGTTTGTCCGTACAGCGAAACACTTGAAGGATCATGTGAGTCACTATGACTCGATACAAATGAGTCTTATTTATCAAGTGAGTCTTAGATAAATAAGACTCATTTGTATCGAGTCATAGTGACTCACATGATCCTTCAAGTGTTTCGCTGTACGGACAAACCAGTGACTCATCAATTTGAGTAAGGGTGACTCACTTTTTGTTGTGGGTGCATCATGACCAGGGGCGTCGCCAAAGGGGGGGTGTGGGGGGGGGGTGCGACACCCCCCACCTGTCAGGATATTGTCGGTAAAATTGCGCTGCCGTCGGGAAAAAGAGAAAAGGGGGAGGGAAAAAAGAGAGGGAAAAAAAGAGAGGGGAAAAAAGAGAGGGAAAGGGAAAGAAAAGAAAAGAAAGAAAGGAAAAGAAAGGTAAGAAAGGAAAAGAAAGGAAAGAAAAGAGAAGAAAGAAAGAGAAAAAAGAAAAAGAGGGAGGAGAGGAAAGAAAGGAAAAGAAAAAAAAAGAAAGAAAAAAAAAGAAGAAGAAAAAGATTGAAAGGGAAACAAAGGAAACGGGGGATGAAAGAGAGAAGAGAGAGGGGAGGTAAGAGTCTGAGAGAGGAGGAGTGGGGTAAAAAGAGAGAAGGGGGTTGTTGAGTGGAGTCGTCTCGTCGAGGGAGCAAGAAAGACACGGGTAAATATGTTGCTGTGTCGGGTCAGATCTGTCGGTATTCTTGCTCGATCCTCGTGTACTATATCAATGCAGAAGTTTAAAGTCGGTGAAATGTATTTTGTCGGTCGGCCGACAAGTTTTTTTCCCTACGAACTGTGACTTCTTATCCGCTGTGACGACTTCGAGAGTGACTACAACTACAATACTTGTATTTTCTCGAAGTTTCACTTTCCTATAATATCAGCTAAAGAAATCAGAGGTTTAAAATTTTCGGGGAAACTAAATTCAAACACGGTTTAAGAGTCAACAACGGTACGACGAATCGTCTTCCTTTCTTTATATTGTGATGAAACGCCGAAAATTCCGCGCTTTGCGCGAGAATGGGAAACTGGATTAAGACAAAATAATAGGGCTTATTAAAAGTCGAAAACGGTACAACGAATCGTGTTATTTCTCTAATAATATGAGGAAACGTCAAAATTTCGCGCTTCGCGCGAGAGGGGGAACACTTCATTAAGACGAGTCGAGAACAGTACAACGAATCGTCTTCTTTCTCTAATAATTTAAGAAAACGTCAAAGCTTCCGCGCTTCGCGCGAGAGGGTAAAACTGAATTCAGACAAAATTAATAGGGCTTATTTAGAGTCAAAAACGGTACAACGAATCGTGTTATTTCTCTAATAATATGAGGAAACGTCAAAATTTTCGCGCTTCTCGCGAGAGGTAGAAACTGAATTCAGATGAATAGGGCTTATTAAGAGTCGAAAACGGTACGACGAATCGTCTTCTTTCTCTAATAATTTAATGAAACGTCAAAACTTCCGCGCTTCGCGCGAGAGGGGGAAACTAAATTCAGATGAATAGGGCTTATTAAGAGTCGAAAACAGTACGACGAATCGTCTTCTTTCTCTAATAATTTAATGAAGCGTCATAACATCTGCGCTTCGCGCGAGAGGGGGAAACTGAATTCAGATGAATAGGGCTTATTAAGAGTCGAAAACAGAACGACGAATCGTCTTCTTTCTCTAATAATTTAATGAAACGTCAAAACTTCCGCGCTTCACGCGGGAGGGGGAAGCTTCATTCAGATAAGGATTAAGAGTCGAGAACAGTACACTGAATCGTCTGCTTTTTCTCATAATTTAGTGAAACGTCAAAGCTTCCGCGTTTTTCGCGGGAGGGGGGGAAACTGATTTCAGACAAGGATAAACAGTCGAGAACGGTACAGCAAATTGTATTCTTTTTTATAATAATTTAATGAAACGTCAAAGCTTTCGCGCTTCGCGCGGGAGGGGGGGGGAACTTCATTCAGCCAAGGATTAACAGTCGAAAACGGTACAATTAATCGTCTTCTTTTCCTAATAATTTAAGGAAACGTCTAAGCTTCCGCGCTTTGCGCGGTAGGCCCATTAACCCACACCCCCCCCCCTAATGAGCGCGCTTTTAAGGGATTCTCTTTCTCACTACCGCCCCTCCCTGAAATAAGATCCTAGCTCCGCGCCTGCACTAAAATATATAGCTATGATGCTGACTAAATTGAAGAAATATTTCGTATATTTATGTCGTCGAGGAAAATGACCATTTTGCGCATATGCAAGTACTATAGATAGTCCATAGGAAAAACAATTTAGCCTTCGGCCCCAGGTTTATAGGGTTGAATTTGTAGATATTGGACATTTAATTTTGTCGGTATTTGGTGGCTAGTTTTGTCGGTAATTGTTGGCCTCTACACCCCCCCCCCCCACTGAAAAAGGTCTAGCGACGCCCCTGATCATGACATAGACCCCCCTACTCCCTAGGCCTATCACACACATACCATACCATGCCAGAGTCACTGTCCACATTTGCAATGGAAAATATATCCTAAAATATCACATTTTAGCGATGTAATCGGTGGTCCCGCTACCCGAATCTGAAAAATCTACTTTGTACGCACTAAATTAAGCCTTAACTTGAGATTTATTTGTCACCCATACTGTCACGAAACAATCTTGAATTAATTCGTTTTACATCAAATAACAAGGATCTAGGAGTTTCGTTGTATAAAACAATGATGCAAAATCATGCATGTTTTCATTCGACACGGCTTCGTGCGATACAGTAGACACTATGAACATGACAGACAATGAAAGCGGACAAAATATACAGTTCCTCAGGTAGACAAAGGGACATCCCTTCACTGCTATTATGTAAAAATGTGTAGAACAGGTGTCACATGCATATTCACCTGTTCTACACATTTTTACATAATAGCAGTGAAGGGATGTTCCTTTGTTTTCCTGAGGAACTGTATATTTTGTCCGCTTTCATTGTCTGTCATGTTCATAGTGAGAATCTATACCGTAGTTAAGTTACACACAGCCTCATCAACTCGAGTGCGGATATCGTAAAATGAACGCATGCATCATTTGTATAATAATCAGAAGATTCAGCCCACGAATCCAGTCATAAAAATCATCGTTTAAAACCATATGAATAATTATGCGTACCAATTTTTCACTAGCTGCAGTCAAAACTCTTCTGAATCCAAGATATAAGATGGCGACGTCGCGTCGTCGATCGGGAATTCAAATATGGCTCGAGAATGCGCATTTTGGATGACGTCACGAAAGTATGCGCGCGCATGCATACAGCCTCACTTTCAAGTTGACTCACTTTTTTCTTCTAAAATGCTCTTATGTCGATCTTGACTCATTTTTTACGACCATGTGAGTCAGTCGAAGCATTTTGCAAATGCGTCAGCTCATGATTGACACACTGGTGAAATATAAATGAGTCAATAGAGACTCATTGGTTGTTACTAATGAGTCAATTTACACCTGACTCACGAAAATTATGCTTAAACGTGTCAAATGACTCACTTTTTGTTGTGGGTGTACCTTAAAAGGACGTCACATCGCCTTAACCCTAATAAGGCCGGGGGGGGGCCATTATGGCCCCCCCTCCACAATTTTTCTGATTGTTCAAGAACGCATATGGATGGCGCCTCGCCGCTCGCTGACTTTTTTCTTTAGAGTCTTGCGCATCTTTAAAAAAAAAAAAAAAAAAAATCGGACCTATAGTTACAAGGTCACGTGACCTTTTGTCTTTGCATGTCAGCCCGAAAATCGCTCATTTTTGTGATTTGTGTACAAAACATATGGAAATGTCATTTTTCCTAAAAATAGATCAAACATTGGTTATTGGGTCTTGTTTAAAGTTTAGGTGGTTGTTTTGGGAGTCAAAATAGTTGAATTGTAGGAAGAAATGAAAAAAAAAAAAAACAATAACATAAATAAGTTAAAAAAACAATGAAATACATAAGAAATTATCAAAACAAGAGATAACATAAGGAATAAGCTGGCTCTTCCAATTTTTTTTGTCGTATTATTGTTCCAAATGGTCTAATGAATATATGTAGTGAAAAAGAATGCTTAAATATGAATAATATAGGATTTATGGGTAAAAATGTGATTTTATGACGTTATTTGCATAAATTACCATAAATATGCAAATGAGGGATTTTTTTCAAAAAATTGAAATTGTCATATTGTTCTATACACTTCACTTGACATGCGTGCAAATTTTCGCGGCGATCGGCCGTTTCACGGCCGAGATCTTAGGGGGGGCCATAATGGCCCCCCCCCGGCCGTAGTAAGACTTCAAATAGCCCGGCCTTATTAGGGTTAAAAGGGCGGTCAATGTTCTCGTTGTGCAGAATCTAAAAGTCCCTAAATATAAACCCTTGGGTCAGTCAAGAATCCCATGGCGTTTACAAGCCGATCACCCGTCTGATTAACCGGTCACTCAAAGATTTTTTACTTTTTTGAGGCACTACATGATCGTTTTGAAGCGCAATTTTTTAGGGCTTCAATATAACACCATATCACAGACTCTGATGAGACGTAGGGGCATGCATCTCAGATTTGGCAATGTTAAACAATGCCTTTGAAGAGCTTCTCTAAAGTCACATGAAGTGAACGAACTCTTTGACCAAGTAGAGGAAGGATGAATTACATCCTTATGAGGTTGTAACCCCCACCTGAATGAGATTTGAGAACCCTAAAGAAGCTTATAATACCGAGAAGCTCCTTATGATAAAAAGCCTACCACTAAATACAGATATGGCTAGGTTATTATCTTAGCAAACAGCTCGTGTGTCTTCTTTGCGTGAGTGCAATGATTGTAGCTCAAATACACCGTACCCCCTCTCCAATCCTTCCTCAGAAGTTCAAGCACACACTGTTAGTAAAGTTGACGAACAATTTTCTCACTATAACCAACAACATTTCGGCAATACAATCCAAAAATAAGGATGCATAGCATATAATAATAGGCCTAAAGCTGGTATGAGCAATGTTTTTTTCTCACAGCCCCCCCCCCCCCCCCATTGTTCTCTCTCTCTCTCTCTCTCTCTCTCTCTCTCTCTCTCTCTCTCTCACTCCGACGGGTTTGTTTTACGCTGCGCTGTACCTACTGGTCATTATTTATCAAATTTATAAAAAATGTATAAGTGATAAATGAATGAAAGATCGCGGTGCACTTCGTTATTTTGTTTCAAGTTTTAATTTCTTAATTATTATAGTTTGACCCGAAACCTTTTTACTTTTCTACATTTTCTCCCCCTGTTGCCAGACCCTATTTTTGTTTGGTTACATTACTTTTTTTCTTGTCTTATGTAATCATTTATATCATTTATGCACTGTTTATTGAGCTAATCCCCGTCACGAGCGGCAAGTCTATATTCAGACTCTATTAAAGTTAGTTTACAGGATATTACAACAAATTCATAGAAATATTATGCTCATGTAGTCCAAAAATCTACTTGTTTGTATCATGAATTTAGTTACCCCGAGGACTGAAGAAGTGAGAAATAAATTATTTGGTTCCTTGTGAAGTATTTCCTCAAACTTTGATGATTTTATGACCGGGTGGGCACATGTAAGAGCAACGAGTGACAAAAGGTGGCATGGGTATTAGACTAAAGTAAACATAACGAAGAAAAGCCGTACCTACATCATGTAGACGGGTGTTAAGACTATGTTAGAAGTACGACAAACAAGTTATCAATTGTTGACAAACTAATCGTCTTTTTATGACTCCTTGTTAACATGAGTATTGAAGGCTGGAGGTAAGTGTCTAGGAATGCAAAGTGATGAGACGTAGATAGCATTTATTAAGGAGTGACACGCTTTAACGAGGGGTAATATCCCCCCCCCCCCCTTAGACCCTTCCTAGTGCAGGAATGGTATCAAGCTCTTATGGATCTGTGGCTTATTAAGTAAAACGGGTTCCGTTTGATGTACCTGTCGATCTCTTAGTAAAGTTTAATTATTATTATTATCGCAAGGACTGTAAGATAACCCCCCCCCCCCCTTCCATCCATCTTGCCTGCATATGCCCTGTCTACATGTAGTTACTTCGGAACTACCTTCTACAGGTGTGTTCTAGACCGTGACAGATCCATAAAGGAGAATCTATCGAACAAACATAGAACCCATGCAGTCCGTACTAACCCGTGACAATAGCAACATCAAGTTTAGCGCGACAGGTATTTTTGTTGGGATAGAGGCTAGCCTAATGGGCCTTGTGGCAGATTATTCCTGTGCTAAACAAATTATTCAATAAATCTACTACCTACTCCTACTACTACTACTTCTCATGTCGAGTGAATATAAGCCCAAGAAGACTGTCACTATGTCGGGGATTTTGAAAAGTTTTCGCAATCTCCCGGATAAGCGGAAGAAACATAAGTATGACGATGAGGAAGAGACAGACCAGAAATGGATGGAAGTGGACTTAGGGTGGCTGAAGAAGGTAAGGTTAAAGCACGATGTGGTAGTTTTGATTACATTAACTTTAATCTTCAAAAGTCATATGTTAGCTACAAGTGAACGAGCTTCGCCCTGCAATTTCATGTTACCAAATATGCTATATCCGCAATGTTACATTTTACGCAATGGATAATGACCGAGCAAATGCTTATAACGAAACGGTTTATTCTTGCAGCCGGACTATAATTAATAGATGAGATTTTGATTTTCGGATTGAAAGACAAGCAATAATTGGTGTTCTAAGACAATACTCGTACAGCTAAATTTACAATACCGACGATTTTGCTTAGTTTATGATTTTGACCGTCGAAACTTTTATGAAGAGAATCTTTAGTTGTGTTTAGGGCAGCAAATGATATCTTAAATAATAAAACGAAACTGCAACGTAACACTGTTGGACCAAGTCTACACTATAAGCCTGTGATCGTCCATACGATGTCTGCTTCGAGATATATATTAGCAGAGTATGATCTCTATGATGATGACCAACAAAACAAAGGGAAAGCAAGGCAATAGTCCCAATGACATTGTGTCATACGTGGTCCTGGACACTTTATGCATATTTCGGTCGTGCTTACCAAAACTGCGATCTCCCTCTCGTTTTGTAATAGTTTGTCTCATATTTTTTCGGTCCAAATCCTAATAATTATTGATTATTTTCACCATATAATTCATTGTTATCATTATTTAAATCAGTTTCTCTGGAAATACAACTGTTTTATTAAGTACACGCCCTTCCATATTAAAATATAGTGTATCAGGCGAGTTAAAACGTCGAATGGCGACAAAGAGAATTTGATAGCCCAAACCAGAACTCTAAAGTTAATGCTAGCAGTGAGGCGCGGGACCTGGGTTTAGGGGTAATGCCCCCCCCCCCCCGACACACACAACACACAAACACACATACCTGTAAGCTCCCAAATTAAATAGTTTACAGAGAGTAGTTCTTTTATCATTGGAAAGATTCTAACTTCATGTGTGACTCTCTTTTTTGTCAACACCTGAGTAACTGCCTCTACTCCTCAATAAGTTTTGTATATTGCTTGTCAAAAATTACACCTTTCTTTAGCGGATATTTGTTTTTCCACTCCTATTATTTCCCCTGTCGTGAATCTCAGGCTGTTTTATATAAGTTGGCGGTGTTCTGGCAAATTTCTAGTCATCATGATTATATTTGATATTTTCAATATCGATTTGCAACGACAACAACTGGTTTATAAATGAACGGCGCGGCTAAAATGAATTACCCTTTTGATTACTGGATCATCGTTTTCTTCATAGGTTTGAATACAGAAACTACTCTGTTCCAATAGGCAATTGGTTAACTTTGGATAGAAGTCACGGTCAATAATGTTTTTGAGGAGAAAAGATTAACAGGAACAATAAGTCGTCGGATTCAATTATTTCATTTCATTTCGTTTATTTCCATTTCCAACAAAATAAATAAAGTACATGGGATTGCATTGTACATAGTAAAACAATGAAACTTAACAATATATTTGTAATTGGTCCACAGTGTACAATAGGCATATAAAACAGGTTGGTCATGGAGGGGACTGCTGAAAAGCTGAGCTTGTAGATTGCAGCCCCCTATAACTTATAGTTGCAAAAATAGTATATCAATAATAAAGGAACGCACAAATACATAAACCAATGAAACATAACATAGAAGGAGTGAAAGGGACAGGGAAAGAAGGGAGACAACGAGAGAGGGCAGGGCTCTTACCTATAACACACACAACACAACACGGGCCGACTGGAATACGGATGGCCAGTACAAAATGAATCAAAATATCCAATGTATTTTATTGAGTTAAATAAATTTAAAAAGAGAGAGCTAACGCTTGATAATTACGCAAAAAATCTTTTTTTAATTTGAATTTAAAAGAATTTAAACTGGGGGCATTCTTGATGCTAACATCAAGAATGGTCCATAGCTTAGGGCCTGCGTAAGTGAATATGGATTTAGCAAGTAAAGTTCTAGTTAACAATATGTCCCCGAACATTCTGTCTCATACGTGTTGGAATTCGTTCTTCCCATTTGCTTGATTTATCATTTCATTTGAACATAATCATGATTATGCAAGCATACCTTGTGTCATTACAATCATACTTTTCTGTTTAGTACACAATTATTTTGACCTTGGTAACGTTTGTGTCTCGAATAATACATGCACGTAATATGAATAACTCAAGGGGTGCTGGCATATTTGCCCAATTTTTTAGACACCATTCTGTTTTCCATTATTTCTTCATTCTATCGGGTGTCTACATAATATTGCAAAGGCTGTGAAGATCCAATATTATCAGCACCTTAATACCACAACAATACCAGTCTTTACGTTGAAGTATGCGGTTATTTATTATATCCGTCGCTTCGGTGGGTGTCATTTAAAAGACTAAGTAAATAGTCACAATACAATAATAGTCTTCGTTTCTTGTATTCTTTCTCCCTCCCTCTCTCCCTCCCCTTCTCTCTCTCTGTCTCTCTCTCTGTCTCTCGCTCTCTCTCTCTCTCTCTCTCTGTCTCTCTCTCTCTCTATTTCTCTTCTAATTTTTTGTAAGGACTGATGTTTGTTCGAAGAACAAAAATATGATTTTGGCTCTCAGTCTGTCTCTGTCTCGGCTTGTCTGGTTTGTCCTTATTTAATGCAATGCAGCCGTAATAACAAAAAAAATATGGGTCAAATACGTGCTCAGGATCGTTGTGATTAAAATGTTTGCATCATCACAATGCAGGTATTTGTTATGAGTTTCATAATTTCCAAAATAATATGTAGGTGGGGAAATACACTTCTGAAGTGAAGATGTGGTGATAAAGTGGTTCATTCACTTGACTCTCAATCAAAGGGTTAAGGGTTCGAATCCTAGCCCAGCACTGACGTCTTTTGGCAAGGCATTAATCTTCATTTACTACTCTCCACCCAGGTGTAAATGGGTACCTAGCCACAATGGCTGGGGTAATAATAATTACAGGGCCCTCAGGAAAAAAAAACAGTGTTGATGCTAATGAAGCTTCGCTGTATATGTAAACAGGTAAATATTATTGAATTATTTTTTTATTAAGGAATAGCTTCGTTAAGAGTGGCATACACGCTAAAAAAATAGTGGAATTCACCCTTAAAATGGTAATTCAACCACTTCTTCTGAGTGGCTTTTACTATTATTTTAGAGTGATCGAGCTCAACTCGAAAGAGAGCAACCTTAAAAACGACGACTCCCCAAAAGTGGATTTACACCTTTGCATCAAGAGATTAAGACGTTTTGTTTTATCGTAAACCTCGAATTGATTAATGCTATTCAATTGTTTTAATAGGACGAGTGTATGGATTACACACATTCTCTCTTAAAGTAGGTTCCTTCGTTGGAGAGAAATAGACGCTAAAAATAGTGCAATCCACTCTCATAATAGTCATTTCAACCACTCCTTTAAAGTGGATTTCGATATAAATTTGAGTGGAAACCATTCAAAGTAAGCAACCCCTAATATGACCCCCCCCCCTCCTAAAAAATGAATAGATTTACAGTTTCTTGCATTGGTAGACGAAGACGTGCATGCCATGCACATTGTTTGTCATAAACGTCGTATCGATTGATGCTATGATTTAGAACGAGCGTATAAATGACACCATGTCGAGCACTAAACTATGTCGTATTTAGGGGTGTAATCGTAAGAGTGACATGCATAGACCCTTTATGAACGGAAAGGCAATATAAATTGTTTCACATCCCCCCCCCCCCAGAAAAAACCTTAACCCTCATGCTCGTTGTTTAGCATAAACGTCGAATCGATTGATGCTTTGTTTTAGAACGAGCGTATAAATGACACCACGTCAACCACCAAACTAGACCGTTTTTAGGGGTGTAATCGTAAGAGTGACATTTTTTGAACGAAAGGCAATATAAATTGTTCCACTCCCCCCACATTACTCAACAACAAAATAAATACAACAAATTAGTCGGGAGTCGGGTTGGAGCCTCAATTGTAACTTCCAACTGCATCGTTAGATCGTGATTTCTGAAGCGAAATCTGTATCTCTATAGCTGCCAGTATCCACGTACTTTATCAATCTCCACCCCCGCGCTCTCTCTCCCCCTCTCTCTCTATCTTGCTCTCTCTCTTCTCCTCCTCCTCCTCCTCCTCCCTTCTCTGTCACCCTCTCTCCTCCTTCCTTCTCTGCCACTCACTCTTCTATCCTCCCCCTTCTCTCCACCCCTTCTCCTTCTCCTTCCCCATATCTCTCTCTAACGCTCGGTCCTTCCCTTTAATCCCCCACCTCCACTTCTCCCCTCTCCCCGTCCCAACACCATCTCTCTCTCTCTCTCTCTCTCTCTCTCTCTCTCTCTCTCTCTCTCTCCCTCTCCCTCCCTCTCTCTCTCTCTCTCTCTCTCTCTCCCCCTCTCTCTCTCTCTCTCTATCCCGCCCCCAGACTCCTCATCTAATACCCCAATCCCTGGTCTAAATCGCCCTTGTCATCGTGTTGTGCTGGTTGGCGAAGACAAGGTCGCTATACCCTCATCATGCTCTAGTCATGATCACTGTCATCATAACGCCAGTCAAGTGACTCGAGACGGTCATCATCGACGGATTGGGCGCCTGCCTGGCATGCACGCGGCGATATGTCGGCCTCATCACGAACCAACTGGAGCTTGTGCAAACATGGGTCTGTCTATCTCAACCAGCCCGTGAACGTCGAGCATATGCAGTCATGACTGTGTATTTAGTATTACGATGGGAATAAACCATGTTTGAATGATTTAGCATGATGCATTGTAGAGCTGCATCCCAGCAGATCTAATACCCCTTTTTTCGTTTATATTTTGCATCAGAAAGTGAGCGAACAGGGTACATAGTCACGTTTCTCTTCAAGGGATAAAGTTTAGAATAACAAACATTTCTCTCAACTTCAAAGATACATGATGATCTCAATGAAACTTTGTTTGTTGAACGGATATCCGCTAACCGCTACCCGCCACATCGGCCATCCACTATCCAATGTAGTTTTCTAAGTATGGACTTTTCTAAATGAACGAGATTGTGAAAGAAAAACGCGAGGGGGGGGGGGTATGAAGCGACAGGAAAAGGAAGAGGGAGGGATGAAGCGAGACCGCAGCCTAGTATTGAGAAAAAGAGAAATAGAATTAGGCAAAAAGAGAGGGAGAAGAGGGAGAAAGGGATGAGGTCTGTATAAAGACAGAATTGAAAGATTGATAAAGAAAGAGAGAGGTGAATAGACAGAATGAGAGAGGGGGAGAAATAAAGAGAGAGAGAGATAGAGCGAGAGAGAGAGAGAGAGAAAGAGAGAGAGAGGCAGACAGACAGAGAAGGAAGAGAGAGAGAGAGAGAGAGAGAGAGAGAGAGAGAGAAATATTAACGGGAGAACAGGAGAAGGGATTTCATCATGAGAAAAATAAATTATGACAAATTTTGTCGAATGGAGAACGAATAAAATCTATATATCGTAAGTGCCCATGAACCTTTCCAAAGTTGTGTTTCCAATTCCGATTCTTATTTAGCCAATCTCTCTTGCTTGAATGCGACCTGCTTTTTGATAACCTTTCACAAAGTCCAACAAATCTTTTCTCCTTCAATTGCTACGGAGGTTATCGAAGCGTAATATTCATATCCGTTGCTAAAACGTGTTTAGTTTCCGGATAAATTAATTATTGTATTAATCTTTCATTTACTAACGATTTCCGACAGTCCCGCTAATGGAGTATTGGAATTCTAATGCGGTTATTAATTAATCATTTTTCTAATTTCCTATCGTCAGAGACGGCATCAAAAATTAATCGACTCATCTAGATCACGAAAATATGGTACCCATACAGGCCTGTCGAATGACATCAACATGAGCAAATATACACTGCACTTGGGATCTGAACGACTGTTTTTCATCCGACAGACATGCCAGATTTTTGAGAGCTCTTTCTTCTGTTTGGAAAGAAATTGACTTTGTTTAAGAGAATGAAGAAGCAATGAATTGAAACTAAAGGAGAATTACATAGTACTGGTAGTATATAGAAGTAGCAGAGTAGTAAATGTTGTTGTATGGGATGAGCTTTTAAGACTACCGTCTTCTAGTTCATCCCACAACACTTCATACTCTAATTTGTTGTTTTTGTTAATGTATGTTTATAATTTATACGATGCTGGATGAATCATAATCTTCATGAAACTAATAAAAACAAAAACATTCACAATAATTGTACCAAATTAAGTTAATAAGTATCACATTTTTAAAGCCCGTCTGTACTAGTTTCGCTAAGAGGGATTAGACCACCCAGCAAGGTCACTAGCTGACAGGTGGCTATCTCATCAACTCAGCAAGTATAGCTACAAGTAGTACAGTGGGGATTTAAATACTCTTGTATCGATGTTAATGACCTCTGACATGATACTTCCATTTTCAAAAAAAGGTTTATACTATTTTGACACGATTAATAAATAAATAATAAAGACTTACCAAGTCATAACGCTTCATTAAGGACACAGTGGAATAGACACTGCACATGAAAGCAATGGTTTTGGTCGGGTAGTCATCCGTACGTATCACTGCAAAATGTAAATGTATAATAACCTTGACATTGAGAAAAAAAACGAATCAATTAACTGCTTGCCATGTCCCACCGAGATGGTATGCGAAATAGATAGCTTCCCAGATGGTCTTTTGTATTAGGTGTACTATGGAAGTGTCCAAGCACGTCTATGGTCCAGTTCATATATTGAATCTCTTTCAATATTTTAAAAATGTGTCACCATTTTGCGTGAAATAAGCTGGCATACTTTGCACTTAGTGGTTAGAACACCCACTCCCCAGCACTCCCGTTCAATATTATGCAAGCAGTCTGGTAAATCAGATAAAATACGTCAGGCTTTTATCGTATTCTCAAACCAAATATATATTAGCAACCTATACTATAGTATAAAAACAAGTGCTCCTAAAGTGTCTACACATAGTAGGAAAGAATAATTTTGTTGTGGGAAAGAAGGGAGAAATGGATCTATGATAGCATAATGACGGAATGTAATATTTGATACGACTGAAAAATTGACTGGCGTGCTTAAAAATAGAGGGAGCGAGATAAATGTGATGAAATGAGATAAGAAAGTAGAAACATATAACAAAATTGATAACTATTAAGAACGCTAAGTTTGTGATAACGAGAGAGAGACAGAAAGAGAGAAAGAGACAGACAGACAGGAAAAAGAAGAAGATAAAGAAGAAACCTGTGCAAAATTGTTCATGTAGAGGATAAAACCGTGCAGGGCGTAATCCTGATGTTTTATATCCTTGAAATCATTAATGAAACACAAATACACATGTCTCTATAATGAATGTCCAATCGATACTAATTATGCAATAACGACTCCCGCGCTTTTGTACCTGCTATCGCGATCATTGTCGTCTGCATCCTGGTTTATTATTCACCTTTTCCTCGAGAAAATGAATTCCTCTTTTGGAAATTCCCCCTCTTCTGGCAAAATTGGAATCAATCATTTCAACATTTTTTTTTATATGAGAAAGGTTGTTGATCTCCGCTTAAAGACACAGTCAAGTTCTGGTCATGTCATAGCAATGTGAAAGAACTGTGTCAATTCTTTTCAGTGGATTTTCTTCTTTGGTATTATTTCACACTACGATACAAACAAATTAAAAAGCTCATAAACTATATTCTTTGCCAGAGCTCAATCTTCTCTTTCATTTCGTTCATTTTGTTTGTACGACATTTTTGTTTTCATAAAGAGGACCCCCCCCCCCCCTTCATACACACACAAACACACACACACACTCACATACACACACTCACAGTCACAGAGGTTGTTGGTTATCATAATAATCTTCTAAAATGACCTGAGAAAAAAATCAAATTTGTCATTATACTATGACAATATATATTAGATATTATAATATTTGGTTTTAGAATGTTTGATGATTGGTTTACCCTAAGAAAGCAAATTTATAATTGTAACTAAGCAGCCAGGAGATCGACGGCTTAAAAATCGTCTCCGAGGGACTTGGTATTAAGGATTAATGCCTTCAAAGGCCATTGAATATGTTTCGAACCTGTGATCTCCCGGTTACGAGACCACTGCTCTACCACTGAGCCATCGCGCTTTGTATGTCCCACTGTTATGTAACATCATCTCCCATCTATGCAGAAATAGTAAACAAATACTTTAACGTCCTTTCCCCCAAAATACACGCATCTCATATTATGTCACTAGCCCCTTTCGAATCGGATCAAGAACGCATTTCGGCGCTTATCGCACAAAGTTTGCATATCTGGAGTTTACGGCGACCTCAGCACGTACGTGGAATTAATATTGGGCCGATGACGTTACAGTACTGTCCAACTCGTATTTTACCGAGATAGGAGTAGCTCCCGAGCGAGATGCTTACCCACACAAAAGTGAAATTGATATCATTCACCGTTGCCTGCCCTGTCTTTCTCGCTCTCTCTTCAACCCCTGCGTCGACGTGAAAGTTTTTGCTTGACCGTAGCGAGAATGACCACTCTTCGAAAACGTTCCGAACAGCGTTGCTGGCAAATGACATCATTGGAAGAGCATCGCTCGTGAAATAAAATTGAGAGTCAAACTTTTGTGAGGACTTGTCTTCATGGTCATGCTCTAAGATGTCTTGGATAAAGTATCGTTTCTAAAAATGTAACTTTTATGGTTTAGTTTATGCTTAACACTTACGCGGGAAGCTATGTTGTTGGACTCCCGTGGATTATACCCGAAGGAATACTAGGTTCTTGAAGTCACAAGCGTATCAGAGAATAACTTTAAACTCTACAACGATCTTCGTTCCCTGGTAGTCATTGAAAAGCTGATGGAATATCTATACTTCCAGCTTCTCTCTAGTACATTGCTCTGAATGTTCCTGGTGATGTTTAATTCTGATGTCTCATTAACATGAACCTAATGGAATAATATCAATGCACTCTCTATAGCGTTGGTCACAGTTGATGAAAGGATATTGTCAGCGAAACGTATGCATCTCTTCTTGAATATGTGGACAATTTGGAAACGTATGTAATTGAAAGCTGTCTACCAGCAAATCAAGATACGATATAAAACAAATTACTCGATTAGCCGACCTACAAACTAAGTGAGTCTTTACTTCGTACTTTTGTTTCATTTTTGTTTATATTGTGGTTAATGCTGGTGTGCTGATGTTGTTGTGATTGCTGTTGTTGTTGATGTTGTAAACCGATCGTTTTCCTCATTAATTTTTGTATCCTTTCGGCATCTCAAAACTCTCTTCTCCTGTTAAATTATTGTAAAGCGCATTTGAATTTGTATTTGGATCATGAGAAACATCAGTGTATGTAGATAAATATCTATATACCAAATATGTTTTTAACGTTCCTTTGCCTTGTAATCTAGATGCAGTTTTATCATGGGTTAGAGCGCAAACAATAGAGGTATCATTTTATCAATTTGTATTAATCTTCGAGCAAATATGGACAATGGTTTTGTATAATTATTCAATCTTATGACAGGGCGAACAATTCGCGTAGACTATTTAATTACATTTATTTCCACAATAACAGCAAATAAAAATGTAAAAAGCTTTTCATTTTTTGAAGTCATTCCAATTAAAATATCAACAAACGACAAACATAGATAATATGGTACAATGTACGTGCAATTCAGGAAACCTAAGGAAGCATAGCTTGTAATTTAGGTTCCCTAACATAAAATATCATAACATCATAAAGTATAATATGCATTCTGAGAAGAATCGGCTACCGTCCTTCAAAAAAATTATCCACGGTTTCTCGACCATAATGATTTCCGACACAGATTAAAAAATATTAAAGAAAGCTCCTAACAAACTAATATAAATATGAAGAAAAAAAAACTAGTAAATTAATGCAAAATATAGGTTTAGACTAAACTTTATTAACTAATAATATAGATTTATCTTGTGCAACTCTATTTAGATCCCTCGTCTCAAAATGGAATCACTTCTGAAACGATTAGTTCACCCTTAATATCGAATCAACATGAAGTGTGAAATCAAAATGCCATATAATTTCAATTAACCTACTTATCTAATGACTGGAAACACTAAGGCCTTATGCATTGTGTCTAATGGCTCAGTCTTGAGTCAAGAGAAGCTGATTTGACATTTAAAGCCCCACTGCACTACTTATTGCTGCTTGCGCCCTCTATATAGCAAACAATGCCTAATCGGTGCATGTTGGTCCCCCATGATCATCTTTTTCTTATGTTAATTGAGAGCTGATTTGATGAGATAACCATCTGTCAGTGACCTTGCAGGGAGGTCTAATCCCCCTGGCCAAACTAGCACAGGTGGGCTTAAAGATAGAGTTGAGCTCTGGGTCCCGTCTTATACAGAGTTGCGAATGATCCGAATCAATCGCAAGTCTTATCAAACGAAAGTGTGTGGTCCCCTATCTCCTATGTATAGTCGAAATTGATATCAATCGCAAATAAGTAGAGATTATTCACAACTGCTTATAACACGGGACCCATGTCATGCGATCGCCTTGTAAAAGAATCTTTGTGAAAGTGATTGGAAAAGATTAGTCATGTATATAGCAGATAAGTATTGGTAGATGCTGTGAGGTTTTCGTATCTTCAAAATGATAATAAATTGGTCCAGTCTTACAAACAGTCACATGCACTGTACACAAAAATGTGTATGTGGGACTACGCAAATATGCGGTATGAAACTGTGGTCTACAATCTTTAGCTGTTACTTGTCATATTTTTAATATGAGGGTATTTGAAGAGCCATCCTTTTTCAGGAAATGCTTTTCTACGATACTGTTCAACACTAACATAAAACGAATGGACAATTAATTCGCAAATAAGTTTTCGCCTTTCCCAGAACTCAACCTTCTCTTAAGTCGAGGAATGCTTTTCAGAGTCGTAACTTTTTCTGTTCTCTAGATGGTACTGAATCCGATTTGTTTGGACAAAAAGAAATTCCTAAATTTCAAAATGGGTAATAATCTGACAATTAAATATCAGATATAAAACTCGTGAGACCAAGGATGGTGAAATCACATCAAGTTTAATAGCACCCAACTTGTTTTGAAATAGAAAATAGAAAGGGATCATAATTAAAACTTTGTCTAAATTGAAACATTGTCTCACGGATAGAGCTAATTGGTTATAATTTCTGTAAAAAATCTTTAGCAAATGATAATAAAGTTTTTCAAAAATTACTCAATACATGAATTGCAATCATCTACCTATTTCATTAAAGTCACTAATTGCATTGAAATCTGTACACCGTGATCCAGTACTGGCAATGCCCAAGAATAATAATAAAGCGGTAAAACGAGGTGAAATTAGCAGGGTTATTGCCTTCATCTTTGTTTTTATTGGGATAGTAAGGTTATATCCAGGTCAGTATTATATTCAGGTCATCCTTAAAACGGCAACGTAAACATCACCCATATAAATAGCCTTCTGAAAACTAGAGCACGGATTGACAGCCGAATCATAAGGTTGAGTCACGATCGTGATAATATGATCATAGTTCTGCTTTTGTAGCCTGAATTATTAATTGGTGTCGTTAATCCGAATACTGATCTCATTAATTACAAGGTCAATATACAACATGCATTGGCACGAGACACACGCAATTTGTTGATGAAGATTCATTCTTTAATTGAACACCGGTCTCCCAAGAGAATTTTGCTGAGAAAACTTGGACACTTATACTGTCCTCGACTGATACCAGAAAATTCTGCAGGTTTGGATTCTGTTTGGACACTCAGAGTGACTTGAAAAAACACCCCCACCCCCACACACACACCCCTTTATCATTCCACTGTGTGTAGGAAACAAAGATAATATGGATACTAAATTCTGGACCACTCTTCTTTGAGTTACTCGAAATTCGTCACGTTTTCAACAGGCCAATCAAGATGAAAAAGCCAACACTTTATGCCTGATTTATTTCCTATTGATTAAATTAGGGGTACTGAAAGTTCTGTACTATCTCAAAAAGGAGTTCATGTTGTACTGAAACCTCGACAAGGCAATTATGTACGTCGCCCTAGCCGCTGTCCCATTCTTACTATTGTGCGCTGCGCTATAATGACCTGTAATGTACATTATACCCCCAAACCAGTAATATCAACGTTTCTTATTACATTTCCATATACCTTTCAAGAAAATTACCACTTTTGAAACAGCTATAATGCCGAATTAACTCTCTTAATGCAATAGCATGGCGATATTATTGTATTTAAAACTGTATGCATATGTATCAGTTTGATTTAGAAACCGGGAGAGGGGGAGAGGTAATTGATACTCGGGCAAGTGCATCAGCCCCCCCCCCCCCCCCTGCGAAATTTCGCCCATTACCCATATCTCAGGGAAGCACGAAAGCTCAATATTTCATTACGAATATGACCCTGTAAATTGTAAATTTTACCGCCTGTCTCGAGAGTTTATGCTTTTCTTTTATGTCTTAAATCAAGTCTGTCATCCTAAATTATTTGATAATAAATGTAATATCCATGATCAAAGATAATGGGGAGTTGCGGTACATGTTTTATTGAAATGAAAACAATCGAGACTTCCTTATACACCATGTATACGATGCGTTATAAGGCTCGTTCAGAAACACCGCGGATAACCTTTAAAACGCCGCGGTTTTTCAAAGTGTAAAAGAATGGCAACTGCGCGCAACAAAGGTCCTAAGCGTTTCTCTGTGGTATAAGATTCAGAGATTTTAAAGCGTGTTACACTTTACATCATTACAACACCAACTACAACAAAACCCCGCGGTTTCGAAACGAGGCTTTATACCGCGCGTTTATATTAAAGCAAGAAGAATTAAAAATCACCCTAAATCAATACAAAAGCAGCAATCAGGAGGTTTGTACATTTTGACCATTAAAGGCTCGCTTTTCCTGGATGCATTTTTGTACATACTATTAGGAGGGCTATGGTATAACGCATCACAATTAGCATCCTATTTTTGCCATCCCGCGTTTCGAGAACCAATTTAAACCTACATTTTAGGTATGTACATTGTAGCACCTATATACTTATATATATTACCCTTGTTTACATTATCGGTATGTAAACACAAGCTCAAGTTTGCCGAGAGAGTGCATGCCTTTCCCCCCTTCCCGTCACCCTGGTATGCTGTATATGGCTTATCATCCATGCCCTACCGCATTCTTGATCAAGCATCTCGAACGAAGAAGCCATTAACGATTGGTCACTTAATGAATCGATGGACAAATCACGTAACATCATCATTAATAGACCAATGACTTTGAAAGAGGCGCGATAGCTTAGTCGGTAGAGCAGTGGTCTCGTAATCCGGTGATCATCATTACCAGGTTTCTCGGAGAGGACCTATAGCCATCGGTCCTCTGGTTCATTACTTACAAGCATTTATGCATTTATGCTTTCTTAGCAGTCAGGTATAAAAACCACCACACTTAAAATATGCACACAGTCTCCATATTCAGGATTTTTTCTTTCCTTTTGCATTATTCACCAACATTATAGAACGAAGGAGCCATTAACGATTGGTCACTTAATGATTTATAGACCAACGGATTTAGATCTGCACACATTCTCCATATTCATGGGCTTCTTCTGCCCAATGGCACCGTATGGGAAAAAGGATCCTCACAAAGGATTGTTGTTTTTTCGTTTGCATTATTGGCCAGCATTTAATACTGCATTATCATTAACGATTGGTCACTTAATGATTCGATGGACAAATCACATAACGTTATTATTAATAGACCAACGACTTTAAATATGCACACAACCTCCATATTCAGGGCTTCTTCGGCCCAATGGCGCAGGATGGAATAAATGATCCTCACGAAGGATTTTTGTTCTTTCTTTTTGCATTATCGGCCAGCATTATAGCATACGAGTGATGAATCAGATATCACAATTGCCCATGATTATATCATCAATAAGACGTCTATAATATTGGAGATATAGTTTGGAAATATAAACATATATGTAACGATTTTATTCAATGATCTTCCAGTATTCGGGGCCAATCTTCAAAAATTGAATTGTTATCTGATGCATCCTTTAATACTTTAATACTTTAATACTAATATTTAATGTTGTCGTCAAGGAAGAGAGGCATAAAGGAATATAGCCTAAACAGGAGATGACTAGAAAAATAATTGTAAAAAGGATATAAAGAAACAGAGAGAGGGGACGGGGAAATAAGGACAGACACATGAGGAAGGGAAACGAAGGGAGAGGGGATAGTTCCATAAAATAGGAAGGAAAATGAAATAAAAAAGAAAGAGAAAGAAAAGGAGAATAATAACATTTATGAAGCGATACCATACGTACCACAAGAAATGTCAAATGTAATTGGTAAAAAGGGAACTTCTTACTTATTGCCTTGATCTTGAACTGGTTCCTCATCTCAATGAATGTAAGCCACCATGGAATCGATTGGTCTGTCAACTTGAGTAATTTGTATCGATCTGACAAACTGAATTACCGTAAAACACACAAACTCTCTTGAAAATGTATACACATCAGGGAAATGATGTCGTGAATTAATAATGTGACGAATGTCATTGATACAACGTAGCATAATTTTCAACGTCAAGTCGCAGTCATGACCAAGCTAAATGCAGGTAAAAGTGCACGCTAGGAAACCCTGCATTATCCCATTATAATATAGTTAAAGACCTGGTTCACTTTGAATAGGGGAAGGCGGGGTAAGTTGAGCATAGGGGTAAGTTGATCCATCCCCTCTAAGCCATTTATGAATGAGTCAAACATTGTGGTGGCGCCATCTATAGATGAAATATTGCATATCCCTACACCCTGCCATATTGCTTTTTAGATTGAAACAGAAACCAACGTTGCAGAGGGAAAAATCTGATTTTCTGCCATAAAAGTGAATACGTGTGAATGAGGTAAGTGTACTTTTCTTCCATATGCAGCATAGATATAATATGGATATATGATGACAATTGTTAGTCCATGTATGGGTCTCCATGCTTGTCATAGCCTTTTACACAATGAATGCATAGAAAATGTGTGTATGTGGTGATATCTCAGAAAGTTCAGACTGGGGTAAGTTGAGCCAGACCCTATGGGGCAAGTTGAGCCATGGCTCAACTTACCCCGTAGGGTCTGACCAACTTACTAAATATTGTTGGATGAGTATATTACAAAACAATTCGCATTGTATTTTGGAATTTAGAATTGAATAACAATGTTTTGAGATGGACTTTGTACTAAACATATATTTTATATCCATTATTTTCTTTCAGAAGCACATGAGAAATGCGTAACTACAAGCGAAAGACGAATCGAGGACAAACTCCCCCCGATGTTATGGAACGAGCGGCTGATGCTGTTGCTGGCGGAAAGAGTGTGCGGAGTGCAGCTAAGGACTTTGCCATTGATCGAATGACGCTGAAACGTTATATTGAAAGGAGAGATGGACAACAAGGGACTGCCTATGCACCCGTCGCCTTGCGGCATCAGGTGTTTTCTCCTGACATGGAGACAGATTTGGGAGATCATGTGAAACAGTTATCAGATATGTTTCATGGTCTGTCAGTGAACAGGTGCTGTACATTGGCATATGAGTTTGCAAAACGAAACAATGTTGACGTGCCAGCCAGCTGGGACCGTGAGAAAAAGGCAGGCCAGGATTGGTGGTTAGGCTTCAAGAAGCGACAAAAGCTGGCAATAAGGCATCCAGAGGCCACATCTTTAGGACGTGCCACTGCGTTCAACCGACCAGTTGTTGATAAGTTCTTTGACAATCTTGCCCGGGTGATGGACAAATACAAGTTTTCGCCAAGTGAAATCTACAACACAGACGAAACTGGGTGCACCACAGTTCAAAAGCCTGCTGCTGTTGTGACCGAGAAGGGGAAAAAACAGGTCGGCGCAATCACCTCTGCTGAACGTGGGGAACTGGTAACCGTTGTGTACACTGTGAGTGCAATTGGCTCAGTCGTGCCTCCTTTATTCATCTTTCCAAGAGTAAACTATAGAGAACACTTTGTTAGAGGGGGGCCAACTCAGTGCATAGGCAGATCAACCCGTAGTGGCTGGATAAATCAGGAGACATTCGTGGAATACCTCAATCACATCATCAAGCACACCAGATGTACACCAGAGAGGAAGATTCTCCTGATACTTGACAACCATGACACCCACATTTCTCTTGATGCTGTGGACACTGCAAGATCTCATGGTGTTGTTATGCTAACATTACCACCTCACACGTCACATCGCCTCCAGCCTCTAGATCGATCAGTGTATGGGCCATTGAAGACGGCTTACAACAGAGCCTTGGATGGATGGTTACGTTCTAACCCTGGGAAAACTGTGACTATCTATGAAATTCCAACCCTGGTGAACCAAGCACAAATGCTTGCTGTGACGCCATCGAACATCATTGCAGGCTTTCAAGCGACAGGTATCCATCCATTCAACAGGGACATTTTCAATGACTTAGATTTTGCCCCTGCTGTCCCGACTGACCGTGAGCAAGATGATGCTGCTGCAGATGGCATCGAGGTGAATCCACCCCCTGTAGATGCAAGGCCACCAGGTGAGACTCCTGCTGCTGGTTCTGCCCCTGCTGCCCCGACCGAACGTGAGCGAGATCATGCTGCTGCAGATGGCACCGAGATGAATCAACCCCCTGTAGATGCAAGACCACCAGGTGGTGATGTCCAGCCACAAAGAGAGCAAATAGATGGTCTTCAGCCGTCCACCTCCAGGGAACCCAGTCTGAGCAATGTTGTGCCTCGTCCATACGTATCACCATCTGATGTTCATCCGTTTCCTAAAGCAACAGCAAGAAAGAAGACGAGAGCCGGTCGCAAAAAAGGCAGCACAAAGATTCTGACTGATACCCCAGTTCGCCAAGAGCTTGCAGCCCTATCCGAAAATCGCAAACGGAAGCCATCTGCCAAGAAACCAAAGAGATCCTTGTTCAAAGTTAAAGAGAAGAAGAAATGTCCCCCAAGATCCAAAACCCCTAGTTCCAGTGAGACAGATTGTGATTCAGAAGTTGAGTACGATGACGAATCAGATGTGGACAGTGATGGTGATATGGATATCATTGAAGGTGACTTTGTAGTTGTCAAATGTGCTGGAAAATCAAGATTTGTGCATTACATTGCTCGGGTGGATGTACTGAATGGAGAGGATTTTCAGTTTGAAGGTGTCTTCCTGCAGAAAGTTGCTGGAAAAGTCGGAACTGACCCAGTGTTTGTTCCAAACCCAGATGATGAAGCAGGCTTTGAACTGGAAGACATCTTGCGTAAGCTGCCACAGCCGAAGAGCGTTGGCAGTTCTGCCCGTTGTTCTGGACAGCTTGTGTTCAAAACTGACTTGTCACGTTGGCAGCTTAGTTGACTTGATATCTGACATGTTTAAGAGTTTCAGATGATGAAACCGACATTGATAAGCGAGATATATTGTGCCTTAATTGCCACCGTCCGATTATTGGCCTTTCTGGGTGTACTTGGCACCATTTTGTTTTAATGTGACTTGAAACTGTGGCAGCTGGATTGAATTATAAATGAACACAACTGAGGTGCATTAAAATATTTTGTTAGGTAGTGCACTTTAACTGTTTTTGAGACAGAATAATGGTTTTGTACTTCAATTAGTTTTACTTGGGGTGAAAGATAATTTAAGTTTTATGTTGTTTTTTCTATGAGAGTGTGACTCAATATGTTTGTAACTGATTACTAGAACCACGAAGACAAAGTAATCATTTTGTTAAGTGTTGTAGAACATTACCACATTAAATATTTTTCAGGTGAAACAATGATTTTGTACTTCAGTTGTCTTCATTTGGGACAATGATCAACTTACCCCTGTGTGGCTCAACATACCCCAGAGGGTGGATCAACTTACCCCTCAGGTGGGGCATGTTGAGCCATTTGACCCAAGTTTTTTCGAAGGTCACAGTGACTTTCGGTGTGGGGTTAGAAACTTAAACTAGCTACAAAATGTTTCACCAAGCATTAAATTAGAAGGTAAGCTACTCACTTCTGCAAAATCATCAATCATTTCGGTCCTAACATGCAAATACCAAAAACTGGCTCAACTTACCCCGCCTTCCCCTACTGTTGCAATCGTATTGAAGAAAAATAGAGATTTTTGGTTTGATCTGTTGTAAATATTAATATATTGTATATTACAAGGTTAGGAAATCATCAAACTCACGATCATCTATTAATTCGCAGATTCCTTAAATGTCTTATTGGCTATTTGAACATTTTTTTCCCAACCATGCCTCACATAACTGATGAAAAATCGTTGTCTTCAACAATTTATAAAAACGTAATACCAGAGAGAAGCATTAGTTATTATATCAATATTGTTTTCATTTTTCAATAGATTGAAGCATAAAATGTGTTGTATGGAAAACGTTTCACGAATCCCCCACTGTGTGTAAAGTCTCTCGGTAATCAATCTACTCTTATCGTTGAAAGTACTTTGACCTTTTTTTAAAATAAGTGTCTTTCATGTTTCCTGCCGCCTCGGTGGAGCTCTGCACGAAACTGATCAGGTGTTTAAATCTTGTTAGGAGTTAATGTAACCCGGTGGGAGTAGCCGTAGGTATCTCTAGAAATCCGCGATGCCCTCCTCTTATTAGCATCAGTTTAATCTGCAATTACAAACCCGCAATCGGATGGACGAACTATATCTACAAACGAAGGGGGTATGTCTTAAACGACGAAGGATTCAATATCATCACAGAATGTACTTTCCTCATTGTTACAATGACAAAGCGAATGGCGAATATAATAAGGAACTATTAGGAAAATGTATTTTTTTAACACCTGAAGACCTTTATTGTCTTACAGTCGTGTGATATGTGAATATGCTTCTGTTGTCCAATGTTATATTTCAAATTGCAATTAAATATTTATTAACCATTTGGCAATTTGTTTTTTCGCTGGTTAAAGTTTACAAATTAATTAAACAAATCATAGTCTTAGACAATTACAATAATGGTAAAGTATAATGGTAAAATGTATAACGCATAAAGAATTGAATTGTAATAATTATGTGCTACACAAATTCAACGTAATAATAATTATTTTCAGTAGTATTAGTAGTTCTTAGTATTATTTTCAGTAGTAGTAGTAGTAGTAGTAGTAGTAGTAGGCCTTGTAGTAGTAGTAGTAGTAGTAGTAGTAGCACTAGTAGTTACCTACGTTATGTATAATCGTTCAAGTATTGAACGAGATCTGTTCTTTTAATCCTTTAAATACTATGTCGATTAAAAGTCATGCTATTAAATTATGAAAGGAATTGTCTAGAATTTATTTTAACCCTTTCAATATCATGTCGATTCAAAGTCAGGCTATTGAGTTGTGAGAAGAAAATATTTGGAATTTATCATGAATGGTTTATCAGAGGAAAATATGAATACTTCGATGCTGTGAGGTATTGAAATATTCAGAATCTGATCGTATTGACTAAGTCGTGCTGGAATTACAGACAATGAAAAGTACCGGACGCAGATTTGGGTAAATGGGACAAAGCAAACACGTGGCGTCCGAGTTTGTTCAAAAGTTTCGAATTACTCCTATATTCATATTTGAAAGATGAGAGTATTCAACGAGAAATCCCTCTCATGTGGCATTGCTAATACAGTATTATTCAGCATTGGGGAAAAGAATGAAAAAGGCTCTCAAATCTGTATTTCCTCTCCAATACTAAAGATCTGTGTATACATGTTTACGTGGTCACGCTAATAGCTACAGAAGTTTGCTTATTGATAGAGTAGAATTCAAGTTCTCAATGGAATTCTATCCAAGTGACAAATGGAACCCCAATATTTTAATCAATTTTTATGAACTTTAAATCCCAACATCTAGAGGATAATAATGTCTGTTTAACCAATTCATCGGATAGTTACATATAGATCCAAATGTACGTACCTGTTAGCTCTATGAAAATGTAAAATCTGCATAACGAATTTATTGATATTCATTCTTAATTTATTATATTACCTTAATTCCATTACAAAGAAGGATTAAATCATGAGATATCAAGAAGTGAATATTAACTCTTCAGCACGCAACCGAAATGGGGATCGGGTTCCATTTCGAACTTGAACTATGGCCTACCAAAGCAATTGAAACCACGTGACATTCAGTGACATGACAAATATGTTTTGTTATGATCACGCTTTATGCAAGCGACATTCGTCCAGTAGTTAAGATTTATTCATCGCCTCGATAAGCAAGCTAATCTTCACGCATGCAGGCGTCTCGTTTGATATGTGCTTATCTTGCTTTCCATCAACATCCAAAACTGTTGAATGGATCGTCACCCGACGCCTTCTATATCTTCCCTTTCTGTCGTCCCCGGTCCAACGACTGCTCCGTAAGTAAAACGTCGGAGGTCCGATGAAATGTGGTACCATGGTATGATTAGCCGGGGTACGGTACGACCTTTCTGCGACAAGGGTATCTCGATAAACTGGGAGATAGTACTAGGTAAATCATCACTGCATCATAATCATAACATATCCAAGGCTCTGGAGTCGTAGAACGGCTTGGGGCTAGCCGACAGATGTTCTCTGACTGATAAGTAGACATGGAAGGAGACCACCCCGCCCCCTCCCCTCGATCTTGGCCGACTTATCCATTTCATTTCATCAGCAGTAGGATGCATCGCAATCTTAAAGATAAAGTTGAATACAGGGACCCGTTTCACAAAACTTGTCATCAGTGACAAATGACAGTTTTTGTTATAAGCTTCTGAAATCCTTGCTTCTGATTGGTTATCAGCAGATTCGTCACTGATTTTTGTCATTTATCATTGAAAAAAGGCTTCGTGAAACCGTTCCTTGGTCACGTGATTACATTGTTGAAGAAATTGTCTCAAAGCCATTTGGAAATGTTGATTATGATATTCATAAGAATTGATGTATGCTGTGAGGTTTTCGTATGATCAAGGTAAAAGGGAATTTGAAATTATGCTCGAAAAAAAAATCTCACTGGTTGCAAGCAGAAGTGGGTTTATTGGACTACGCACTATTGCGGCATGACAGTTTAAAATACAATTTTCTGTTTTTTTTTCTTTTTTTTTCTTTTCTTTAGTTTGCTGAAAATATTTGCATATTTTGCTGAAAACCACATGCGTTGGTTGAACTCTTATGAGCTGTGGAGAGAAATGGGTCTATAGGTCTACACATAAATGTCCGTTATAAAATTGTGGTTCAATCTTTTCAGCTATTTTTTGTCATATTTGTCATTAGAATATAAAGATCAGTATTCACTGAACATTTCTACCATAATTTTCGTCCAAACAAATCTGGACAAAGATGAGAAATCTCACAAATTACTTGCTTCTTTACCAGACCTCACCTTTCTCTTTAATACACTGCAGGAGACATAGCGCATCTTGGCGTCAACAAACTTTGCCAGTACAGATGAAATTAGCAATACTCTGATTCGCGTCTGCTATCGTAGTTCATGCATGATGATGATGGTCGTTTTTAATTTTAGATGAGTGATTTAATGAAGATGGGGAATTTATTTTTTTCATGAATAGTTGATTATTTGTTGCCTTCATTATGAGACGACAGTGACCTCAATGTTCTGATTAAAGGTAAACGAGTGGCATCCACTCGAAATGCCAAAAGAGGGAATAGTAAAAAGGTCTTGTAAAATCTTCGCCTCTCCTGCATTTGGCTATAAACACATAGAGTGAATATCCAGCTACAATGGCCCTCCTGTATAAACGCGTCGATTGTTTTTTAATGATTTGTATACGTGTATTTTACTTATTGGTATGACATCTGCCAAATAATGATTATTAAGGTGACTATATTTAATGACTTGATTCTGACTGTATAGACAAAGAAAAGGAAGCTATATGATTAGACTATTCCCCAGCTTCTGGTACCATAAAGACCGTGCTATCTTGGCTCTACGATCTCAAGAATAGTTTGGTATTAAAATAATGCACTTAACTGGGTACATTCATATTTTACAAGCAGACCACAAACTGTCATGGTGGATTCTGAAGAGTCGTTGGTTAACTTTTTAAGCGATGGCGTCCCACAAGGCTATGTGTTCGAACCCTTGGCATTCTCAATGTACACTTTACCACTGGATAATGTAATTAATGCTCGAGGATTTATTATGAAGAATAATTTATGCAGACGATACGCAGATTTATTGCTTGTTCAAACAGTCATGTCTTGGATCTTTGCTGTAAGCTGTGAATACAATTTCTTCATGATGTTCAAAGCATGGTTATATACAATAACTTTCTGCTCCTTCATGAAAAGAAACTAAGAAAGCACAGGTCAGTCATGCATCCTCACGGTTTTTCCAAACTAAATGCATTTTAATAATTGAGAGCCATGTATTAATACCAGTAGACAGTCTGCGAAATATTGGTGTTATTTGCGATCAGAATCAGTTAATGATTGATCAGGTTTGCCATGCAGCCCCTTCTTAGTGTATAAAATAGGAGTAAAAAGACGTTACTGTATTCAGATGAGAAATTGATAGAAAGACTAGTTCATAGCCTTGTAATGCCCTCATGTACAATCTGGCTGATACTCAAATGAACCGAATTCTATATACTGCACGGCTTGTTACAAGGTCCCGTCCAAATGAATCTATGTCTCTTATATTGAAGACATTACACTGGTTACCAGTCCCGTTCGTGTTAGAATCGAGTTCAAAGTACTTTTCTTAACCATGAAGTGTCTGAAAGGATCGGAAAGGACCTAACGGAAACCTCAGGTCTTCCCAAAAATCCCTCCTTGCTATCCTGAAATAAATACAAAATTGTATTGGTCACGCTTTTTTCAAGTTGCATTAGTAGAGTTTTGGAATAAACTGCCAGAATATATCGAAAGATGGTGATACTGTTGAAAACTGCAAAACTTGTCTTTAGTTGTTCACTACTGAATTCTTTAATCCCCATAGAAAATGTAATGTTACCAATACTATCAACTACATGTCAACCACATGGATTTCACCCTTAATGAAAGGGGACAGATGGGTTTACCGTCTTGAAAACAAAACAAGTCAATCAGTGATTCAGCACTATGTACATCTTGAGCAAATCTACGTCTTTCCTTGAAAACGCTGTCCGTGAGTGTTCAAGACAAGATAAGGACGAGCTCTGTGTTTATCGTATACATCTGTAAGTTTACGAGACGTGAGGGGTTGAGGTGGGGATTTTGGCTTCGCCGATGTCGCCAAGACAATAGTGTTTATCTCTTTGTGTACATTATGGCATCATGGCGCGCTAATGGTCAAGCGATTTGCATGTTTAACTGTATAAGTAGTCACTATACTCTTATCATATAGGGTTTTTTATCGCCTTAGCATGGTCGAGTTCAATTTTGTTGGGACCATTGTACCATGAAAGATGTAAAGGATATTTATGTTAGTACCAAATTCCACTTCTTCATGAGATAATAAATCAGATATTTATCCCTGCATTGTGTTAAGTTCCCTTTTAAACGTGCATATTGAGAAAGACACATTTAAATTTGAACACTAACAACGATATGCAGTCGCATCACTTCACATTGTGTTAATTTGCATCTCAGGCGGAGCAATATTGAGCCTCAAGGAGTAGTCGGATGTAGAAAGTGAACCCTGAACGTTTTGAATTCGAACACTTCGGGGGTCATTACTGCCCTAATATTGTATAGTATAGCAGTTCACTGTGCAGATTGTAACCCTTGGTTCTTTGTGTGAACTCCGTTGGCTTCAAATTGCCACCAATCGGTTGTTGACCTTCTGTATTTAAGCATAACACGAATCGAAAGATGAGCTTTTAAGCAAACAAGTTCTATCCTTAAATGTATAAGGTCTCTGGCAAAATCTTCAAGCTTGGACACATAGTTATATACCTACTGCTTCTGCCTGCCTAGTAGTATGTTAATATATTTAGTGTTTAGGTCCAGATACGTTTGTCATAACCTTATTTCCTAAATAAAAATTTTGGTAAAGGGTTTCTGTTTTAAAGAGCATTTTGTGACGCAGGGTTTCTCCAGTATAAATTAAACTACATTTTAACATGTCTAAACGATGTGTATAATTTCATGTCTTTGTTTAACAAGTCATTAAAGACGCATGAAAGAAAAAGAAAATGTGTGTGGAATATGTGTGGAATATGTGTGGAATATTTAGTACAGCTTGCTCACAGCTCAGGCATAATACCATTCTGACACTACACAATGATACGTTATTTTCTGCAAGGAGCACCGCCAATGGATGTCTTCGATGCGTTCAGAAGAAGAAAATTACCAAATAAATACTCTGCCCTTTTACTTCTAAATCGGTAATAAAATTGTTTATCCTATAGATCAAAACTATTCAAACATGAAATAAAATATAGTAAGGGGAACAGATTCGGAGCCCCATCGCAGCGTGATTAACTGACTTGAGCTCAATTCCGACAATTACTTTTATGGCCCCGTGCCGCCAAAGTCAAAGAACAATTTATGATCGTTTTATTAATATTTCCAAAAGGCGCCTTTTCCAGATGCTGATACTTTACCGCTGAGTGATATAAACATTCTCCAGTTAGGTAGATCAATAATACCGCATGCATCTATAAGTATGTGCAAGGTTTTTGTAGTGTTTCATATGTCGGTATACTATCATTATACGTGCAATCAAACCTGTCTATAAAGGCCACCTAAGAGAAATTATAAAGAACTGGCCACTGCAGACGGGTGGCCTTTCTAGACAGGTCCTACAACACACATTTTCCGAGAGATAAACAATATAGATGACCACTTTATACAGGGGGGCTTTTGTATAAAGGGGTGGCCACTATTTTGACTGTATTTTCTTCTACTTCTGGCGATACTAGAAATGTTACATTTCATTGTCATGACAGTAGGTAAGGTTTTAAAGATTCTGAAATGATATGTCGAGACCATCTACATGCACGTAGTAGAGTGCTATCCCAATGCTGGCCCAATCTTATTAAAAAAAATGCGCTTGATACGAATAAATCGCAAATTTGCAGTCTCCTATCTTTTATGTACAAAAAAGCAATTTATTTTTAGTCGTAAATTAAGTTGTGATTAATCACAAATGTTTATAAGACGAAGGCCTTGGCCATGCATTATAAAACATTACTGTTTATAATGCGCGGCCCTTGGGGAGTGTTTCACAAAGATTAAGATCGACTTTAAGTTGGACTTAAGTATGACAGGCCATTCATATTTGCTCTCACCATTTACTAGCAATGATCTCTCTCAAGGGATGTACAAATCATGGTCACACATCTACATAATTCAGCTTTTTTGATAGTTCATTATTGAAGGAAAAAATATTATCTAAAAATCAATATTGAGAGACCAATGGTGAGAGCAACCAGTGGAATGAATGGCCTGTCATATTTAAGTCCAATTTAAAGTCGATGTCAGTCTTTGAGAAACACTATATTTCCGGTTTTACTGGAACAAAATATGACTAGATGGACGTTAATTTGTTAACGATGAAACAATCAAAATAATTGTAATGAGTAGACCCAATTTTAAAGGGTTCTATATTCTACAAGCTCTGCTTCTCAGTGGAACCTTCCATTTCCACAGATTTTCCTTAAAAACAAACAGACATTATTTACAGCAAATATATAGACATCCCTTTATAATTCGATAAATGATTTGTAAAATGCATTACATTAATGTTCATTGATTTCTTTGATTGATTTTTTTGAGGTTCATAATTGCTTATATTGATTGTTCTGTTGGAAATACAAAATAAAACTAAAACTGTTAACTGCGGTAGCATGAACAATTTAGGAATACCGAAAAAGGGTTTATTTGTATTTAATTAGAGTATAATAAATTGGGTAAGACAGGTTAAACGATGAAAGCATGAGTGGAATGGTTTCTAGGGCAGAAACAGATTGATGAATACCGTCTGTAAGAGATATTGACTGTTTAACAGGTTACTCCCGGGTTCGGCTCGTGTTATTGTTTAAAAGGAGCATTTGTCTCACCTGTTTCGTATACTGGTGAACCTAAAGATAGTGGATAAAGTTAATTAAGAAAATGATGGCGAATCTTTTCTCTACCACTCAACGACCTACATGTCATTGACCGTTTGAAGTCATTGACATCTACCCTAATCATTTTAAAGCGTATTGAGAAACTTTCATTCTTCCCTCCTAAAATGGGGAAAGACAAATGATTTGCTTTCGATGGAGGCACTGATTGAGAAATAGGGGTTTAGTTACAGGTAAAACAATAATTATGATAGTTCCTTTTCAATCCTCTGCATGCTCTGTATGTGTGTATAGATGTTCAGTGTCAATTTTCCTAGGATAGGTTTTTCCAGAGGAAGCTGTCCGGGGTTAGTATTCATGGTGATTGTTTTCCCCAGAGAGTAGCTGACCGGGGACGAGTTTTTCTTGTAAGTGTCTAGGGGAAGTTGCCAGAGGACCCCTGCCATACCCCTCATCACGCCATCAAATTTCCAACCCCTTTTGGGATTAATAGTAAGATCTCAATAAAAATGTTAACAATATCACTGTAAAACAAAACGCTTCCAGTGCAGCTCCCTTCCATACTTTATAAATCTTCTTAATAAAATGTAATACTATACAACAATGACACTCGAGGATCTAGCTGAAACTATTCGCATCGAAGGAACATCAACTAGTACTATTCTCCCGAGGGCCATCGGCCCGAGGGAGAAAAGTACTAATGATGTTCCTGAGTGAGAATAGTTTTAGCTTGTTCCGAGAATGAGTCATTTTATATTTGTTTTATATCCCTTCCATCTGTATTATTCCTTGTACACTTCTGTAATAACATGAACCTTATACTCACATTCACATCTACATTCAGATCGAAAAGAAATAAAGAAAATTGCACGGCTCAAATGAAACATTGAAGGATGTAAAAATGTTTAGCTGGCGCTAGTGTAATGCAGTTATCGCACAGCGTTAATTGCATATTAATGGCTTGAGCGCCGTGACATTTGAAACCATGTACGCGCTCGCTGGGAAAACGCATAGTTCAAAAATATGCGTTTTTTTATTGTGACGTCACGCATAGTACCTTTTTTCCCTAGGGAAAAAAAGGTACTATGCGTGACGTCATCAATAAAAAGGTACTATTTCGATGTAGGCGGCAGGAAACGTCTTTTATATTAAAACTATTCATTTTCTTGTTGTGTACACTCCTAATGCAACAATCTTACGATAAGGGATATAATATTAAATATGAATTGTATTTTTAGAATTTCACAGTTCACGATTACACTATGTGAATGACTTTTGATAGTTTTTATCTCGATTTTCGGCATTTCTGAATGTTTCTTGCCATCTCCCCTCATCTGTAATGAAAAGGAAACCCCCCACCCTCTCTCTCTCTCTCTCTCTATCTCTGTCTCTCTCTCTCTCTCTCTCTCTCTTTCGTCCCCCTTATCTCTCTCTGTCTCTCTCTCTCTCTCTCTCCTTCTCTCTATTTCTCTCCTGTTCTCATCACTCCAATTCTCCCTCTCCTACACCTCTCCCTTTCTCTTTTTTTTTAACTTGAATTTGAATTCGATCAATGTTTGTTTGATGAAATGTCTATATGTTTGATTTTTTTATATTTTAATATGTCATATTTAGTGTAATTTGAATTTAAATTGCAATCGTATTGTATCTTTGTGAAATGGATCACAATTCAGCCATTGGCTGCGATGATGTTTTTAATAAACCATTTCTATTCTATCTATTCTATGATAAACATCGTGAACTACAAGACAACTTAATCTTACTAAGACGCACTCTAAGTCATCTAAAGAAGATGTGAAGATACCCCCCCCCCCCCCCCTTTCCTCCTTCCTGTCAATCAACCCTGTCGATATTGAATTCAAGATTAGTTGATGGGAAAACCACACACGTAGGAATTCGCCAGAGACGTTGCATATTGAGGTTTGGTCCTATAAACATTTGTAACATAATCAAAACAACATCTGTGTGTCCTTATTTCATTGAACGTGGGTTGTGTCTCGCTCCGCTTCCGTTTGAGCCTGATTTTAAGATGGTCTTCTTGAATAAAAATACTGTTGACTGTGAGGACATAATTATATACTATAATAATAATACAAAATTATGATAATAAGAATAATGAGACTGATGTGATAATAATCATAAAAATAATCATAATAACAATAATAGCCATCATGATAATCACAATAGCTATATTTATATTGAGCTTATGTACAACGGAGTCTCAAGGCGCTACCTTTAAAAGATAAAGATGCATATGAGCGTGCACCTAGTAAGGATCAATGTTGCACCCTTTTTAGTCAAGCTTGTTCCATAATGCAAATTTGCAACATTTCAGGTTCACACCGCCCCTCCCCTGTTAGGAGTGTGCTTCATTGGTATCGTTTTGGTGTAAAGTTCGAGGGGGAGTTGCTGACTTCTTTTTATGCAACACCATTAATCTGTACTCATCATGGGATAGATAATCAAAGGGCTTCAAGATAATTATTTTAACTGTTTTCAGTCCAAGATTAATCTATTACAGTGTTAAAAGGGTTGTAATAGATCTAATCAAGACGCAAAATGGGTAATTTTACAAATCCATTGAGTGCCTTCCGTCAATTGACGAATACTATCTTGTGCAAAATTGCACGTGTTAGAACCGAGCGACCGTGCACTGAGGCGGAGAAAGCCGAAGTGTGAAAGCGAAACAGTATAAAAACTAGTCATCGGAGAGACGTGACCCCTTCACCCTTTTTAAAACCTACAATTCAACCATGTGTATTGAATTATAACGATTCACTTCCCCTCTTCTTGAATATTTCATGATGATTACGTTTAAACAATGATAATTACCCTCTCCATCGATAATTCTTTATTTATGGGTCGCCGTGTGTGAAGTCAACCATCACATGCAATTAGAGCCTATTGAGAGTTAATTCGACTTTTGCTAATAAACGCTTGAAATTGAGCGTGATGTGTGTACTTAACACGAGGATATGGGTCAGGTTCGGAAAGGTTAATAAACGTTTTTGGTTAATTCATTGCGTTATAATTCAAATGGCTGTTTTTTTTTTAAATATTATGCTAAGTATTAGGATATATAGCATTAAAACCTGTTACATAGCAAAATTACTGAGCGGATATCCAACTCCAGTGTAACTTTGTATCTTGTGAGCTATACAAGCTGTATCAGTAATAAGGGATGATGCTATATGTATATTATATTTTCTTGTCATAAACATCGATTTGATGTAATTTCATTCAAATACTATAATCTTTCATACTTATCCTGTACGGGTGTTAGTATTAATGAGCGTATACATAAGTGTAGAGCAGTTGTCTTTTAACCGGAAGGTCCACGGTTAGAGGTGAGGTCGATATGATAAGGTATTACTCTGCAATGTCAAGTTCATCGGAGAGGACTTGAAGCCGTCGGCCCCAGGATTGCTTTCTTACAAGCATACACGTGCTAGTAGCAGCCTGGTAAAAACAAAACCATTGATGATCAATGCCAATGGACAGGGGAGATTTAAAAATAATACGATGTGTAGAGCGAAAATTGTTTCATGTTAGGTGACAGTGACCTTTATATACATATCAAGATGCTGTGATCTAGTCCCCAATTTCCGTTGATTGCATGCGTTATAGGTACGTTCTAGTAATTCCAGTGTTCTGAACATTCCTTGGTTGTAACGGGATTTGAAATTGCATTTCATTTTGTTCGAAACCGTCGTTTGGTTTAGAGATGGCGCTGTGTAATGTCAGAGGCTCTGCGAGAGTGATGTCCTCATGCGGAATATCGATGTGCAGGTTCAGCGTGAACGTGGCAATACAATGTAGACTGACCGCTACGAAAAGAGATCATTGTGTTGATATCGTGCACACGTCATCTGGGCTCCTATTTAATCGCGAGTAAAGTCCACAATAATAATAAAATTTAAAAATATATCAACATAATTATGTCGTATTTAGATAACCTAACGATTGAACCCACTCAAAGCAATGACAGAGTATAGAAATCTCTTGATTGAGGTTCATTATTTGGGAATTTTCCCGGCTCTAAAATAATTTGTGAAACCTGTAACCGGGGGCCAATTTGCAAACAAACTGTGAAAATCGTGGAGATCATTATATACACTTTATAATTACACAGTGAAAAGCTTACTCCAGCCTAGGAATAAAGTCAAGAAGCCTATGACTATCAAACATCATTTGTATGTTTGAAATTGACAGAGGACAGTTATTCAATTTTTTTTGTCACTCAATTAATATCATATCAACTTTTCACTGTCTGTCTAGAATGCATTGCGAGCCATATAGGCTACTCCTTGTATTGGTGAGTCATGACATAATTATAACCGTGTCTAGTTGTAAACAGTGGTGTGGGTGGTGATATTTTTCCCTCAACAGGGATTTTATTGCTTTTCATTTGCAACAAATTAACAAATATATATTCAAAGTAATTTACATTTATACCATAAATAAAATTGGCTTTTCAAGATACAAGTATTGTTTAACTGTTGAGTTAACAGAAAACTAATAAATTTGCAATATTTAATTTCTGATATTCATGGAAAGAAAACAAATACAGAAAAATGGGTGGCGATATGGAGGCGATAGCTCTCATCCCTTCGACCCCTGCTCATTCTTTATTCTTCCTCATTTATTTAACATATTTATTAGATATAGTAAGCCCTAAAATCACTCCCTCATTATTGCCATTGCTATCGTCTTCGTTAGCACTGCCCTAAACCTTTTTACCCCCCCCCCCCCTCGTCAAACACCCCCTTCCATGCATTACCTAAGCTATCCCAAGATGGGAAAGGGGGCACACCTATCTGTTCAGGTGACTGACATGCCCATCTCCCAGCTGTCTCATTAGAGTTATATTTCTAGCCGATAGATGATCAGTCAAGCATGACCCGCGTGAGGAGATAATATATCTCAAGATGTCTAGGATAAATTTTGTAGTTATTAATGCGACGTGTGGAAGAGAGTGTAGTCTAGCTACCAGGCATTCTGCGTTAACATTGAAAATAGTTGATGTCACATTTTTAACAGGGGCTGACGCCTCTTTCCCCTGCCCCCCCCCCCCTCCCCTTTCCCTCCGATTATCAACAGTTAAAAAAAAACGTTTGCGAGCGACTATAGCGAGCGAAGGACGCGTTGTGGCGAAAATGTTATTCTGTCATAAATAAACTAGATATAAAATGTCGTGACAGCTGAACTTTTTCAAATTTCAGGAGGCTGATGTCACCCCCCCCCCTCACCCACTCTCCCACCCCACCTTATTCGCGTTGAACTTACGGTTTATCCCCTATCTATTTGCCATAGTAAATAAGAATTAGTGCCTTTTAGGGCACTGACACATCTCCCTGGTTTCGAACGCGGAACCTTCTGGACCTTTACCTCTACCACAGAGCCATGGTACTTATGGCCAACGGTTTTTCACGACATCCACTTTTGTATAGTTTTATTCTTTTAACCCTCCTAACCTCAGTCTGTGATAATACTATCACTATCATATTATATACCTCATACATAGATTGTCATTCACTGATTGGTCAAAACTATATCACATGTCAAGGAGCATTTCGATCTATCAAGTATCATTACGTCAGAGGGTTTGATAGCTACTATCAAACCCCGGGATAGGACCCCTAACCCCTCCCGCGACTTAGTTGCGCACACAGATTTTTTGAGTTGCTAGGCTACCGCAATCGCGCGGTTACGCGCAGCGCGTAGGCATTCAATTCTCTTGCCTTGGACTTGATGTTGGATTTTTCTTATTCTGGTGAGTAATTCCTCTTGATCTAGTTTCCTGTTTTTAGTGCTAGATCTAGACCTACAGCTAGACATAATCATGAATCAATAAAAAGGATGAGGTATATAAAACAAATATGGACTGCTCTGTAATCGGATGATGGTGGGAACTACCACTCCCTCGGTGGTGTTCACACCGGCCCTTCTATCACGGGTGATAGAAGGACCGGTGTGAACACCACCTTGGGAGTGATAGTTTCCACCATCATCCTCATGAGCAGTCCATATTTGTATAATATTCCAGCTCACATCGACATGAGGGGATGTGTCACATTCCCTCGATAGCAGACAAAGAGGAAATAATGAAAACATTTAGGATGACTTCTGTACATTTTATAAATGTTTAATATATATTTGTAAATTCCAACTGCATTGCCAGATTGCAGTATCTCAGTTATGTCACAGTATGCTTTCTTTTATTTCAAAATTCTCTGTTATTAGTTATGAAATAATTAAAAGGGCGTAGGAGTAATCGGCGTGGGATAAGAAACAATGAATCTACCACACACAAGCATTCCATTATTATTAATCCCTTGACTTCTCAATTCTCAAATTCCCATAGGCTAAAATACAGGAACCACCCTTTTCCAGAAGAAAATGGGTTAATATTTTACAAGTGGTATGATAATATGAGGTTAGCTCAGATGGAGCAATACCGCGGTCCAGGTTGTGATCGTCACAGCGACCCTTTCCAGTATGTGATGATCATCGCCGCATGGGGGCGTCACACCTGATAGAATTTCGTCCCATCCCACTAATTTTGTTTGCTCTAGATCTGCTTACATATGGACAAGCAAATATCTATGGGGCCTGTTAAAAGAGAGGTATTTCTTTCCAACGTTGTGATACCCGTAATTTTATTTGACCGAGTATACAAATGAAATGTACAGAGCATCATGGGTTTATATATAAGGGCAGTGTGTTATCTAGTATAATTGAGTAGTGTATACAAGCCTATCTGATGTATTTCAAATACATACTCACCAGGAAGCGGAGAGTGTGCATTATCATGTGTGTATTAGCAATTGAATGCAGGGTAATAATAGTTACATGGCTTAGCTTTATTCAAATGCGACACATATCTTTTATTATTGTTATTATGATGATTATGATTATTATGAGTATTATTATTGTAATTGTTATATCTGATGTGATGAAAATTTAGTTCAAAGCCTCACGAAAGCAAGTAAACTCACAAAGACTGAATAACTTACCTTTCGAAAATGAAAAAAAAATCTTAAGATAGAGTTTATTTTATTGTTTTATTTATTCATTGTATGTACAAACTCACAAATGATTGTCACGAAAAACAGAATAAACAGAAGACCAATTTTATCTCCAAAATACTTCATTTGAATCTTTCCGATCGGGTTTTTCTAATATTCACAACATGTTTATTCAGAACAATATCAAAAATAGTATTTAGGGTATTTAAATCAAACGGTTCCAAAACCACTTCGATAACTTGGTATAGCATCAGAATTTCTTTCTTAGAGTCAAGAAAAAGGACTAAGAAAGGGAATGTAGATATTAAAATACATTCTGGTACATATGTGAACGGTTCCCATGTGATACATCAATTTTCTTTCCGTGGGTAAATTTGAAATCAGCATGATCGTCTGCACATGGCAGGGCATGAATGTTCAACACATTGATGGGAAGTTGATAGAAGCCCTCTACGTCTTTAGTTATTAAACTCGATGACATCCCTTCACTTCAGTGTCGATTGTGACGTACTTGACAGTTTGTGCCGGTTGAAGGTAGAGCTGTGCCATATATAATAGTGATGTACGAGTATTGGACGACAAGACCGTTATGTGTAAATTACAGTGATTACATAAAAAGTGCATCACAATTTTATGGAAGGAGATGAAATTAAAATGTATGTGAAAATGTGAATTGTCTTAAAAGTTGCATATTTTCTTTGTTATACATTCACCAGCTAATCAAAGAAAATTATGATAATTTGTAGAAAGATAAAAAGGGGAAAACGATGTACCCATGACTTTATATGATTTACCAATTAAACGTGTATATTTCTAGAGATATTATTGGTTCGTTATTATTATAATACCAAAACTAAATGATACTCTTTCGTCGTATAATGTGAATACACAGCTTATAACAGAGTTGTTTTCTTCACGCACCACCTCACTCTCTTGTTCCGCCTCTTTTCCCTTCTTTTCTCCTTGGTGTGTAATTTTCCAAAAGCTCTCACAATCATGCAGTAAAAAAGTGCTTTTTACATTTTTCACAAGAAAAATTAAGACTTGACAAGCAAAAATAAATAAATGAATAAATAATGAATGTATGAGTCTGAAATAAATAAAAATTATATAAATAAATAAATAATATGGATAAAAAGACACAAACAAAGAGAGAAATAAATGAATGAATAAATACAATAAGTAAATAAATAAACGAACAAATGTATGAACAAATTGAATAACTAAACAAGTAAATAAATAAATACATTTGTAACGAAATATATGAATAAATTAAGGGACATTATATCTGACAGAAGGAAGATTTGTCGGGGGCACATGCCGAAAGCCCCCGCCCTCACCCTTCCCCACCCCCCGAATCCACCACTGCAATCCATCCAAGTTTCATGTCAGTGCTCCTTATCAAACCGACGGCTGTTTTCTCAGATCTCCAAACTCCCAACGGGACTGCTGCATTTCCGGTCCATCTCCCATATCTCGATATGAAAATAACAGGATAAATTAGACGGTTATTAAAGACCAGCCAATCTTCCGAATCGATGATTTTCCGGTGATCAACCATATAACTAATATCCACCACAATATTTGCCTTCTCAAGTTTCATCTATCATGTCTATATACTTCTGTTTCTTTTATTAACTTGTCATTCGCAGTGGGTACTCAACTAGGTTGTTTTTCTTACTTTTTTCTAGTTTTGGATTTTGGTTCGATTCTTTAATAATACATGACGTGTTATAATTTACAAATTAAACGTGTACATTTCTAGAGAAATGATTGGTTTTTATTATCATAATACCACAATATTTGCCTTTTCAACTATCATGTCTATATACTTCTGTTCTTGCTATTTGCTTGTCATTTGCAGCTGGTACTGAACTAAGTCGTTTACTTACTTTTTCTAGTTTTAGATTTTGGCTCGATACATTGATGATAAAATCCTAGAATGAATTCATGCACTCTTATCGGGTTCTTCATGATATCTATTCATTTAAAAAATAAGATTGTTACTGTTATTTGTCGAAATAGTTTCAGTAAACACAGAACCCTGGGGCAGGGGACGGGGTTTAAACATACACGTAATGTACTTCCCACAATGTTAACATGTAGTATTAGTAGTAGCCACTAATATTGAAGCATTACTTTTTATAAGTTATATAAATACAAACAAAAAAGAAATTGAGTGATTTACATTATTTTGGATGTTTCGTTCTTACGCTAGTTTATTTTTTTGACAGGTCAAAGGTTTGTGCCGTGCAAATTAGAAGTACGTGGACGTTATTGGAAGCATGCAGATGTCGCATCATCAATCTTGCTTTTTGGACTTGCTTTTTGGAGCCATTGCTTCTCTCGTTTTTTTGTATAGATTGACTGTGGAAACTCCATGAAAGATTTTGATAAAGGTTTATATGGGGTGCAAATACCCTTGCCCTGCCACGTAAAATGTTCCGTTAGTAAAATTGTATTGTTACGACCTATCTCGACAAGTTAAAGACTTTAAAGACGATTGTTGTCTGGTTTTGTTGTGTATTGTTTCTTTTGTTTGTTTCAATGTTTGGATTTTTAGAATATTCATTCAAATGATCTAGCAATGACCCTGATAATCTAAAAAGAAAATATTTTTGTAATCATTATTAAATTAAATCATCATCAAATTATGGCTTAAAATCTTGCACATTCTGAATTGTTGGTAATTTAGGTTGAGGACCATTTTATAAAACAAACCTTCGTGAATTGTATTTATTTCATTAGAACAACGTGGTTTGTCTTTATTCTTTCTTTCTTTCTTTCTTTCATATTTTATCACGTCACTATGCAAGTCTCAATTCCCGCGTGATGTTTATTTTGTCTATAAAGTGTTCCCTAAAAACAAACTAAAATACTTCAGGATTCAAATTAAATGGTTATGCTGATATCAATACTACTCGAATTGCTTTATTGTCGTCGTATTATTGACACGATATTCTCAAATAGCCTCTTCACATCCGGGCTTCGCATGCCGCGTCGTATATATATGGTAATTATTTTTAACTATAAAAGTGCATTTATTAGCAAGTGTTTTACAGTAAAGGTCGAATCGGTTTCAGCTCGTTTAAAAGGGGTTCCTGATTAAACCAAAGATCACAACGAATCGGGGCAGTAATCAGAGGAAACATTCGGTTAGAGAGGTGCAATCACTCAAACGCCCCGACAGATCAACGAGGTGATAAAATAACGGTCCACCCCAATCCCATGTCACTTTCAATTTATGGATGATAATCCGCAATCCCTGTGAGAAAACGAGTTGATCATGGGTTCGAAACGAAACCCTCCCGAAAACGTGACCGTGAATGGATGAATGGATGAAATACATTTCAAAATGCTCTTAAATCTCTTATATATGATTTGTTGGTATGGGTATTGTATTTTTTGTGACGGCATGACATGTTTTTTTTTTATATATCAGTTTGTCTGTTAAATGACAAGGTATAGGTCTATTTGTCTTTACATATCATTTGAATGATTGCTAAATACCTTGCGACTCTGTTCCAGTTCTCCAGAAATTATAAAAATACACTATTCGGTGGTACATAAACAACGGTTTGCCATCAAACGCAATTAAAGATGCAAATTGTGACTAAATACAAGTCACTCTGTTCTATTTCTCTAGAAATTAAAAAATACACTATTCGGCAAACTTATAAACAACGGTTTGCCATCAAACGCAAATTAAAGATGCAAATTGTGACTAAAATGCAAAGCCGAAGACTGACTCCATATAAAGAAGGGGGATAGATGATGAGAGTTGGTGGGATTGTATAGGAGTGAGCGAGTGGGTAGATTTAAGACAAACCGTTAAGGTCGTTATTCATTTTCACGCACCATCACCTTCCACCAGCGAGGAGTAATTATACCACGGTGGCAAGCACCGGTCCGAATACTCACCATTCTTAATTAGTTGAACTTTCCGACTTCTTCCAGGACTCCATCGTTTAAGGGGCCCCCAAAATATTGACATACTTTCCAGTAAAACACCAACTGTCCCACTGAAGATGGGTGCTCAGGTGCGGAGGGGAGATAGTTAATTATCATGACTATTTTTTCTTTCTTATTATTTTTTTGTTCTTCTTGCTTCATGGATCGTGGAGTCGTTGCCGGTGTCAAATTTTAATGTCAGTGGTGGAGCTGGTTTTGGTCCAAGTTGGGCCTGTGTTTGGATGTTGGTTCTGTTCATTGGCACTCGACACTCTGCAAAGTGGGGGTTCATTGATAAAAGATAGAATCGTACCTGAAATTCCAGCATCGTTGTTTACTTTGGGACTCAGTCAAATGGTGTTCGTTTGCAGAAACTGACTTCCTTTTGGTACATCTCGTACAAGCTGAAAGTTCTTTAGATGGTTTTGGATGGTGATCCTTGATAACTGTTGTCATTCGATGAATATATAATGGAATCTGAGTCGCTTCATGTAAACAGAAGTTTTGAGGAGTAATTTTGTGACTACACGGTGGAAATATAAATCTGGTGCTGATCTTCTCGAACTTACCTTTAACATCATGACAGGTTAAATTCTCTATACAATCATCGGAAGGTTTGCTACGATTCTTCTTTTTGTACATGTTTAAGATATGTGTAGACAAATGGTAACTTTGTAAACTCCCGAGTCACTGAGAGGAATTTTAGACTTCGGATACATGAGCCAGCAGCTTTATACAGCTCGAAAAGAAAGCGATCAAGTGGTTTTGTTGGAGAAACTGGGTAAACATTTTCGCTTAGCTGGCACCCTTTAAGAGGAGAGAGCTTCGAGTGAAGGACTAAAATCACCAGCAACAAAATGGATGGAGTACCGGACGCAGACGATACCAGTCCATTCTCCTTATCTTTCGATGATAGAGGAGGGAAAGATTCATTGGGAAGTGATGTAAGTTTATGAAACAAAATACAAATAGATAGTTCAATTTGACATGTTAATTCATAATAGAATATACTTTGATTTCAACATCACTGATGAAATAAGGCCCAAAACACGTTCTTTATTTTTTTTTCTAATTCATTTTGTCCTTCCTTCCAATTTCACAACCTTTTTCATAGCGGTTCGCTTTATTTATATGTAAAATTACTAAAGTAGTCGATATTTCGTGTATACTGACCGTGTACATGGTTTGTGAGAATTTCTGTTTTTTCTGTAACAATTCCAAAGAAATATAACAAAATTTACCTCCGAAATGCTTATGGCTTTTATAAAATGTCGAAGGTTGACATTTTATAGCAGGTTCGAAACATTAGCTAAAGAGTCTAAAATAAATTGATATCAAATTGTTGGTGATTTGTTATACAGAATTTTTTTAAGTTTCAGGTCTGCTATCACAATATGAATTGTGGAATGTAATTAATATTGACTTGGAATACTGACAATTATTGCGATGTCATACGGAGTGATTATTGTGCTCGTTTAAAAATCAGTTCAAACTCAAAGTTTCGTGTTTCTTAATAGTGATAAAGAAATGAATTCTGGTTAATTTGTTGATAAATAAATATTGTACGATACGTAAAGTCAACATATTAATTTACTAATGAATACCAATTTATCCTTTTCTAGAATTTTTTTTGGTTTTTGGTTTTTGGTCTTACTTTTTTCTTCTTATTTTACACGAATCTAAAACTTCAATACTTTAATAATTACATCTCGGGTAATAATTTAGGCAATACAAATAGAATACGTATTTAAAAAAAAAACTCTTCTCATCTGCTTGGATGGCTGCCAGATCCTGGTTACAAACGGATTTATGAATTTCAAATATGTGAAAACGAAGTTATTTATTAATTCATTCGTATCATTCTGAGTGAAAAGGAAATGATGTAATATATCATAGATGAGCAGAAATGATGTAATATATCATAGGTGAGCATAATTAAAAAATATATTAATAGAGACATTGTTCCAAGGATATAGTTTGAACGGAAACAACAACATAATCACAACATAATGATACTGTGATAACGAATTAATCATAGGCTTATTCTGAACCACTTTGGAATGAGCACTTGCCTAACAAGTTGAAAACATCGATTTGCCATATCAGTAAATCTACCGCACTGATGTTGAAAAATATTATACTCCTCATCGCTCATCTCATTATCTCATCATTATCTAAATGATTGGCCTTTGGTGATCTTGTTGACGCCCAAATTGATATTTAATGAGGAATAAACTATCATTTTCATCACTTCAGTCTTGAGAGTACGTGTATGATCGTTGATCACTTTAACCTTAACCGTGTGACATTAAAACCGCAGTGCGAGTTGCGCGTGAGCCCCGGCGCTCGGAAAAAGCGGTGATAATTTCCACTTTATACGAAGGTAATTCTTATTACTGTACCGAGCATTTGTTCTTTATTGGCAGCAATGAAGGGTATTAATCACAAAGCATCTCATTTCAGATGAATTATGAAGCAGGGGGGACGTCGGATCGGTTGATCGAAATGACAAGAAAATGTCACAGTAGGTTAAATCTTAAAACATTTGGAGATGGACAAAGACTTGATTGCGGAGGCGTTCAAAATGGCGGCATGACCAGCTTGTCTGTCGTGAAGAAAGTTGATCTACTTCTGAAAGCAATGTGTTTATGATATTAATTTGTCGGCATGATTCAGTAGAAGCAACATTTCTACGGTCAATTTCATCTCCGTCTCCATGCTGATCTTTTTTCTTCCCACACCATTTCTTTTTTACTTTAAAACCCGTCAATTTCCCCAAGATGATAACATGGATCAGACAATAGCAGACTGCAAAATTTAATATTTTTGTTATTTTTGTTGCCGTTTCTCAATGTTTCATCTACTAATCAAGTCTTTACTGATACAATATGGTTTAAGTTACATGAAAGCCCTAATATAAGAATGTGTTCACACGAAGCTCATAACTAATTTTTTAATAAAAAAAAGCACTTTTAATATAGGCCTACTATGGTATGAAAATGAAATATCTCAAATGCATATAGTTCTGTAATTATTTACATTGAAATAGAGGCCTGAAAGTCTGTATATCGTTAAGACAAAGATTAAATACGATGCTTATCACGAAAGAGGATCATGAACTAGGCATGAAAATATTGACGGATGTCATAATCACCAAGCCTACAATAGTGCAAATAAGTTAACTGCAATAACGAGGAACTCAAAATAACAATAATTAAGTTTTCCTGATCGACTGGTCATCTTCGGAATATTGAGTGGTGGCTTGGCCTCTCTAGCTTGGGTCATTGATTGGTATTGACCGTTACTGACCAACAAACGTGACCAGAATAATGGTCTTGATTTGGTCATGGCTGTACTGACCGCCAACAATTCTACTCTCTAAATCATATCTAATGAAGAAAATATTGGAGGCAGGAACTAAAATACATGATAGATGTATACCTGCACAGACAGCGCCTCTGTTATTTAAAGAGAAGGTTGAGTTCTGGGGAGAGGTGAAAATAATTTGCGAGCATTATCATTGTTATTATGCAAGTATGGAAGAACATCAGAGGAAAAAACGTTCCCTGAAAAGCATGGCTCTTCAAATGCCTCCATGTTCCTAAATATGATAAGTAACAGCTTAGAATTAGGCCCGATTTTTAGGCCACATGCTTGTGTAATCCCGTGTACATCTTTCTGTGTACAGTGTTTGTTACTTTACCACAACTGGGCCAAATTTCTTATCATTTTGATGACTCCAGAACATTACAGTACGCACCAATACTTATATGCTACATGTTCAACTTTTTCTGACCGATTCCACAGCGTTTCTTTCATAATTCAATCTCATGACCAGAACTCAACTTTATCTTTAAGCTGAAGAACGAGTCGCGTGACAGTTTTTGAAAGAGGGCAGTTCGCATTCAAGAACAAGTTACTTTGATTGGCTGGTCGGGAACTATATAGCATTCGAATGTAATTTGATTGTCTACAAGGTTGTCTCTGATTGGTCATCGTTACGATATGGTGTTTGATGAATCAGCCAATCGGACGCAATCATTCAGCAGGTTGGGATCTGTATTCCGTACAACACCTGCTATGAACGAAAATTTGTATACTCAATTCTGATTGGTTTGAAGTCGAGTTGCATTTGATTGTTCTTGTTTAATTGCGGTTCAAGGTTTCTTCCTGGTCGCATATTAGGGTATAATTATATTTCATGTAAAATAGGCTCATGGGACCGCTCGACTTTGGAGTTCTCGCTTATTAAAGATTAAAGTTGAGTTCTGGTTAAGCGATTGCATTGTGAAAGGAACTATGTGAAAGCGAATGACGATTGATCATATTGCACATATAAGTATTGGTATTTACTGTAAGGTTTTGGCATCATCAAAATGATGAGTAAATTGGCCCAGTCTTGTAAAAAGTCACATGTACTGTACATATAAATTGTTATGTGGGACTACACAAATATTTGGCATGAAAACTTGGTCCACAACCTTTATCTATTACTTGTCATATTAAAATATATGGACATTTAAAGAGCCCTTTACAGGGGACATTTTTTCTTTGATACTCTCCCACACTAACCTAAACAAAATGACAGTGATCACAAACTATTTTGTCATCTTTCTCGGAATGGTCGACGGAATTCGAACGAAATATCAAGCTACGAGAGAACTTGTTACAAACATTACTTAAGAAAAAGAATTGGAATGAACGCACGCAGGTATTTCGTTTGTTTTGCCCCCCCCCCCCAATAAGGTTATACACCTTTTGGCTTTCACCTAGCTTGCAATTGCCCTCGGCTTAATAGCAATTCGCATGTGATTTTCCTGGTACTGTATATGGGATGAAGACCTTTCCTTGATAATTGGGCGGCGGCCATTGCGATTAATATATACCATTAGCATTGGCACTGTCCATGTAAGCTATAGCCGTGACCATGTTGTTGTCGAACAGCAAAAATCAGAGAGGTGAATAACATTGTGAAACCATTTGAGGTGAACTTCTCCTGAGGAAAAGCATCGTCGGGGTAGTTTAGAGAATGAGATTAGGGACGGGGTGATGCGGAAGGGTTTCCATGGTAACGTCTCAGATCCTACGAGATGCATCATCTGGATTTTAGGATTACCTCACGTTTGGTACATCCAAGATTTACTGCGGTTTATGTTACCTTGGTTATTTATGAATTGTTTTTCGCCTTTACATATGTCATAGGATTTACAACCTCAAGTAGATGTCTCAGTGGTAGAGTAGTGGTATCGTAACCGGGAGGTCCCGGGTTCGAAACCACAATCGGTGCCTGCCCTTTGGTAAGGCATTGATCTTTATTACCAAGTCCCTCGAAGAGGACTATAAGATATCGATCCCCTGGGTGTTATGCGTACAAGCATACACATGCTTTCTTTAAATAGCAATCAGGTAAAAAAAAGAAAAAAATCTCCCTATTTAAATGATAATATATTTGTTTTAATCCAGTAATTCTAACTTATTCCCTTTTACATGTCATTCTATAAATTGTTGAATCTTTCACATTCGATTCAAATGTGAAATTTGGCTCTTAAACAAGCTCCATCCATATTGTTTCTTAATCAATGGATTAATTGAAAAACGAGGCATCTGATCCTTTTAAAATGTGATTTTGATTCGTTTTTCTCTAGACCGTATAGACAGTAGTACAAAAAGACCAAGTTTCATTTGGAATCGGTAATGACAAATAGGAGAATTAAATGCCATTATTTTGTAATCAAAATTTGGTTCAACGAATTAAATATTTACGGTGACTGCTCTAGAATCATGTTAATGTATTACGAATCAAGCATTATAATCACTGCCAGACAGAAAAGAAAAATATGCACATGCATGTTCATCAATTACAGGTATATGACGACCATCCTACCCCGCACCCTAACTTGTAATACCCACATATTCGTTCTGCATGACCTACTTGTATCTAAATCTCTTAGTAACATTAACCCAGATAATGAAGCGATTCATCTGAAAAAGGGAGATGAGTTCTCTACGCCAAATAGTAAGCAATCGCTTTGTAACCGATTTCATGATGACACCGTTTCGTTTTACTTCACTTTAGGTCTGACTTCTAGCGTCATATTTCACTATAAAATGGATGTGCAGCTATATTGTGGAGACTTTCAACATATTAACTCATAGATTTTTATTAAACAGTAGGAATGCTTGGCTTTCGTTAACGATATTCTTTTTTTGTTTATGTATTCAAGCCGAGTTTTCTACACCTTCGCAAAGCTTTCAAATATAACACTGAGTGCTGAATAGCTTGAATTTATTTTTAGATTTAGAGCTCGAGTAAGCACATACATGTAAAGAGATTGATGTAGAAGAGAGAGCGGTAGAGAGAGATGGGGGAAAGGGAGAGATGAGAGAGGGTGAAAGGGTGGGAAGATGGAGATGGAAGAAGAGGAGAGGAGAGGGGAAGAGAGAGAGAGAGAGAGAGAGAGAGAGAAAGAGAGAGAGGGAGAGAGAGAAGTGAAACATTCAAGATACAGAAAAATAATCAAAGTTCAGTAACTCTAGAATATAAAACTTTATCGACGCAAAAGCAAATGCAAAATTGTACAAAATCAATTGCATTGTTTCATTCCAAGCTTGTCATGATATTATTATAATGTACGGTTTATGTCATTCGATTGTCTTGCTTCATTTCAGTTAGTTAGGCTAATTCTCATGAGATATAATTCTCCTCCTCCACCTCCTCTTTTATCTATTCATTTATTTTGTTTTGGTCCGATCAAGGCTTCTTTCATGGCCTCACAACCCTCACTCATCATGATAAAACAGCCCTCCGAAAAAAATATAAGTCCATGTCACTGGTTTGCTATGTTACCTACTCATCATAAAGAAGCCATTTTGTATTTCTAAGGAAACATCTGGTATATCCATATTCTCTTTATCTCTCTCCCCCCCCCCCCCCCCTAGCCCCCGGTAAATAATTGCCCAACATAGAGGGCAAGATCAAAGGATGCATGAAGTCAGGTAATCGATAAATTCTTTCATCCAATCGGATATTGTTCCACCTGTACTCGAGTTTAGGCGAAATTGAAAACTAATACTATGTTGTCAATTCTGTAAAGGCATTCTTATGGGTAAACATAATAATACATTTGTAAAGGTGCATTCTTCCGTGCTAATATGTCATTTATATTAACTATCGGAATTTAATCAACCCGCTCTTTTCAGGCTCATAATGTCGCCTGCCCGAAAGAAGGTCGTTACTGCTACTGATGATAGTAGTTACGAAGCTCCGGCCTTTTGCGGGGAGCTGACGATACGTGCACCCTCTGGCTTGTCTGTTTCGATGAAGACACTCAATATCGAATTTAGAATTCTTGTTTCCAAGAAGATGCTCCTTCTCTCAGACTTTCCCTTCTGTTTTCCTTCTAACTAATCCTGTAAAATGATTTTGAATCTTTCTATTTCAATTTGTCATGTTTTGTGTAGGTCATTCTAAATTTCTTCCTAAGATTAGTTGTTATTTATAGAAACACATCTCCTGTTTGTGTTGCATAGTCACTTAAACCTTCTTCCAAGAAAATAATTCGAACTATAAATGTTGTGCAACATGCATTCTTGGCACGAAAGTTTAAAATAAACATACATGTATGGAGCACAATGCTATATGTTATAACTTTTACAAATCGATTCGAATTATAATGACATGGTGTCGAATTCATCATTACCAGAATTCATCTTTTACCTATGCTATACTTAATTATACATGATGACACTGGACAATACTATTCACCAATGATTTTTTTGGCACATGTGTAGGTGACGTCATCGAAAGAAAACAGCAGAATATCAAGCTCATAATTTAAAATGTTGGAGATCTCTCTCTCTCTCTCTCTCTCTCTCTCTATCTCTCTCTCTCTCTCTGTCTCTCTCTATCTCACTCTCTCTCTATCTATCTCTCTCTTTCTCTCTCTCCCTCTCTTTCACCATCTCCTTTTCTCACTCACCCAATTTATTTTTTGCTCTTTCCCCCTCATACCCATACTGGACAAATTCAGCGCCCCCCACCCCCGTTATACCTCCGTGTTTTGTAATTTACAATGAAAAGTGTCATTAATTCTTTATCAACTCTGTTGATATTCGACCTTGCACAAACTAATATGATCTATCCGAATCATTTAATGTAATCTCGTTACATTATAAAAGTAATAATTCGACATAACGCTTTTGAAAATGAATACGTTGCGCGTGATAGGGTAATAAAAAACAAACATTGCATGACCAACACGGATACTATTTCACTGCGACCTTGATATCTTAATTATTCAGGCGGAAATAGTGCTTCATTATTGTGTAATTAGGTCTAAATGAACAGCGGACGAAAGAGAAATTTCATATTAAGCCCTTCCGTATAAAAGCCATAGCGGATTGTTCCATTGGACATTTTGTTAATGGCGGTGGCCGAAAGTTCTCTGGGCAATGCTAGGCCTGCAGATTTGGAAGATTATTCCAAAATTATTCCAACCTTGGAATGAAATAATCACACAAAGAGTTTACCGAGAGAGAAAACTAATAAAGATTAAAACTACATTTGACGTGTGACGTACTGCATAATCCATAAGTATCAAAACATGTGTTGATGCTAACTCTTATTAGTTGTAATTATTGGTGAATTGTTGAATCATGACACCGGCAGTGACATTAAAGGTACTAATAAATATTGAAAAACTTCATGACGTATAACGTAATTGTGGGTATTTGTAGAAACGCCCTACAGAGCACAGGAGTGCAGGAGTGGAGATATTTATCAAAACCTGGTAAATTTGGAAACAACTACTGCACAATTTTCCCCAAATGTTGTACATATCTTTCATACATACCTTTGCCAAATTGCGTAGTAATTTTTTAATTTTTTTAATAACATATATCTTTTTCAACGCTTAACATTTTTTTCCAAGATGTCTTTTAAACATTTCAGAATCGACACATTTATGATTCTATCACAGGAGAAGACTTTTTAAACTATTACAGATTTTGTCTTTATATTTCAAATGCACATCGGTCCCCAAACATGTAATGCTTCTCCTGGCATATTAATTAGATAAATAAATTCATTAACTATTTAATAAACTGATAATTGAATAAATAAATAGATGAATAATAAATAAATATACCAAATAAAACCTCAGAAGGAACTACAAGAACCCAAGGTTAAAGGTAAAGTCCACCCTGATATAAATTCGTTTGTAATAAAAGCAGAAAATATGAGAGAAACAAATTTTTGAAAGTTTGAGCAATATCAGATTAAATGTATGCAACATATGAATTTTTGAGTTCGATTAATGAACATAAATGGGCAACTCTTTGACTTTTGACTAATATTGCGTGCTCCCCATTTGCGCTGTACTTTAAAAGTAAAACAATGTTCAATCATACATAACTGTAATAAACATAATAACGTTATATAAACATATTTGTATGAATATAATTATTGTAATTTTCTATTCAATCAATGTATTGGGCAAATATATTCCGCCATCAATAACGAAGAAAATGAAACTTTCACTGACCTGTTCCTCTCATTTTCTGCTGCTATTAAAACCCACTTATCATGACGGACTACACCTTTAAGAACCAACTACATGTATTCGCTTTTGTTTTGCTTGTTTGTTTGTTTATTTACATTTACTCCTCTTTCGAGTTGCTTTTACTGAGATCCAACTACCTGGAAGTAAGCCTCATAATGAGCTCATTCCACTTCCATAATGACATTGTCACGTGTGACTTGTTACTCGTTTAAATATTCAGAGCATGTCTAATTTGAGCTTGGTTGGATCTTACAAGGCGGATAAACAGGTCACTATAGAATGAAGGCATCACGTGACCGTGGCATCATTTTAATGACTTATCCGCTCTCTCTAAGTCCACATCTAATAAAGATCAGTTAAGTAACATTGTCCCTCTCGCGATGACTATTCCACATTTTGTGGTTTTGCTCTATAACTTTTGATTCAGAATCCCAGACAAAATAGGCTCTATGCATGAGAATAAAGGACAAAAATATTTCACACATGGCATCCATTTTTATTTCAAGGCTATAAATCAAAAGGGAAAATAAACTTTAAACCCCTTAAATAGGCAACACGTTGAGACATTAAAAATCATTGTTTCGAGCGGGGATGTTGTTTCTAGATGCTGCCATCAGCGAGTAGACAATAATTGTCCGTTTGGATTTCGTTATGATAAGTATTTGATTTCGATTACTTTCTGTCAGTCCACATCTATCAAAGAAAGCTAAAGTGGATATCTTTTAATCAGGCATAAACAAATCGGTTAGAGTTTGTACATGATGTGACGTAATTGTATGCATCTTTCCATCAAAAACCAATTTTTGAAAACACCCTTTACGCAAATTATGATTTTAATAGAGCTTTGTCATGATCGATAACTTAAATGAGCGTTGTTGTATTATTGTAAAACTGCCTTAATTGGCCTATGTTGACTACGTTTCACAGAACGTTTAGGTGTCTGTTCTCATTACACAAAGTTCTCATTTAGAAAACATTCTGTCCTTCGGATACGACGTAAAATAAATTCCCATGCATTTAGTCAACCACTACGCACTGCGCCTGTACCTCTCTGGCAGTGGCAGTTGTACACCTGCAATTGTCGTACCGTTGGGATCTCTGTGGCGTCGTGTAATATCAGTCGTGCTCAAGCACAGTTATACTCGATCATTGAATCCCTTGTTCAAAGGCTCTCGACAAACGATTGATTGCTTGTTTGATGTCTGTCTTTCTCTCTGCGTCTATAAATCACTTCAAGCTCTCTTTGTCTCTCTCTCTCTCTCTCTCTCTGTCTTTGTATCTCTCTCTCTCTCTCTCTCTCTCTCTCTCTATATATATATCTATATCTATATCTATCTCCACCAATTTATATCTATCTTTGTCATGGTATTATCACTTTTATATGTAAATGCACTTGTCCTTCTTAGTTTCTTTCTTACTGTATTTCACTCTCTCTCTCTCTCTCTCTCTCTCTCTGTCTCTCAGTTTGTTTGTCTGTCTCTCTGTCTCTCACACATACTCCCACTCACATCCGATGTATCCCCGTTCTATCTTTCTGTCTTCATATCCCCTCTCTCTCTCTCTCTCTCTCTCTCACCCCCCCCCCCCCCCAATTTGGCTCTCTCTCCTTTCCGATTGCAGTCAGAAAGTGTCATTAACAATGTCTGCCCTTATGTCCAACTTGTACTCATGGGTTTTCTAGCGCTGAATATAACCTCAATAATCATGTCTAAGACAGGTTTAGTGACCCTATCATCTTCTCAGACAAATGTCTCTCAAATTGATTCGATAACTAGACAGCTTCTTCATTTCCGGTATTCTAGTCATCGTCAACCTGCAATGACCTCATCGGAGAAACCTTTACGAGGTGTCCCTTAAGGTGTCCCTTGAGGTTTCCCTTGAGGTTTCCCTTGTGGTTTCCCTTGAGGTTTCCCTTGTGGTTTCTGTCTAATCGAACGATCTTCCATTCCTGTTACTCATGTAGCTGTTCGTATTCTGAGTAAAAACAAAAATAACAACTACAACACAAACATGTAGTGTGTCCTTTGTTATTATATATGCGTTGACAATGTAAAATGATTTCAAAGCTCCTCTGCCACCAATAAGGCATTGTTTGCTACAAAGAGGGCGCATGAACATGTAGCTATAAGTAGGCAGTGGGACTTTAAAGGTAAAGACCAGTATTGTAAACGCCCCAATTTCAAAAAATGAAATGGAAGCTCTTATTTCCAATCATGTGAAAGAATATGTTTTGAATAATACATGATGATAAAAATGTTGACGGGAAACCGCCTACTAATTTATATATTTGGTAAATTAGTGTATCTCTTGCCTGTTGAGAGATACGAATGCACGTGTCGCGCACGTGTGTGTAGTCCCATTATACACCTTTCTGTGTACAGTGATTCTAACTTTATGAAGACTTGGCCAAATTTCTTATTATTTTGATGATTCCAGAACCTTGCAGTACATTCTATGCTAGATGATCAACCTTTTCTGATCGATTTCACAATGTTTCCTTCACAATGCAATCGCATGACCATAACTGGTCTTTAGCTTTAAAGTTGAAAGATGATTTTTCTGCATAAATGATTGAAAGTATAGTTAATGCTGAAGTTAAAACTGTTTTAGAGAGAGAGAGAGGAAGATGAAAAACTAATGTCTTGCCAAAGGACATTTATTCATGAAGAGGATGTCAATGACCTTACAAGCATTTGTGTGCCATCTTCGGTGATCAAGATGTAGAATAAATTTGTTTTATTGACCGTGTAATAAGGCCAAGTTGCCTCTAGCGAGTTTGATTACAATTTATCACGTAAAATTTAGGTTAGTGACGTTGTTTATTGGAATATAGGAGATATTTCATTATTATATTCACGAACCCTTTGATCTCTCCTATCTCTTTTATCTTAAAATTTAGTTTGCTTTGAAGAAAAGCCCAAAAACAGACATTTAAAGATCTTGAGTCAAATCAAACATGTCTAATATATTTTCACCTGAATATTTGTCACATATTTCCTAGTGACATTAACCTTAATCAATGCTCCGTATAGAGGTTTGCTTTTAAAGCGTTCCTATACAAAATATACTAAGAAACAGAAAATTTGTTTAGTTGTATTGACCATATCCTTCCTCACATGTTTATACAGTTCAATGTATGCCTACCCAAATCTGGGTCCAGTTTTTGTTTTCATTGTAGACTTTTGGCAACATTCAGTCACATTGTTGCGAGACCTTTTTGTGTTGTTCCTGTTCACTACATTATCAACCATTTCGACTAATGCATACGAGAGTTTTGTTCGTACTGAAACTGCATGACTGCTCAGTAATGTATCTTTCAAATTGATCTGAGAATCTAAAGAAAAACCATCATCGTTATTTTTTTAACGCAATCTCTAAGCTGATGTTTTTGAAAATATTTCATTTATTTTGGACGGTTTTCTTTAAATTCATGCAGCGACCTTCGTCAGAGCTTTCTATGATTGTATAGTGTCCGAGTGCTCGGTTAGTTTGCCTTGTTCGTCTAATGTTTGGGCAAAGTGATCGATTGAGTATTTAGAAATCGGAAAATCCCCCAGCAAATCTTCAATTAATACAGTATACATAACACGCGCGCCTGCCCGTCTCATGCAGAGGGAAGTAAGATGTAAGGAAGGAGAGAAAGAAGTAGAGAGAGAAAGTGACGGAGAGAGAGAGAGAGAGAGAGAGAGAGAGAGAGAGAGAGAGGGGGAGGCAGGAAGAGACGGGACAGGCAGACAGAACAAGAGAAAGCGTGGTGGTAAGGGAGATAGGGAGAGAAAATAGATAGACAGACAGAGACATAGATGAAGACAGAGCGAGGAAAAGACAGAGGGAGAGAGACAGAGAGGGGAGAGAAAGCGAGAGATGGAGCGCTTAAACGTTCATGTAATGAAGGAGAGTGATGAAATATGGAGGGGCAGAACATGGAAGACAGGGAGAAAGAGATGGAAAGAAAGAGAGAAGGATGTGGGAAAGAGAAAGAGAAGAATGAAAGATCAGAGATAGAGCCTAAACTTAGAGAACGAGTTGGGGAGCTACGGAAAGTTGGAAATGGAAAGGGAGATAAAATTGATAAAGCAAGGTATTTGGAAAGAGAGAGAGGGGGGAGAGAAGAGAGAGAGGGAGAGAGAAAGAGAGAGAGGGGAGAGAGAGAGGGAGAGAGAGGGGGGTTTTGATGGAATGATGCAAATATTAGATAGCCAAATGAAAAGGAAGGATTTGGTTGGTAAAATCTGTTCACTCAATAGACGAAAAGTAAATTGACAGAAGCGAAAAGAAACACTGTTATTATAATCTTTTGGAGGATTACAGATGAGAAATAAGGAACAGGAAGTGAAGAAGGATACACTTGAATTGTTTTAACAGTGAAACTTGTATAAAGATATAAAGAGGGACGTCTGGAAAATTAAAAAAATAGGGCGGGGTGGAGAAAGACAAATCGAGAGCATAGAAACTTGTTTTGAAAATCAAAATATCGACTAATTTCCCCGGCCTTGTAACTTACATGTAAATAGAAGTAAACAAATTAAGGGTTTTCAATTTTAAACACTTTCCTCTGTCCAGTTTTTTAATGGGAACGCCTTTGAAAAATGTCCCCGGCCTTGCAACTTACATGTAAATAGAAAGACAAAATTAAGGGTTTTCATTTTTAAACACCTTTCTCTGTCCGGTTTTTAACGTGAACGTCCTTGTGAAATTTGCAGTAAATTGCATGTAGATGGACTTTGTTAATTTTTAGCTCAAGTAAATTCTATATTATGGCCAAGGTAACCGGTACAAGAGTTTTTAAGTGCGTTAATTGGACACTAGTATATTAATGGTTTCCGCTACGCTACGAAGGGTTGCTGCTGAATTTACGGGCTGCTTTTCGAGAAGTACTGCATCGTATACGATGCAGTACCACTGATCTGTGCCACTGATCGTCTCCGAGAAAATGTACATATTTTCTCGGAGACGATCAGTGGCACAGAACGAGAGGAAAAAAGATGCCGGTGCAAACATGACACTGGAACTGCCGGATATGACTTGAACGGAACTTCCTATTTTATAAATAAAAAATATTAGAAGTTGTATCTTAAGCTAACTCTGTATCAAATCGAAAGAATTTACTGTAATGATTATTAACTGCCAATAAAAAAAGACTGTGGTAAAAGATACACGCCCTTAGCTATAAATATCACATGTGTCTTTCAGAACTCCACTTAAGATGTAGACTTTTCTGCTAGAATTTAACTTTCGGTTTACTTTCTGAATGCATGTGTATTCTGAGAATTCAAATAACTTTTCGGTTTAATCTCTATTTTGATTATTTCGAAAAGTTTGTGAATTAAAAAGGTTCGTTGGTCCTATTAAAAGAAAATCAGACATTCTCTTATATATCAAAAAATAAAACTAAAGGTACTCTCTTAAAAAATTACTCAAACAGCAGAAATAACTCAAGGAAACATTAAAATAAGAGTAGTAGAAAATCAGAAAAATAAGAGAAATAGTGATATAACAAGACTTATATTAAAGGAAAGAATGTAGGGGATAATCTCATCTTAATTTGGAATAGAATGATCTTTCATAAAACTTGTTCATTCTGTTGAGGCATGTCATGAAACATCATGCTTGTGACTATGTAATGAAGCATGAGAGAACATAGCGATTGCCATAAAATCAACGATTTAATGTTATCCCTCTAAAATATGTAATCATAGGCGCCATTCTAATTTAAGATGACATTGAACAACAAAATATTAACATTCTCCGATTTCCAATAACATATGTACAAAAAATTAAGAAATGGGATATTTGCAATATCTTTTGGTATTTTTGTTAAGGAGGTGAAAAATGTAGAACATTGATTTCGAAAGCAAGATAGATGTATTGTGTGTTCCTCTTTATCTATTCGAGTACAGAGGTAGTTTGTTGTTTAAACGGGATAAATGGGGTTTATAATAGCCAATTTGGAACCGCATAGATGCAAATCTCAAAAACTATACGCTATGTTATAGGAATGTCGTTATTTTGATATTTATTGAAATGCAGGAATGAGACTTGTATCATAAACACATTACTTGAGGGTCGTGACCTTATCTTCTCCGTTTTGTTGTACTAAAATGCAGGTTAAAAAATGCATGTTACCTCCAGAAAGTGTTGGTTTAACCTTACTCACAATTAGAAAGTTACTTCCGATCTCATTTTGTTGAGACAGCCTGTAGTTCATCCCAAAGACGACGTGCTCATTTAACCTTGTTTACACTTAGGAAAGTTAATTTCGTTATCCTTTTTCTGAGACAGCCTGTAGTATGTACCGAAGGCGAAGGCTGTGAAGCTCAAAAAGCATATAAGACATTGGAAATTACACGTCGGGCATGCGTGTTTGTCACGTTGGACGAGTTGATTACCCCTTTTCTCTGCCAAGGGGTCTCACCGATTCCTGCTCCTCCGGGAGAGAGAGGGGGAGAGAGGGAGAGAGAGAGGGGGAGATAGGGAGAGAGGGAGAGAGATAAACGTCTTGGGTAAAAACTTGAAGGGATGCATACCACTAGGGAATCAAGCGGGCACAGTGGACCGTTAACAAGGTGTTCATACAGGGAGAACGAGTTGATAGGTATTATGATTATCAACCAATAAATTGCTTGGAATCCGCCAAGCTCTGTCGAAATGTGTGGGTATACGGTGTCATCATCTACGTAGACATTGGTGATTCGGTTGAGGGAGAAAGGAAGAGAGTGGTATAAGGGAGAAAACAAGTCGTGGTATTAATCGACGCGAACTTACATCAAATTGAGTCGAAGTGGGAATTGGTGGTTAAGCGACTCGCGCTGGTCAGCGGTCTTTAGTGATCGATTTTAGACCTATTAGGAGTGTAAAGGAACGCTCTCCTGGAGAACACTCCAAAACACAACCATCTAGGGGGTAACCTCTTTCTCTTTTTAAGCAGAGGCCCTCTTTTTTAACGGAAGTCAGCGCAGGTGGACAGTAAGGGTTGTTGATTCTGGAATCGAATATTCCAATGCGTGATTTTCTCAGGAGAGAAGCGCGGTAAACGGAGAAAGTGATTGCTGGAGTATTCCTACGAGGCCGTCTGGTCAGGTCTGAGATCACTTTCTGAAGGACAAACTGAATGTTCATTTTTTTGTATCGATACATGACAGACAGACAGATTATTGATTGATGGATTCTTTGTAGAGCTATTAACTCATCTTCACATCCACTGTCATCGTATCAATTTTTCTTGACTGCGAGGGAAAAACCCAAGCTTGAAATCAACCTGGAAATCAACTATATCTGTTAGCTCTCTGGTAAGTACATCATTGTCAACTTGACAAAGTTTTAATACTTCTTTGTAGTAATATTATCTTATCATATCGTATCATTTATTCGTCACAAGTTCTTAAGAGCCGGATACCAAAATCAAAATGTATCTCCTGTTTATAGGTCAGATGCCAACAATACTTTAATCCTCTGATGAATGTGATGATTACATTGTATGAGAAGTATAGCTATCAAAGTTGGAATCAACTTTGGATAAAACGGATATCGAGATACATTAGATAACGAAATATGCATCCTTTTTTATAGAATGTATATAGATATCAATCTTTAAGTACTAAAAGTGCATCAACTGTACACAATGTTACATTTGCACTATGAAACAGAATTTACATCAAATTCATTTCGTAATCGCACACAGTTATGCACCCTGTAAGATAAAAACGTACATTATTCCATTAAGAATTCAGAACTCTGAGAACTCAAACTACTATTTGATTTCTTCCTATCTGTGGATAGATGTCTTCATTGCAGTGGTTGTATCTTTATTATTGTATCACTTAAAGATGAACAAATAATGGTGTTTTATTATATAATCATTTCTTTGATTTTAAGTTTGATATGAAAAGGTTTGAAATTTCTTTCTTCAAGTGCACTCCATTAACTAAAGTAGACAACGCAAGGTCAACAGCAATGTTTACCTTGTCAACAAATTGTACTATGTTATACTTGCGATACTTCATAATCACTGACTTGTTTTTGAACATATGAATAATTTCCTTCAACTTTCACGAATAAAGATCATACCGCTTCTATTTTTCTTAAGATGTAATTCTTGTTATTTTCATTTTCAAAGAAGCGATAGTTCCCATGGAGATTTGATTGTAAAAGAAAGAAATTTACGTAACATCTGCCAATGTGTTTTCATTTGGATTCGTAATTCTTTAGCGTCATTACGAGAACTTTATTTTTGAACTTTTTAGCAAAGTATAATTAAAGACGTGATGGATGAAAATGGTGAAAGAGAAGTCGAGACGAAGAAACAGATTAAATATAACAAGACATAAGAAAAGGAAAGTATGATTTCAGAAACACTTAAATATTAGGAGCTAAAGATATCGGATTGAAGTGAAAGTAAGATCATACACGTTGTCGGAAAGGAAACGTAAGGAAAGAAAAGAAACACACGCGGAAAATGGAAGCAGAGATCTTGAAACTAAAGTACAGGTTGGTTTTGGGATAGATTATAATAAAATTGCAGAAAAGGGGAGCAAGAGAGAGAGAGAGAGGGAGAGACAGAGAGGGAGAGAGAGAAAGAGAAAGAGAGAACAGGTGAAGATCAGTGAAGGCAACTGAAATGATGAAAAATGTAATATTGAGAGAAAGAGCCAGATGAAATTAAATGAAAGAGAGAGAAAGTAATAAAGCATGAAAGGGAGGAACAAATTATATGAAACAATTTGTGGTTTTAATCAACAAACTCACCATGCTTCTTCGCCCATGATTGAACACTCAGCATGAGGGGGGAAGACATATATGAAAGGTTACTTTCTTCTAAGTGTATATAAAGTTTAGTGAAGATTGATTTCTGCAAGAATATCATAATCGAAATGTCCTTTGAAGAATATTGCTCTTCAAATGCGCTCATTTGAAATAAGACAATAAATATAAACTAAGAACTCTTAATCAAACTTTAACGCGACATGTGTGTGTACACATATACAAGTCATAATCATAATGTGTGCAGTGCATGTGACGATTCTCTTTCGTTTTTAGTATTCCGAAACTCCATCGTAATGTATCAATTCTCCTCTACGATATAACCAGCCTTCCTTAATTACACTGTACCAGGAGGTTCTTATTTGAGTGTGTGTGTGTGTGTGTGGGTGTATTTTGGGGGTATTTCTTGGTATCAGCGCTTTGACCAGTAGACTGTAAGAAACATATATTGCTATTATTATCATTATCATTATTATTTTTCATCATTATTATTATTTTATTATTATCTTATCTCTATTATCATCATAAGCAATAATAGTAGAATAAGTAGTAGTAGTAGTAGTAGTAGTAGTAGTAGTAGTAGTAGTAGTAGAAAAAGAAGTAGTAGTAGTAGTAGTAGTAGTATTAGTAGTATTAGTAGTAGTAGTAATACTAATATTATTACTATTACTATCAATTTTAATGTTGATTATTAATATCATTGCTATTGTTTAATTATTATTATTATTTTTCATTGTTATTTAGATTATTATTATTATCATTATTATTATTATAATAATTACATTGTTATTGTCTTTATTATTATTATCATCATCATCATCATTAGAAGTAGTAGTATTATGTAAACGCATGGCCGGTACTCAACTTTATCTTTGATCTCTGAATGTTTTAGCAATGTTGGCGTATATTCACAGAAAACTAATGAGGAACATGATGTAATTAGGGTAGTGCTAACACAGTGAAAATGTTAGCATCATTAATGACTTAAGTGACTTACAACAAATTTTAATCAATTACAACTATGTTAACCATAAATTAAGGGGGTTAAAGGTACTATGTCCCATTTGCAGCCAACATCAAATTATGTAGAACTATGCAGGAATTATGAATATGTCACGTATGTCCTATCTGTAAAATTTAAACGCTAACGGTTTCCTGTTATTCAAATTATGCAAGGAAACGAGGGAAATGAGGGAGAGGGAGATAGTAGGAAAAGAGAAGAGAAAGGGAAAGAGAGAAAGAGAGAGAGAAAAAGAAGGAATGAGGAAGGAGAGAAGGAGATAAAGGAGAGGAGGATGAGAAGGTAGTAAATATAGCGGAAGAGGGAGGGTTGGAGAAGGTTGTGGAGAAAGAAAATGAGAAAACTGGACAAATCGGAGAGAGAGAGAGAGAGAGAGAGAGAGAAAGAAAAAAAGGATAATAAAAGAAGTGACAAATAAAGCAAGAGATGGAGAAGAAGCAAGGGAGACGTAAATCTGTTCCGATGGGAAACGGATCAAACTGTTCACGAAGTGGAAGCTGATGTCGATCTGTGTGACGTCATCTAATAGGGGTGACTTTGTTACAAATACCCACTTCCAAACAATATTACAGAATGCTACTGTCAACATAAAATATTTTTCTTCAACGGTAAACCCCATTCTCGTGCATGAGTATAGAGTGGCAAGTTATCATTTGCTCATAGATTAAATGCTTGAGGGGCAAATTATGAAACAGCTTCTTTTCAGTGATTTTGACGTGGCCCCTTTTTTCTTTTTACCAAAGATTCAACTAAAGATGTGTTTCAAAGTGTGTAAATTACTATACCTTCTCTATTGTAAATATGTTCTTAAGCATGCCAAGTAGCTTATAAAAACCATTTGGAGCCTTTATCAGTTCTTCGATATTCATACGCTGAGAAACACTGGAACGATGAATGTTTGCTTGGTTTAGTAGAGCACGGTCTTGCATGGAACTCTTCTCAGGTCATTAGCTAAAATCGGAACAAGTTTTATATGCTAAATACATTACTCATTGCGGATAAAGTATCGAAAATAACATCGCTAGTGATATTCGTTTGTCTCGCAATGTGTGGTCAACTATAGGGATCAAAAGATCACAACGTCTCGTGCACCGCTGCAACACTTCGCCAGGTGATAAAATATATTGTAAGCAAATTTGTATATGTTCCACGTTTTACAAGAAATATAGAAAAACATATAAGATACAAATGCTATATATATATATTTAGTATGAGCACGTCTCAATGATACTCAATTCATATGAATGGAGCAAAAAGTTTTATTGATAATTTGAACCACTTCTTAGTGCTTTTTCGTCACCGTTGTGCCCAGTTACACGTGACACGTTATTGTTGACGGAGTATTGCGTAAGTGATTTTTGTTCTATCATACGTATGATTTCTATGCCCACACATGCTTCAATGGCGCAAGTAATAGCCCAATCCAATGACGCAACGGACATGCATTAGTCGTGATGCGATATTTGACAGCTACTCCAGCGGATAGTAAACTGTCTCAATCGACCATGGCTAAACGAGACTTGATGAGAAACGGTAATCATCTGTGCAAAGGCATGATGAAATTGTACTTTTCAGTAATAAATGAATATCATTCTATAACATGAATAAACGAGGATGTGTAATCTCCATTCATATTTTAGAGTCCAGTGTTATAAAACCTTCACACATTTTCTCCGCAACATACTGTCCTTGAATAGCACAGGCGTTAAGTATTGGGAAAAAATGTTATTCATATGATTTTCAAAATGTTTTGCCAATATTTTCATGATGACCATGACATGCCTTTCATAAAACAAAAATCATTCGAACAAAGCAACGTAAAATGTTTCACTGCGTACAGAATTATTCAACCTAGTATTTTGTCGTTCCTTAATTGTTTCAGTTGCCTTTCATACTCTCTAACGAAATAGCTTATAGAGCCTCGATCAGTGCATTGCATTTTATGTTATGAAGTGAATGCAGGGGGAATGGTTTATTATTTTAGGAAAACATGAATGCTGATTGTTCATTCAGACTTCTTTCCTGCGCCCTTGAATTTGGCCAATATTTCTAGAGGTTTGGAACCTGGGATAGTTCCAGCATGGACTTACTAACAAGTCCCTGGTTCCAGGGCTCATTCTAATAGTAGAACACTGAAGGATCGCCTTGCAAGTGTGTCGTAGCCGGAGGGTGGGTCTGTTTTGGCGTGTGCTAAATGAAAACAGTGGGCCTTGATTAAGGATACTCAATGACGTCATATAACGTTTGATATCTGTAAAACATATTTTGCATGCAGCTTTCTTTCTCTCTTTCTCTCTCTCTCTCTCTCTCTTTGGGTCTCCCCCCCCCCCCCATCTCCCTCTCTCCTGTCCTTTTGACCCCCTACTCCACTATTCATATCTCTCATGATATCATTTGAAGTAATTGTCAGTTTCTTCGTCTGTCTGTCTTTACTGACTAAGAAACTGTACTTCTTGCTTCGTACTTCTTGCTTCGAATGCTCTCTTTCCCTCTCTTTCCCTCTCTACCCCCTCCCTTCCTCTCTTCCTCTTTCTCTCTCTCTCTCTATATATCTCTCTCTCTCTCTTTCTTTCTCTCTCGATTTCTCGTGCGTCCTCTCCTCGTCCCTTAACAACGACGCTCCCACAGCATGTGTTATTTCTTCTTTACCGCATCCTCTTTTTCCTCTTCTTCTTTCTCCGTTATTCCCTTTTTTTCGTCCATAATTGCTCACAACATTTTCAGTAGACTACATTTTGAGAGAGTAAACAGTAAATGAAAGAGGAACCTTTTAAATCATGTAGCGGTTTTCAGCTTGTATTGGAACGGAAGGAAATCGTCCCTATATAGTATTTGGACAAATATATCTTGACTTGCCGATGACGCGGAATTAACTATAAACTATGTTCGTCCTATGCCGAACCACGTACCGGAAATTATCAACTTAACAACTATCCGACGCTTGTTTTGATCAGGTTAAAATAGATTTTTATTCTTGATGACATTCTAACGCAGTAAAAATGTATTTCTTAGTCAGTGGCGTAGCGTTGCTCCAGATAGGGCACTGGCATTATTTGAATGGAGATGGAGGGGTGGCACCCGATTTATCATCGAATATTGTTAAAACTTTTTCATCTTCTTTCATGTCCCCGAGCCCCCCACCCCCCCCCCCCCCCCCACCATTCGCCCTTTCCTCTCTCTCTCTCTCTCACTCTCTCTCTCTTTGTCTCTCTCATACTCAGATCGACATAAAAATGAATCGGTTAGAGACAAGGTTGAATGATTTAAAACGTGATTGTCAATTTATAATGGTAATTTTCTCTAATATCGTTACATCACTATGAAGAAACAAGGCCGCTTATGAAATAGCAAAATATAATGATGCATAATAGTAACTTTGCGTTTACTCTCTGTACAATTTTTGATTTCTGTACCTCACCTGTCATAACCAATACCGACCGTGGCTTTTGTTTTCCACATGTTTAGCTCTTAGTTCATTAATGCTGTGTGAAATCTCTTTGAATTACCCCCAAATATATCAAGGAAACAAAATATGTCCCCCCAAAATACAAATTCAGGCAAACGTTTCAGAACATTAATTGGAAGTATGTAGCCCTTATGTACTGTTGGCAGGTAAATGGTGAGATTTAACTTATTTCAGAGGATCCCCATTAGTTATTGCAGTTTAAACATTGTCTGTTTGTCTAAGCTTTTGTTAGGTGTATTTATTACAAATCACTCATTTGAAGACCCCCTTTCACCCCCTCCTACCCTCATCCACCGCAATCATTATCATCTCCCCGTACCAATTCCTTGCTCTGTTATTTAATTATTCAATAAATATTCCTCCCTGCCCCCCTCTTTCTAAATCACCGTATGTTTGTCGGTCTTGTCCAATGTCGTCTCCCTCCACCTTCATCTCTTCCAACTACTAACTCCTCCTCACACTCCTCATCACCTCCTCCTCCTCCTCTCTTCTTCTTCCTCCTCCTGTTTATCATTCCACCTTCTCCGATCAGTCTTCATCTCCTACTCCTCCTCCTCTCTTCTTCTTCCTCCTCCTGTGTATCATTTCACCTTCTCCGATCAGTCCTCATCTCCTGCTCATCTCCTCCTTCTCCTCCTTTCCTCCTCTTCCTCCTCCTCCTCCTGTTTCTCATTCCACCTTCTCCGATCAGTCTCCATCCGCCAACTATTATCTATTAACCCATCTTCCTCCTCCTCCTCCTCCTGTTTCTCATTCCACCTTCTCCGATCAGTCTTCATCCGCCAACTTTTATCTATTAACCCATCTTCCTCTAGCTCCATTATGATCCTATTCATTCACCTCCTCCGTCACAACATCCTTCTTGTTCTGCCCCCTAGCTACTGATCGTCATCATCCTCTCATCCACCTGCCAAGCCTTCTTCTTCTTATCTCATCTGTAACATTTCGTCTCCTTCTCTTCCTCCGACCCCTTCGACTCTTCTTCTACCTCCTATACCCTTTCCTCCTCCTCTTCTCCTCTTCTCCTCCTGCTCCTGTCAAGCCTTCTTCTTTTTTTCTTTCTTTTTTTATCTCATCTGTAATACTTCACTACCTTCTCTTCCTCCGACCCCACCGATTATTCTCCCTTCTCTTATACCTTTCCCTCCTCCTCCTCCTCATCTCCTCTTCTCCTCCTCTTTCTCCTCCTTTTCTTCCTCCTCTTCGTCTTCTATTCGTCTCTCTCATCTTCCTCATTTTCCCTTCTCTTCCCCTTTTCTCCTCCTCATCCACCCGTAACCAATGGCCTGCACTTTCTCCTCCTATACTCCTCCTCGTCCTCTCGTCCTCCTCACCTCCTCGTTCTCCTCCCCTCCTCCACTCCTCCTACTTCTCCTCCTACTCCTCCTCCTCCTCCTCCTCAGACCTCCTCGTCCTCTCCTCATCCCCTTCCTCTACTCCTCATCTCCTCCCCTCCTCCTCTTCCTCCCCTCCTCCTCTTCCTCCTTCTCATCTATTCTTTTCTTTCATCTTTCTCATGCTCCCTTCTCTTCCCTTTTTCTCCTCCTCATCCACCCATAACCCATGGCATGCACTTTCTCCTCCTATTCCTACTCCTTCTCCTACACCTCCTACTCGTCCTCCTACTTCTCCTCCTTCTCCTCATCCTCCTTCTCATCCTCTTCCTCCTACTGTCTTCTCATCCTACTCCTCCTCGCCCTCTCCTCTTTCCCTTCTCCTACTCCTCCCCTCATCATCCTCCTCCTTCCTCATCCTCTTCTCCTCATCAACCTTCCTCCTCCTCCTCCCTTACTCCTCTTTCCCATCCTCATCATATCAAAGCATCTCCCTTGAATGTGAACCTGTGTTTGTCTAGAGCCTCAACCCAGGGCGCCTCGGGGCCTACCTGTATACAAGTCATGCTCAGCTCTCTGAGCGCCGCTTGGTTTCACACAATTCGGGATCACAGTTTTAAACCCCAACCATCAACAGTACATACAGCTGAATAGAGTGAAAGGGATATTTACATTGTAGTTTGGAATTAGATGCTATGTACACCTCTTCTTTTCTCTCTCTTTTTCTCTCTCTCTCTCTCTCTCTCTCTCTCTCTCTACCTCTCCCCTATCTACCCCCCCCCCCTTCCCCTCTTTCCCCCTCTCTACCTACCCCTCCCCCTTTCCCCTTTCTCTATCTCTCTCTATACCTCGTTGAGGTCTGCGGCAATGTCCTGAAATGAGTTTTTTCGGCGACATCAATTGGTGGGTGGGGTCCCGGGGGCGTTGATTAAACGAAAATTAAATAGTTTGCTTGAGTGATAGGCATTGTGTTTATGAATTACTCGGCTAAAAATAACTGCAAGCAATGCAATATAGGTCATTCTCCTCACGTTACTCACCAAACCTACAATATATTCCCGAAGATCATGTTCATGATATAGGGATCAGGGCGGGACTGCGAAATGCGAGCTAGCGGTTAAATGTTCCATGTACTAAGTGTATGAACTTCGACGGCTAGACTACACATTTTGCGACTATGGTACTTTGAATTATGCTGAAACTCATTTTTGTGTGTCATTGTAGCTTCTCCGTTGACTTATTTCAACACTATTCTTTCATGTTTTTTCAACTAGAATACTAATAGAATTACTTGAGTACGTAAAGTTCATCTAACCTGTAATTTCATTCATTCTTCATACGACGCAAAAAAGTATTGTTTAATCTTTCTTTTTATTTTCACTTTCCTCTTTTTATCGTTTACTTTAATTGAGATTTCGATGTGAAAGGTATGCAAGACTTCCCTTAATAGCCGCCCCCCCCTAATCTTTGTTTTGAAGAAAATCTTCGATCAGTGACAAGAAATACTCATGTGTGGTGTATTTCACCTGTCTATACAAAAGGGGGAAAAGAGAAAAAAATGCCTCCACAACTTCATTCAGTCAAATCGTTATATGAAACGAACACCTCGGTTTAGCGAATAGCAATCCAATAAGGTCTTCAAGTCAAGAACACACTCGTACTTGTTGACTAAGGCACTTCCCATTATTGCTACCGCTCTTGTCACAGAGGCAAATAATTCGCTAATTACCTCCCTTCTTCGGACAATATTTGCAGTGTCACAGTGCGTGATTCGTCGATGATGGGTACAGCAATGCAGGAAATATGAAATGATATCCCTTTTTACTTCTCTCTCTCTCTCTCTCTCTCTCTCTCTCTCTCTCTCTCTCTCTCTCTCTGTCTCATCCCCTTTTCTTCCCCCCCCCCTCTCCCCCCCCCCCCCTGTCGACGCCGTTCCGTGCTCCTCTCCTCTCACCTTAAAACCATAATGTTAAAATTGCAACATATATTTACTGGACAGAATGATTACTTGTTAATTATTAAAGTATATAATGTGTATGCTTATTCAAAAAGGAAAACTAACCAATAATTTGTATAAATTAATGCAAGCAGGATGAGATTATTGTTATTTTTCCAATTGATAACTAAGCGAGAACTAAGCCAACGATAGGCTTCGCAGCATTGACATTTCTTTTTTATAGGTCTATCGACATGCTTTTTGGCATAAAATGTGTAATAATCTGGAGCCTACATCTGTTGTTTTGATCACAAGCGATCGTTTTTAACCATGACCTACATAAAACTATGTAGGTCCAGTATGTTGTCCAGTATAGTGATGATCCCACTTTTGCTTGGCGCCTTTTTTTAGTCAATATCTATACGGCTTCGGTGACACTGGGTGTTAGGGATTAAAGGTTAGGGTAAGATTATCGGAGCATGCACCCCCCCCCCCCCCCACCTCACTCCGGAATATCGATAAGTCTCTTTATGTTTCCCTTTGGAGATATTTTGGACAATGCCTCGGAAAAAAAAATCTTGGATACGCCATTGTAGGTCCATCCGTTATCCATTTCAATTTTCTCTGATATGCGTTGGTAGCGCTTGATGATGTGTGTCTTTTTCATGTGCATGCTTTGAGCAAAACAGGATTTAGATTTAAATCGTATCTATGCTGAAATTATCAGATGTGTATATAGATGGCTATTAAACATATTGTATATATATATATATATATATCATATAATCGTTTATCACATTAGCGCTGGTGATAACGGATCTCTTCTTTTTATTTCATTACCCATAACGCCCACTTGACTAAATATTCATTATAAAATGTTCACGTTTCAAAGAAATACAATTTGAATGGTATCGATGTTATTGTGACCAGTAGCAGATCAGGGGGTGCAAACGACACACACCCTTTCTATATGGTGGGGAAGGGGTGCTGACTGCACCTGATTATCTTTAAATCAAAACTGAAAACACATATTTTCAATTAACTGTAAATCTAAGCATATCAGGAGGTGCTGTAGCGCAGTAGAATATGTACTTAATGTTGGATAGCTTCTGCGCTCTATAAATGTATTATTATTATTATTATTATTAGCTTGGCAAGCTCCCCTAGCTTACTTGAATGAGCGCCCGCCCTTCCCCTCCATTTCAATATTCTAATTATACAAGCGACCGTTTGTGACAGGTTACTTGATACATGCCAACAATTTCCCCTCAATTAATGGAAATATTTAATTATGACAGTGAATCTTCTTTCGGCAGAAATTCATTTAGCGCAGCCAATGAGAAAGACGGAATGTATTACTCACCTGCCTAACGAAATCTATGCCGGGTCACTTTAATTAATCGCGTTTGGAGCCGCCCATTTTCCAGGTACTGCAGCAGTATACCTGTTAGGAACAGAGAGCCCTTGGAACACGTCATAATGGAGATTGTGTGACGTCATTATCAGTATTGATTTATGCCCTCATTTTTGTACCGTAGGGAGTTTGTAACCTTAATGCTTATTTAATAAATTTATGATATGCACAAAATGTGATTCCAAGGAGCAGATGTTTCCACTGCTGAATATACCTCGAATGTTCGTCACCCCTCTCTCTATCTCTCTCTCTCTCTCTGTTTCTCTACATCTCTCCCCTCTCTTTCTCTTTTTCTATCTCTCTATCTCTTTTCATACCACCTCCCCCCCCCCTCTCTCCCTCTCTCTCTCCCCCTCTCTCTCCCCCTCCCCCCCTCTCTCTCTCTCTCTCTCTACAGTCTCTCCTCTCTCTCTTTCTTTCTCTTTCTCTGTCTCTCTCTCTAGTGTCTCTCTCTCTCTCTCACTCACTCTTTCTCTCTCACTCACTCTCACACTCTTACCCTCTTCTTGATCTCATTGACTCTCGTTGGCCTCTTCCTTCTTTCATCTTTTCCTTTCATTGACGAGGAGACGTACGTGGGTATGAATACATAAATAAATGCAGGTAACCATCAAGGAGGTTAACCTCGTTATACAAAAACCATATTGAATTCGTTCCAAATATTACCTTAGCTTAGGTTTCATTCATGAAAGAGATAATGATAAAAATAGGGAAATGTTGAAATTGGATGGATGCTTATTAGGAAAACGAGAAACAAACAAAACAGTTTGAAAAATAATGGTAAAACGCAAAATAGTAAAGAGACCAACAAGATTTTAAAAAGCAGAATTTTGTTGTTTCTAAAGTCGGGGTATCATCATGATCATAGGCACGCCTTAAGCTTTGTATTTGCCCGTTTACCGGGTGTTGATAACCACTGGACCATGGGTCCGCCCATCATTCTCTGAAGAAAAAAAACAGTCACATAAACTCATCACGCACACGCACACTCAATCACCCACACGCACATCTTGAACACTAAACGATTCAGGTAAAGTCAAGGAGAAAGTTATTCGACATACAAATCGTGACGGAATGCCTTCCAGCTCAACACCATAATTTGATTAATAATAATTAATCTATACGGCACTGGATATTTTCAATTACGACACGCCCCAACTTTGACCACTTTTGTCTCCAACGGTCATCATGTAAATACATATGCCCTCCCTACGACCTTATATTCACACTGACAATGACTTGGTCACGGAGTATCAAAGCCGATCGATTTCCTGTCATTATATTATTGGTCACCCGTGACACTGTTAACATCGAACAACTCAATAATCTTTTTTTTTCTCCTGCCATTTCTCATCCGATCCCCTCCCTCCGGTACAGCCCATATGATCGCGATCGAGCCGGGTAATTTATGACCTACGCTATCGACTGCATAATTATTATCCGCTCATCATTTTTCGCGACATTTCAAAATTCGGAGCGCTCTCTTTTGTCGCTATTTCACAACCGAACAAAGAATTACGATTGCTGCAAAGTAGAGCAGAAAGGGCAAATCCTTTGCGGTGTAAAGAGGACTAAATGTCGACTGATATATCCGAATCTTTTAATGCCAAAGGATAAAGAAACAGTGGGGGAAAAAACGAGCGAATTCGATTGAAGTAATTAATTAAACATTGGATAGAGACGGTGGCATGCCTCCGCGGTTGCTGGTTGGTTTTAATTTGTGTTTTTCGTCAACTTGTTTAGCGAGTTGCGAATAGATTCGTGCCCGGTAAAGTGGTTGGCGTGTTGAAGGTACCTCCTGGATTAATTTGGTGGTAGCGGATCACTATCAGGGACCGGTGGAGAAGAAAAAAAAAATCAAAGCTGAGGAATTGAACTGAATGTATCTCCATCCTTTCACCTATGCTTTCAAGCTTCAATCACATGCGTGTTGACCTCATGCGCTCCCGGACCTTAGGATCGCGACTGTTGCATCTTCCACTTATATTTTCATTTCGAATCTGACCGGCGGTCCATCTTTACGATACAATATTTTCTCTGATTGTATCGTTCTTCGTGCTTCATATTTACACCTTTCGCAACATTATTTGTTTGTTTACCTTCGTGGATTAATTTAATTGCACATATTGCTTATCATTATACGATTCAATGCCTCATTCATGCGAACACGATTAGTTGTTTCTTTGCAAAACAGCGGCCTCTTTTTACTCCTGACAAAGCTGGAAAATCAACATCACAAAGCAAATCGGAGCGATCGGAAGCATTTTTAGAGTGATTGAAGGGCTGGAAATCAAGATTCACCGGAAACAACGACCATTTTCCAATTGACTGGAGAAATGTTTTCTAGTCGCCGGTTGGTCAGTTCCGATTGAGAGGCGTTATTTCGTCATCAAAGTGGAACTCACTGGACACTTGACCTTGCCTTCTGTTGACCTCGTTGACTCTGTTACTCAAGGAAACGTATATTCTTGCCATTTTCTACACATTTTGCTCTTAAAAAGCAGGCTAATTCAATCAAAACCCATCTATCCTCCGTTGGGTGCGAGCCAAGAAGCTTATTCTCAGAACTCCATCATCAGTTACTTACACATTTTTGACAACTTTTTTTTTTCCTTCGTTGATCGGCGTCGAAACATAAGCATCCTTGCCAGGTGCCTCACTTCAGACCTTGTGTGTACACATGTGACGTTTACTTATTGATTGAACCAAGAACACTAAGCGTTATATCGATGACATTGTGTCGGGTTGCCGATTTGCGTCCCCGTGCCGATTGGCCCACCTGCCTTTGGTAAACTTCCAACCAAAGACCGAAGAGAGAGAGACAGAGAGATACTGAAAAAATGATGGTGAAGAAGATGAGATAATGTAGTTGGATTTGATTTACTCATGGTTCTACGTTCCATTTGAGCAGAGCTGGGGAGTACTTATCCTCTTACGATGGCCAATGTTTTCGCTTTGTCTTTTTAGAGTAAATGGACTTTTGATTTACCTTTTGGTCGAAGAAGCATTATAGATTGACGGATTGACTACATGCATCACCAGAAAGCTTGGAAATGTATCGGAACATCAACATTCCGTTGACATATTCCTCCTCAATGGTTGATACCTGAGAACAAGTTACCTGTTTTTGTCTGGAAAAAACGTCTCTGAGGTTGTTTCTATTCGATTATATTTTATTTGTTCATCGCCTTTACAAATAAGTAGCATTAGACTGAGTGCTAATGTTAACAAGCTTGTGCATACCTTCTCTGTTGTGCCCATGATCACTCTTCTTGGATAAACCCTTTGCTGGAAATCAGTCTCCCTATTTTTTCTGCCATCCTGAGTTTGCATCCACATCGTACGTTGACCCTAGCTTTCTGTTTGAAGGGGGGAGAGGGAAAGTTGACCAAACCAGAGCGTTTGCAAACGTACGGTCCTACACAAAATGACTGGCTCGATTCACCTAAGGTTCCGTATCGCCAGGAAGATCAATACAAAAGATGTATTGATGATAAACAGTGCAAGCTGCATCCCCCAATATACTCTGCTAGCTGGCAACTGACATACTCGCAGATAGATATAGAAACAGGGAGAGATAGAGTGATCGGAGATACAAATATTGACCAGGATTATACTTCTTCCTTTTCTGTGGATAATTCCTTGTGTAAGACATCGCCATCAGCCATGGAAACTAGTCGTGACAGTGACCGTAGAGGCGGTGTCCTCAACACCACAGAGACTGTTGTCAACCCAATGGACATACCCAATAACTCCAGTCCGCTGCTACTTCAAAATGAACTCACTCCTTTGGATATTATGATGGGATTTATACCCGGATCTACCGAAACACCAGGAGATGACGACAAAGGAGCAACGAAATCACAACAATCGGTATCTTAATATTAAAAAAAAAAAGTTTTTCTACTTCGACACGTAATTCCAGTAAATTTAGAACTGTTTTTCTTGAGAAAAGAAGTGGAAAGTATGATTTGAAATTTCATATTTTGTGGTACGCATCCGGTTTATTTTATGCAGGAAAATTGATTGGAGATGTAGCTTTCATAACCGACGAATTTTAAACTACTATGGTTCAATGTGCCTTATATTATGATTTAAGAGGGTTCAATACATTGTGTCGTATTTCTTAGGAATAACTGTGGGGAATGAAAAGGCCTCTTTCCTTCTTTATTTTTGTATACTTGGATTTATGTTTCTTCTTTTGTTTTGTCTTGGTAATCTGAATCTACGTAAAGATAAAAGCTTTCGTTTTAGTTAATTGAGAATTATTCTGTCTTTCCAAGAAATAAAATGATATGCACGACCTCTGTGTGATCTCTATAGTATAGCAAGCCGGTAATTGATTGAATGAAAGCAATGGGAATAGCTCCATGTAAACACAAAAATCTCGACTTCGCTATTTAGCGACGTTAGGCGGATCGACGAATAAATGACACACCGAATGCCATAATAATTAAGCTTAAGATAGACTTACCTTTAAATCGATTTACTGAATACATGGTTGGCAAATCAGAACAATACACTTTTCATAATATTCCCAAAGATTGGGATTAGAGATGTGATGGTAATTTAAATGAAAATTTGGTAGGATATATATCATTTAATCCTAACCTGCTATGTTTTACTCAGGAGTCACAATCTTTTCAAGTCAATTCTTATACCCATCAAATAGATCTCTCTTGCTCTTGTTTGGTTTTCTTCCGTTAACGATCTCCTTATTGTTTCGTATAGATCTTTCCTGTATGTCATGTAAGTTGGAACTCTCCGAAATACAATCACAGTCATATTCGTCATATTTACAACTTATATTTGTATCACCATTATCATGTTTCTGGCTACTACAGGCACGCACTCGCGTCCAAATAAACATGGTACAAACCATTGTGATATTCGATTCCATGTAATACTGTAATACAAACAAACACACATAATCTCTAACTTCCATTTGTAATAAACGATACAACTGGTTGGTATTACAAAAGGTCTAACACGTGTCCAACTAATACGTGTTTGGTAGCTCAGTAACAGTTCGTTTAAATGTATATATGTATTCATCTGTATTTTACCCTGTTGAGAGCTATACGAGTGTTATTCCTGTGTTAAATGATACAAGGAAACGCTCTCTGGCTCTCAACAAGAATTTTTCACTGTATCTCCCGCTCCTTCCAGATTGTTTCTTTTGAACAGATTTGATATAAACCCATGATATCCCTGTCAGGATTACCGACTAATAATAATAATAATAGCGGGTTCTTGTATAGCGCTCATCTGTCAGACTTGACACTCCTGGCGCTCTCGGTTATAACCCTGGCTTTAGCATGGTTGCCATTAAGGCGCTCTAGTATTTCAAGGAATTAATTCCTGCCAGGTACCCATTTACATCACCTAAATTTGTATACTATTTGGTTTTTACTATTTGAAATGTATAACAGAAATTACATTTTCTTGTTTCCAGGTGTATATTGTTTCAATACATTTATGATTCAATTCTCTTTTTTTCTAACAGAAAGGGAGTCCAACTTTCAAGATGTCCCGGATGCCAGAGAACTCGGTCGAATCGCTCTTCCTTCAAGCAACGGAAAGGGGCGACCGAAAGGCCATTATCTTCGCCCTCGAAAACGCCCCAGACCTCAACGTCAATTGCACGGATGCCGACGGAAACTCCGCTTTGGTCGTAGCAATACAAAATGGAAACTCAGGTAAATAGTCATCTTTATTCGTCTAAATATTGTGTTGAAAAAGTATCTATAGTGTAGTGTAGTATTATAGTGTAGCACTGGCCATGTACCGTATACTATTATATAGTAGATAGTATACGTAGAAGTAGTAGTAATAGTAGAAGTAGTAGTGGTAAATGTAGTAGTAGTAGTATAGTAGTAGAAGCAGTAGTAGTAGTAGTATAGTAGTAGTAGTAGTAGTAGTAGTAGTAGTAGTAGTAGTAGTAGTAGTAGTAGTAGTAGTAGTAGTAATAGTAGTAATAGTAGTAGTTGTTATAATTGTTTTTTTTTTTTTGTAGTATGTAAAGTAGTGGTTAAAGTAGTACATAGCACAAGAGTAAACCTGCAAACATTATTGGGAGTCATGAAATGGTAAAGCTGGTCGGGCGCATAATAATCGCCATTGGGGCGATTTCTTCCCAACATTTTTTTTTGTAAAGTACTCAATGCATTTTGAAACACAGTGGTACTGTATAAGTTAAGATGTACAAAGCAATAGGGTTATCGGTGCATAATGAAGATGTTCGGTTAACCTAAAACAAGATGTACAAAAATGAGTACATGTAGCAGGTTATGTACAACCGCATATAGTTTTAAAGTCCATAAAAGAGAGACAACAACAAAAAGACCGAAAACGATAATATAATATAATATCACCACAACGTTGCATTATTAATTACACCATACAAGGTCATCTTTGTTGAATTTTGATATTTTCTGTTTGTAAAATTAACCGATGGAATTCGAAAGAATTACAAAAAGACAAATTGATAAATTTGGGAGGAGGAGGAGGAGGAGTCATAATTGGAAACGAATAATAAGTGAATAATTATTGTCGTCGAGTTATTTATGTGTCTATAGCAAAGTGCATCGTTCGAAGGGCAAGTTTGATAACCCTATTCCAATTCATTATCCCGGACAAAATAGAAATGTCAAAAGCACTGAATATATTAAATACCTTTTAATATCAATTGCAGTACCTCCTATGATCTATTGCGATGCAAATCCTCGCGAATTATTGTAATTGCATGATCAGAAATCCCTCAATGGCCGGTGCGGTAATTAATCATTACAATTTAAAGCCTGCATACAGCCTGAGCGGCTGAATTAGATCAAACGGACTTAATTTTGGAACAGTTTATCTCTGTATCAGTGAAAGGCGAACACACTTTCATAAATCCATGGCATGTTTGGACCAAAAAATCCATTACAAATGACCAAAATAGAATTCAATTGGGCAGAGTTTGCAATTGTCTAAAGCATGTGGGTCTATTGTTATACAAATGGCAATTAAAGACCCATTAACACGTCCACCTTTAATATCCACGTATTTCTTTCCAGTATTGTTTTTTTATTTTATGTTTTTACGATATTTCTCTTGTACAGCGAGCAATGAGAATTAATCTGCATGCATTACTTTGACGACGTGAATATCCTGGATCAATAACCGCACCAATTAATAATACTTTAATCTTTCTAAACGTTTTTATTAAATAATCTCCCGATGCATTAGTAATAAATACCTTTCCGACATATGATGTATCACCATTGTAATCAATCCAATTCATTTGCGCATGTCCGGTTTCGGCCTATATTTTTCCAAGTATAATACTTTACAATGGCTCAAAATTTGATCTGCTTTTGCAAAAGACAATCTCATTGGATTATTTTCTATCAGCCCAATATCAATTTTCTGTATAGATAGCCAAAGTGTATAGGGAATTGAATTAAGGCCAAGATGTTTTCCCCTAATAACACCCCCTCCCACCCCCCACCCCGACAAACACAAATGTATTATTTTTTTAATTTACAATTTTACATGAATAAAGACATTAAATAGACCATCAGATCCAATTTTCTATACTGGGGCAAAGTTATATGTGATCACAGACACACATAGAGTCGTTTATCCCGGTAACCCAGTTAGACCAATATTCCTCCGACAAAAAATAATTACCCGTTTGATTACATGGTTAATTAACAATGCTATTTTCATTCACATCATGAGATATGACAACAGAAAGACCTAAATCCATGAATTCAGCCAGATTAGTATATAATTAAGCTTTTGATAAGATACGTGTATGGCTTTAAATGGCGTAGACATCAAATCCCCTTTTGCGACCCGCAAAATAGGCTAATATGAAATTAAACTACAAATGTAACTCGCCATTCCCATATCACTGTAGATATATCAGTATTAACAGGGGAAATCGTAATTAACGCACATGATTGTAGGCCGGGGATAAAAGTTAGGGTCTTGAATGATTTTAAATGCATGCATCAAAGTGAGAAATGGATAGATATAATACAAATATTTCCGCGGAGTATGACTCTAGGAATTCAGTTAACACAGGTAAATAAGAAATTCATTGTACACATACTTTCTTAATTTTATCAGTCAGCAGGAATTGCGAATGATGATCTTTTAAACGTTTTTTTTTTTAATCCAGCAAACGCTTGTTTTGAATTCTTAAAGGTAATACAAAGTTTTGGTAATATTTCAACAGGATTGGATTAAGAAATTTAAAATTTGCATTACCATTGTGAAACTTGGTGTTAGAATAAGCAATTTTGAAACAATTGGGCTCTAAATCGCTGAGGATTTCGAGAAATTTTAAATAGCGCCTACGGCCATACAATGGTAGCTGCGGTCATGAAAATCTCGGAATATGCAGTTCTGATATATAATTTCCAAACGGGAATAGAAATCGGTCGATTTTAGTCAAAAACACGTTTTAAAGCTAATGTAAAATCAATCTTGAGAGGGAGCTATACAACATAAAGAGTTTATTATTCACAATGTCATCACTTTAGAAGATTTAAACCACGACAACAATCATTGAATAGTATAGGTTCGCATATACATGTACTTCCAATATGTTCACTTGAACCGAATTCATGGCCTATACCAAAACTTTGTATTACATTGATTTCCACAAAGAGTTGTAGTTATAGTAGGAGGCCAAGGAGGAGAAAGAAGAGGGGGAGTAGTAGTAGCAGTAGTAGTAGTGGTGGTGGTAGAAGCAGCAGAAGTAGTAGTAGTGGTAGTAGTAAAATATTAGGAGTAGCATTTGTTGTTGTGGTTGTTGTTGTTTTTGATGTTGTATTGTTATTATCATCATCAGTAGAAGTTGTGGCAGTAGTAGAAGTAGTAAAATTAGTAATAGAATTAGTAGTAGTAGGAGGAGGAGGAGTAGTTGTTGTCGTAGTAGTAGTAGTAGTAGTAGTAGTAGTAGTAGTAGTTGTTGTAGTAGTAACAGTAGCAGTAGTAGAAGTAGAAGTAGTAGTAGTGTAAGCCCCCCTGTAAAAGTAATTATTATGAATTATTATTTTATGAATTGACATTAATTATATTTCTATTATCTATTTTTTCAGATATAGTCAAGTTATTATTGGATCATAACATTCAGCTTGGTGATAGTTTACTACGTGCTGTAGATGCTCAATTCACGCCAGGCGTACGACTCATATGCGATCATATAAAGAAGAAAAATATTCCAGTGAGTATGGCTTATAATTAGTATTTCATAAATTAGTATGACGATTATGAAAGCGGATGGTGGTGACGATAGTGCTGATTCTGATTCTGATTCTGATGATTTTAATGATGATGATGATGATAATGATGATGATGATGATGATTATGATGACGATAGCGGATGATCACTTGTCAGTGATGATGATGAGGATGATGGTGGTGGTGGAGAGAGTGGTGGTGGTCATAATATTGGTGGTGATGATGATGATGATGACGATGGTGGTGGTGGTGGTGGTGGTGGTGATGATTATGGTGAAGATGATGATGGTGGTGGTGGCGGTACTAATGATGGTGGTGGTGGAGATGATGATGACGAAGATGATGATGGTGATGATGATGATGGTGGTGGTGGTGGAGATGATGATGGTGATGATGATGAAGGTGGTGTTGGAGATGATGATGATGATGGTGATGACGACGATGATGAAGATGAAAATGCTGATGATTTTAGTGGTGGTTGAGATGATGATGATCAAGATGGTAATGTTGATGACGATATTAACCACATGAAGAGAAGAAATATTTCAGTGAGTACAGCTTAAACATAATAATATGAAACATAACCATTTCTTCATATCGGGGATGAAAACTATAAAAAATTATAATGATGATGTTGGTAATATCGACGGAGAAGTATCAGTGATGCTTGATTGCGGTCGTCATGGTGAAGATGATGATGAGAAGAAGAAAACAAATTATGATGATGGTAATGATGATGATGATGACAAGGATGACGATGATGATTTTAATGATGAAGATGATGTTAATGATGATGGTGATGAGGACGATTATGATTATGATGTACATGTATGATGATATGATGGCAATGGTCGTGGTTAAACTGATGCTCACGTTGCTGATGATAAAGATCATGATAATAATGATAATGACAATTATGATGATTATAATAATGGTAATATTGATGTTAATATTATGATCATGGTGATCGTAAAACTGATGATCAATTGATGATGAAGATGATGAAGCGGTAGATGAAAAATTAAGCATAATAATCATGTTCATTTGAAAGAAAAGAAGACGAAAGACGATGTAAACACTTAGTGAAAAGAAGGTCGTGTGTCCTGTCGATACTGATCCTATAAAATGTGTTTGTCTTTCTTCATTGTAGGAAGCGCTGAATTGCAAGGCGCTGAACGGTGATTTTCACCCCGACGTCTCCCCGCTAGTCCTGGCCGCTCAACACAACAACTTCGACACAATCAAGACGCTCCTGGAGGCAGGAGCCAGGATCAAGGATCCCAGGGAGAACCTGGACCAAAGCGAGGTCCACACCCTCGAGAACTCTGTAGGAATGCTCAATCTCTACAAGGCCTTGGCCAGTCAATCTTATATCTCCCTGACTTCGTCGGATCCCTTCAACACCACCTTCGAGCTGTGTGCGAAGATGCGGAAGCTCATGAGGACCAAATACGAGTTCTGCGATCAGTTCCAGGAACTTGCAGACCAGTGTGAGCAGTTTGCTGCAGATCTACTTGATCAGGTGAGTTTGACATCATTTCTTTAAACATCATTTACCGCTTACTGTATGTGCAAATTTGTACAAGTTGACAAATGAATTTTATTACAAGCATTACCTTCTGACAAGAGTGTCAATCTCTTTCAGTATGGGGAGGGGCTTCCCCCGATGCACCCCTTTCTATTGTTCTGTTGCTTCATATATCTTTAAGGTTAATGCCGTCCTTCCAAACTTGTTTATCACGGCCACCCCCAAAACCGAAAAAATAGTTGGCCACTGTAGAAAGGGGGTTCTACAACACACTTTTCTAAAATTATCGACGGAGGCAAAATGCATGGCCACTGCAGACATGCAGGTGGCCTTTGTAGAGAGGTGGCCACTCAGACAGGTTTGATCATACCTTGACAATACATTTCGAACACAGATACGTCGGTGAAATGAATATGTTTGAATATTTCACGTAATCCTAAGTTTCTTTATGACTAAAGAAAAATCAACTTGCCAAATGAAAATATGTAGGGTAGAAGAAGAAAATATTAACGGTCATCAACATGGACACATTTACATTGTCCTTCCTGGTAAATATGTATTGCAAAAGGTTTTAGGAAATTTAGTGTTGCTGGTCCGATTGACCCATCTTTCGCATGATATACAACGTATTGAACCAGATTCTCTCAAAATAGAATGTCATCGATAAACTTAATATTAGTTTATAACGTTCATCGTTATTTGCTGCAGAACTTGGCATGTTTTGCTTAAGCAAAATGTCAATTTATATTTTTGTCGGTCATGGAGGAAATGCGGCCAAATCAGTGCATGGTGCAAATAATTAATCATGTTATTTCTATATGTGGTCCTCAATAAATTGGCTTCGACACATTTGCGTTAAAATCCCCCAAAATAAAGGGGCGCCTGCTTTATTTTACAACATAAGAACAAAGTCGCAATTGCCTTAGAATAAAAAAAAGTGAAATGTGTGAGCGATGACGTCAGAGGTACGCACGTGACCTAATCGTGTTTTGTTTTTGTCAACCTGTGCTGTGGCGTCGCCATCTTGTAGAAACAGACGGTTGGTATGGCATTGTGACGTCACCTTAACATAGCTATGTGTGATGAAGTTGTCGAAGAGCTGGTGGATTCCTCGAACAGTCTATTTACACGCTTGGCTTGGTGTCGCTCATTCCCATTTGGTTTCAGCTAAAAATAGGAGATTGTTTTTAATGATACTGGATAACATGTGTTCAGAGTATCTTGGTTTTAAGGAGAAGGGGGAGAAGATAAGTTTCGTTGCATCCAAGGGTTTCTCGAAATGGAGTGGCGATCTTCTTTTTTTTTTGTGGGGGTTGGTGTTGACAGATTTTAAAAATAAGTGAAATTGATCCCTTTTGTCCCATGACTTTGAATTCTTAATATTTCTGGACAACAAAACTTGCTCGTCTTCTGGAAACATTTCGACTATCTTGTCAGTACATGTGGTCTAAAATACCCTATACCCATCCCCCGTACTACGACACCTACGGTATACTGAAATGTCTTAATATTCTTATATTATATTACTTTGTAAGAGGGGAGGAAATTAGTAACTCGTAAAATTCTTTGGTAAAACAGTACGAACTAACAAAAAATAATAATAATCCGCATTCAAATATGGATATTTTAATGGTATTGTTTAATACAATGTTCTTGGTATTTGGGGGGCATCTCAATATAAACACCGGCTCGAAATATTCGCTCATCAACTGGCAAATGAAAACTAGTAATTATTCCTTATTCTAGACACCAAACTACCAATAACTGTACAACGTGGTACAGTGGCTGCAACTAAAACGTGGCACAACATCCCACTGTGCCTTAGAGAAATAGATTGCCTTGCCACTTTCAAAATACTTCTTCTAACATACGTCTTCTCTCATTGGTATAACTGAGATTTATTTATTTCATGATTCCACGCATATATGTTTACTTCATGTTTCTCTTCAAATCCTGTGATCTTGGAAGCGCTATGATACATTTTGTTTTTAGCTCTCCTTTAAATAATTTACATTCAAACCTGTCTATGAACACCATCCACGGAAAACACAACACGTGGCTACCTTAGACAAGTGGCCTCCTAGACAGGTTCTAAAACACACATAGGTGGCCACTATAGACAGGTGGTTTTTATATAGAGATGGCCACTTTATACAGACAGGTTTGATTGTATATTGTAAATTAATTTCTATGAGGGGGGGGGAACGCTTTTCAGATTATCCAATGCTAATTCTAAGGTTTTAATTATTTTAATTTTCAATTTCTCGATGCAGGTACGAGATTCCGGAGAGCAAGCCTACATCTTGAACCATGACTCGTATGGCTGGGGTAATCCAAACTCGAACTCTGCCGCTGAGCAACCGAACAGAGTCAAAGCCGCTATTCACTTTGAACAAAGAAAGGTAAGTACTACCCCCCCCCCCCCCCCTCCCCCCTCCCGATCATGAATGACTCATTTCAACCCCGAAGCGTCGACATTGATCACACACAATGTACCTTGATGGAAATTCGTTTTATAAAAACATTAGCCGACTTTCCCTTTTAGAAAATGTAATTGGGCTAAAGTCTCATTATTGCTCTTGCCCCATATGCGTTATGATACTATTGATGGAGTGAAAATACGTAAACACCGAAGATTTCTTTCCGCCCGATATACCTACTAAAATTAGATTTGCCTTGAAATTAAGAGGAAATACTACACGTTGTACCTCCAGTGTCAATCTATATTAGTGTTTTCAATAATGTACCTGCTAATTCATGTGGCCCAAAAAAGAATCTTTTCTGATCACCTTTGCTAGAGGGTTTTGTCGCAAATTTGCTTTGGCGTATTTTGAAGATATAGTTGGATTTCTGGGCCCTATTCCACAAAATTTGTCATCAGTGACAAATTACAGTTTTTGTTATAATCTAGTGACATCCTTGCTTCTGATAGCTCAATAGCAGATTTGTCACTGATTTTTGTCATTTGTCATTGAAAAAAGGCTTTGTGAAATGGGTCTCAGCGGAGTATTTCACAAAGACTGAGATCGACTTTAAGTTGGACTAAACTGTGGCGGGCCATCCATGCCATGCACTGGTTGCTCTCACTATTGGTCTCTCAACTATGATCTTTAGATCTTGAGAAATCAATGCCAGGAATGGTTATAGGAACTAGTGGCATGATTGGCTTGCCATAGTTAAGTTCAACTTAAAGTCAATCTTAGTCTTTGTGAAACACACCTTTTTCATAATCATCATCATCATCATTATTATTCATCTTTTCTTTTCCTTCTTCGTTACTTCTATTGATTTATCTTTATATTCATGTTTTTTAAACACTCTTAAAAGAGTTCCCTATATCAACATCCATATCTACATCATCCTACTCTTTCCAATACCCTTTACCATCTAATCTCACTTTTCTCTCTCCCTGCAGTTTGTCGCCCACCCTCACTGCCAACAGCGATTGATCGAGCGCTGGTACGCCGGCCTACCGGGCTGGCGAGACATGAGCTCGTTAAGGTCGGGGTTCCTCGTTTTCCTCATGGGTCTGGGTTTCCCTCTCCTCTCCATCGCCTACATCATCTACCCCCGCGGGCGCTACCGCGACTTCCTCTCCATCCCCTACGTCAAATTCGTCTGCCATACGTCATCTATGATCTACTTCCTCCTCTTGCTCCTCTACCAAACGATGGCCGAGAACCAGGTGCGTACGGAGACGGACACGATGACGGATGGTAACGGGACGACCACGGCGACGAGGGCCATTGATTCCAGGTCGGACCCGCCGACGATTACCATGTTACTCATAGTAGCATGGGTAGCAGGTTAGTTTGATAGTTGATGTGCTCAGTTCAGTAGCCGACAATCATTAGCATGGAAAGAGATCATGCAATATGAAATATGAATCAAATAAATCGCAAGAATATACACCCCATCTCTATTAGTGATTAATGGAAAGGTGAAAGTGCTTTCGTCTTCTTTAAGTTGTGTTCTCTCTCTCTCTCTCTCTCTCTCTCTCTCTCTTTGTCTTTTCATCAAATATAGAGAAGACAAAAATTCCAAACATATATAGTATATCCAGATAAAGACGATTAACAATGAAACAATCATAACATAATAATAGTAGATAATATAACAAAAATAAAGACACCCTTAAACTCTTCTTGGGTTTACAATAAACACTACTTATTTCAACCTCTTTTTCTCTATCCCACCATTGCGGAGCTGCATCTATAATGACGGCATATAATAGTATTATTATACATGTCTTGAAAATACTAGTATATCTCTTTGAAATGGGTATTGCTTCTGTTAGACGTCGTTAATGTTGCATGTGTTTGTATTCTGATGTTGCCGTTGTGGTATATGTCTTTATCTCGGACAGTCGAAATACTGTAAGAGTTGTATAATTTGATTTGATTTGATTTGATTTATTGGTTTCTGCATCTTTTTTCTTTTTTTCATCATACATTTTCATGAACATAATATGGCTTGATACAATATTTCAAGTGTACATAATTCTATACAGATAATAAACGATATTAAAGAAATAAATTGAATTTAAACAAATATATTGAATGCATAATTAACATACATGAGATGCAGGATAATGATGTATTCGTTTTAATGCCATTCATGAAAAAATGGATTGCGTGTTGATATCAGAGCCCCTGCCTTCCCCGATCTGTATTTCTGTCGGTAATAAAAAAAAACATAAAAGCTGCCTTGCATTAGTTAAGGAGAACCGTTCGAATCTGAGAAAGATTCCAAAATGATTCATGGTGAAGGAGGGGTATATATCCAGGAACACATATTCATTATCGGCAACGGATGGGAAAAGTTAAATTCTGTTTCTCAGGCGGGGGAGGGGTGCTTTGGGAAATCTGTCAATCTTTAACTTAAGGATAGTTTCGACAGAAAAAAAAGGATGGAAAAAGAAATGGAAGAAAAAAAACATCCTAGGCCAAATTCTAAAAAATCTATACATTTCTACTTCTCTTGGGCAAAAGAAATTGAACGATAATGTATAGTTTGCTGCGTATAATACTCAGTACTTGACATGACCAAATAAAGATTTATTAAAGATGATCAAATTTCACCTAAAGGGGAACAAATTTCAACATGTTCACATTTCAACATGCTCAGTGCAATCAATACAACACAAGTCTGTGAACCCTGGTATAATTCTGCTGCAAATTAAGTCAATATCAAAACAATTCTAGACAGACATTTATCGAGTCATTCAACGTAAAGGCTCTCGAGCAAGACCCGAGACATTCCTCAAAGCATCTACAAAGTGGACTAAATTGATGCCGAATCGATATCAGTTTGTGTATGATAAGGACGTCGACGGGGGAATGCTGCTCGACGCAGGTGCTCAAATCGGCTGCCGTCAAAAGTGACACGAGGCGAAGTGTCATGCCTGCGCTCTGCCGACCAATCGACATCAAGGTCCCCTTTACACGAGAAAAATTATTACAATAATATTAGCCTACCCAGGGAAGCCTCATCAGCATTCAAGCTGTTCTTCACTCGGTACTGGAATTACTTTTATCCCAGCAATTGCATATAAACACCTGGGTGAAGGGTGGCAAATGCGGATTAATGTCTTGCCAAAGGACGTCTAATTGTGCCCCGACTATGTTAATTGCAATTAATACCAAGGTCTTATTCCTCACGTGTGAAAGTTCAGCTGATGCTCCGACCGTGTCAATAGCAATGATACATAAACTAATTGAGATCAAGGTCCAATTTACATGTAAAACTTAACATTGCTCCGACTGTGTAATTTGCAATGCTAATTGAACCGTGCTAATTAGTAGCAGATCCAATCGGTATGCGTATAATTATGTATGCGGTATGAATTAATGTATGATCATTAGTTGGTTAATAACCATATAAATTGCTCTCTTACCATGTAATCGGAAATAGTATGACTTTTATCTCTTGAAATATCTTTTTTTATGAATGATATTGAAATGGCAATTTCATTAGCGTATAGCAAGGGGTTTTAATAAATGAGGGGAAATCTTTCTCTCCCTCCCCCTTCCCGCCCCATAGTTGATATCTTTTTTTTCCTTCTTCGCGCTTAACATTCGGTTTGTAAAAAAATGCCGTTATCCCGGTGCAATAACGTCGACAAATTATTTGTCGAGGCATTTCACTTGAAATGTTCTTCCCCCTTCCCAGTCATGTAAAAAACATTAATCCTTTTACGCATTATTCAGTTTGTACTTCATTTAAATACACCCTCATTCCTGATTAAGAAGAAAAAAAGTAAATCATTTAAATAATTAAGTTTACAAATGTACAAATTCAAATGAAAAGCTTAAACTTTTGTCATCTTTCTTAATGTTGGTATTTTTTTTAAAAGATCTCTCAGTAGATTGTGATTGATTCCATTTTTCTTCGACGCTGTAAAATCCTATAACAATTTGTTTTATCATTTTGTGCTCGCAAAGGAATAACAGAGCAGCGCATTATAAGCGGCAAAACTTGCATTAAAAATGCTCGAAAAACATTCTTGCAAGAAATCTTGTTTTTTCGAGGCCACTTTTAAGTTAATTACCTCAATTTAATATTTTCTCGAAAGGAAGGAATTCGTGAAGAAGTGCATGAGATTCCAGCATGAATAAATTATCTTACATTCAGGTCCCTTTTTTCATAAAATCAAGGTATTGGTATTTCGCATGTCCCTTTAACAGTAAACGCTTATTAAGGTTATGAAAAAAGGATCAATCGCACTATTCTCTCTCCCACTCTCCCCTCTCTCTCTCTCTAAATTCCGAAAGACTCCATTTTCATGATATTGATAGGTCGAGTGAGGCAGGGGCTGGATTTGGGGCGGACTGTAGCTAACTACAGTTTTGGGCGGCGTGCCAAAATGAATTCGGTCCACATCCATGCAGCTCAGGATATCGTGATGAATTATTTTCCGAATCACTTCACGTGTTTGATTAAACCATTGCGATGTACATCACAAGCCTGCCCCTACTCGGTGGGGCAGTAATTGATCATTTGTAGCGAGGTATCTAGCTGGTCGACCGCTTAAGAGCAGTGGCGTACAAGTCTCTTATTTCACTATTCAGGGGTGGGGTCATGGGTGTCGATCTGTTATTGATACCTATTCATCAGGGGGGGGATGAATGAATAGGTCATCCCCCCCTGATGAATAGGTATTACGTAAGGATCGATACCCATGGGTGGGGTGTGTATTTTTTGGTAGAAAATGGGGGAAGCCTCAGCTATATTCAAGTGAGAGGGAAAAAAAGTAGACAATACCAAACGAGAAATAATTTACACTGTCAATATATATATATATTTTTTAAAGATGTTCGATATGAGCGTATTTATGTGTCATTTGGTGAGGTTTGCTAAACCCAGTGAGAGATTAATATCTACCGGTGTTAAGAGGGTTTTCATGGAGCCATTCAAAACCGGAAATTGCTAATTTTGCAAAGCCATTGTGTTGTACAAAAAATACTTCTGTCAACTTGTGCCTACCATTTTTGTGCAAACCTGCACATGTGACAAACGAGATCGAGACCGTACAGAGAGGCAGGGAATGCATGTAAAGTGCTAAACATAAAATCACAGTGTGGCGTTTGTTTTGGGGAGAGGGGGAGGGGGTGTACCCAATACCACCATCATCCCTCGTCCTTCCCCATGGACGTCATACCGGCTACTCGGGCGTAAGTCAGGCAATGCCTCCCGCTTACTGCCTCCCATCAAACACACCCGAACAATACTTCCTCAAACAGGTCCTGATTTCAGGAGGGAAAAAACCCCGCTGTTGTTACTACTGATAGAGGGAAGAAATTTAATGTGCTATATTATTGGCTTTTATTGCTTCTAATTAACTTGAATGTGCTATTGGACGTGTTGATGAAATTAGAACCATGAATGAGAGAGAGTCAGGAAAAACGGCAAACAATAATTGTTAAACGTTGCGTTGCCGTCGTTCGCATCTATCATGGCTATGCTTAACTAAAAGCGTTTATAAATAGAAGCTAGCAAAAGTGGATATTAAAGCTATTAAAGCTAATTTTGAGCTCTGGTATGGGCATCTAATGTCGAGAGAAAATGTCTATCATTCATTCTGGTTTGTTTATTCTGCTGTAGATTGATTGTTTAAACCAGTAAAATAAAAACTCATAAAAAATTGCTGAAAATCATCTTTTAAAACCCCCCACAACCCTCATTTGCACATAGTGACCTGTGATTTTCTTATCTTTCTATGCTCATTACTCAGCCCCTATATATTTTCTATTAAAAAAGAAAAATATTAAAAAAGTTTTGTTGGATTCTGTAAGAAATTATTTTCTATCATTACCAGAACTCAAACTTACCTGTAAGTCACTCCTACAAGAGAAAAATGTTTAGAAAGGAATATATTTGATAGGTTACCAAAGACGATGTCGGCATGAACATAAAGAAGTGTCACCCCATGCTTGATTCAGATTGAAAAATAAAACAATCATTAGGCAGTCACTTTCGTTGACTTATGATTGTAATAATTATCTGTTCGAAAATGTGGCATATATTAACAACAAAAGCATATAACAAACTTAAAATAACGTTTAAAAACAGCCTTTGTTTATACATGCGGCGTGTTAATTAGAGTGTAGGCCCGTTTTTAGGTTCCGTAGCACGCCAATTATTGTCAGAACAAAAATATTATTTATTTGAATGTATTTTTGTCTTGACGATGAATCATGCTTTTTTTGCGTTATCATTTTTAAAAATGTAAATCATGGTAAACAAAAAGGGCATTGCTCCCCGATTTGTGTGGATAACATAAGCACATAAATTCTCAGGTGGGTCTCGACAGCGTGATCTAATTATTTATAAGATCCATTTGCTTACTGAATATTTACTCTGATTGCGGTCGCATCTGGGTAATATCATTATTATTTACTATCTATCATACCAATATTCAATTAATTCAGAACGACTTCTTTTCATTAATATTCTTAATTTCCGGGCCGTGTATCATGTGGTCATGAGCATGATGGAAGAGATCATTATGTTACATGTGGCATTATGTATCCCTGTGCTAAATTGTTGTTTGTTTCGTGTTATCTCATGATTCATGTACATAACTCCTTTTTTTATTTTGTATTACTTTATTAAATTTTGAAATAAAAAAGGAACATAGCATAAATGTGCACATCGAGCAAAAGAATCACGCCCACATCATTCAATGGTTAATTACATGCAGGGCAGCAAAAGAGCATAAAAAACACTGTTGGCTTTAAAGTTGGAATGAAAATGTCTTGCCTCTGTTCATGGATTAATTGTGACAATATGGTTTATTCCTGATAGCTAAAGTTCATATCCTTTCGGGGGAGGGGGGGGGGGCATAGACAGCGATATAGAGATAGAGAGAGAGAGAGAGAGAGAGAGAGATACGCAAAGGTCAGATGAGATTTAGTACATAATTAAGGGCACTTGTAAATCAGAGAGAGAAAGCTAGGGAAAACCAAAAAGATCAGACGACCGTGACAGATCAAAGAGATACATGATAAACAATAATGGGATAGATAGATAGAAAGATAAATAGATATATCGATATATAGATTGATAGATAGGTGAGATAGATAGAGACAGAGGACGTAATAATAAAGAAATCATATGACACGGGATGGAAACAAAGCAGTAATTTCTCAATAGTAGCTGGGTCAATCGAACGTTCTCGTAATTAAAAGTGAATGGGTATCCTATTTTCTGTGTTCATCCAGCTATCAAATGCAGTTCTCATATCGTGACCTTTTCCCGCCGAAATGAGAATGTAATTACACTTTCTTTTCTGACCTATTATGGCAATGACCCCGTATACAACGTGTTGAGGTTCGGGCACACCTACCGACAACGATTGATGCAACTATACCTCAAATCTTATACCGATATTTGAGAGGTCACACCGCAACCACATTCATATCGGTTCTAGATTGGTTCCGCCAAGCAGGAATAAATTATTGACACATACTGAAATTCAAACTATGAAGAGAACATTAGCATGGCCCCTTGCACAAAGATTACACGAGCAATCGCGAGGTGTGCTGATTTTTGAAAAGGAAAAATACTTGAATTATGCATGTTATTAAATAGGTAAGATTTAACAGTAATCGATCAAAAAGGAATCAGGAAAAAGACGGGGTGAAATTATGTCAATAAATTGGTAAAGATTAACTTTGGTTGAGCATTGACAGTTATGAAAAAGAATTTTTCGTGATATAATAATTAAGTTAAAAATACAGTGAACTATAAGTAGTCACAGCGATTTAAATCCAATGAACACAATTAGAATATATGTAATTCACAGGTGGCATTTTATTTTGTTATCTCACTGCCAGTTTCATTCCTTCACTCTCACCCATATAAGCGTCTAATCACACAAAGTTGAAGTTGACATTTCATACTGGAAACTTTCTTTCTTTTTTTCTTTTTCATTTTTTTTCTGATTGCCCGTACCGATCTTTAAATGGTACACTGAACATGAAGTTATATTGGTAATCGAGTAAAAGCGTTGAGGTCCATTAAAGAGGTGTCGAAAATGCGGCGACCGTAAGACAGGGCAAAATATGGCGCCCTCGGTCACCAACTCACCCAGTCACGTGACCTGAATGTCATCCATCTGATTGGAAGACGATTTCCGCCACTTGTCATCGCGATAACACGGTTGATCGTGCCTCTCGTGTCGTTTGTATTGACCTAACAAGAAGAGTTTACTTGCTAGCGTGTTGGAATCCTACTCAACACCCTAACCGCATGCCTGGTCCTGCCATATCGAGCTCTCTCTCTCTCTTTCTATCTTTCTCTCTCTCTCTTTCTCTCTCTCTCTCTCTCTCTCTCTTTCTTAACTCTTTCTCCCTCACTTTCTCTTCCTTTATCTTATTCTCTCGATCTCCTCTTGCTCTCTTTATTTATCTCTAATTCCCCCTCTTTCTATCTTTCTCATTCTCTCTCGCTTTCTTTTCTCTCTCTTATTTTCTCGCTCTCTCACTCTCTAATCTATCTCCTTTTTTCTCGCTCATCGTTCATCTCTTATCTTTATTTATCTCTTCTCTATATTCATCTATCTCTATCATTCTCTCACGACTCCTTTTCTCCCTCACCCTTTCCATTTTTCCCTCTCGAAGGAGTTGAAAAGTGTGTTCATGATCTTTGGTTCTATCCGCCACATAAGTCAGAGCTGCAGTTGTTTTCTCCATCACAAATTCCTTCGTTCGTCAATACATAACTTTTTTACAATTTTTTTTTTTACCTGTTTCTATATTAATTTTGTTTCCTTTGTGTTGTTTCTTTACCTTTTTTTTCTCTATTATTTCGTTTGTTTTGTTATGTTGTTGTATATTTTTTTGTATATTTTTTTCGGTTTAATATTCTTCTCACTAATTTTGTATTATCATTGTTTTTATCACCATCGTCATTTTCCTCGCCACCCCCCCCCCCCCCCCCCCCACCATTCTCCTCTCCCTCCTTATACGATTTTTCTTCTTCGTCTTCTTTTATTTTTCTTCATATTTTCTCCTCCTCCTCCTCCTCCTCCTCCTCCTCCTCTTCCTCCTCCTCCTCCCCTCCTTCTCCTTCTTCTTTTTCTTCATTTTCTTCTTCTTTTTCTAATTCTTCTTCGACTTAATCGTCTGAATCGTCTGAATCTAGTTGGACTTCTCTTTGAATAATTTCTGTCGTTGTTTTCTGTTTCAAATTTCGATTGTATCTCTCTTCAATGGGAACTTTTTTGTATGCATGTGCATTTTCTTTTTCCATTGTAAGTATAAATTACAAAATGAAGTATGCCAGATCAGGGTGATTTGGAATAAAAGCTCATAACAACTGAAAAGTAATGCATTACACTTGCATACAAAAACAACATTCGTGCCTGAGTTTAATATGTCAAAGATAAATGACACAATTTATATATGTCATTGTCAGTTGTATAAGCAAAGGATTAGTGTACCTAAAATACTTTTCGAAATGACATCATAATTCATCTCCAACAAAAAGACAACTTTGGGCCAACACGATTCAAAATAACAATTGAAAATTTCCCCCCTTTACAATTATCATTTTCAATAATGTGTATTGATAAATGGATGTGAACATCTGCATTTTAGTATACAAGAAAACGATGATATTTGGTCGAGTGTTGTCGATATTGACTTAACGCTACTTCTAGATTAACGCTTTTAAAATTGGCCTTGAATTAATAAACCAGCTACTAATATTTCATAAAATGAAATCAGCCAGTCATCATTTTTCATAGTTCTGTTTGGAACGCATCTATTTCACGAATGACTGGGCCGAATAATTATCTTTACTTTGCGTGCGGACCGGCAATATTGCGCAATAGAGTAGATTAATTTATTTCCGTCTTTAAATATGCTTTCGCGGCATTCATAAGGTCATATAGAGTGCTTATTTCGGAGTCGCAAAATTGTTGTATTCTCATACTAAGATGACAGGTTGTCATTCACTACTAAATAAACTGATACCAATGTATGCATCATTAATTGAGGACAAGAGAAGTAGACATGGCATTGCAGGCGTACACTCATAACACGGTATTTTGAATTATTTTGCCAACCCTTATTCAGTTTATGCAATTGCAATTTATTGAGCTCTGAAATTTATTTGGAAGATATCTTGATGTTTCAGTGATATTATAAACTGTTGGTGGGTGCTGCTAATTTCCTTCAAAATCCTCAAACTTAAACTGTCATCACCTTCATCCCCATTGGTCTTAGTAGGGACTTTTAGATTTGCACGTCGACATAGTGGACTGCTACGTGTGACGTCCTTTTAAGGCAATATGACTTCCTTTTAAGGCACTGCCAGTGCCTTAAAAGGACGTCACACGTAGCAGTCCACTATGTCGACGTGCAAATCTAAAAGTCCCTATTAGCTCATTCCTAATACCTTTGTCAACTCTATAGAGGTCAATGCCATTCTCAGAGAATTCTTTAAAAATGTAAACTTTTACGCTGGCGGCCTCTTAAAAGTGTTTGTGTACTATAGGCACCCTAATAAGGTAATGCATTTTAAAGGCGATGTGTGTTTAAAAGGTGCTTACTAACACCAGGCAGCTGTTGTGACAAACTCGGATACCTTTTAATGGTTCTACATAAAAACAACTTGATTGACAGGATATCACACGAAGAAGTGCTTATTAAAGCCCCACTGCACTAATTATAGTTACTTACGCCCTCTATATAGCAAACAATGTCTAATCGGTGACCATTGGTCCCCCATGATCTCCTTTTTCTTATGTTAATTGAGAGCTGATTTAATGAGATAACAACCTGTCAGTGACCTTGCAGGGGGTCAAATTCCTCCTGGATAAACTAGTGTATATGGGCTTTAAGGAATGTGTCGATAGATCCCTCCTTATACATCATACGGAGAAGACAACCTCAGTTTGTTGGGCATATTATGAGAAGAGAAAGCACAGTAACGGGTTACTGACAGGAATAATTGAGGGAAAGTACGGAAGAGGGACACAGCGCAACAAATACATGGATACGTTCATTGGGCTGACTGGTAACAGAAGTAGATGGAAAGCCTTGATCGCCAATGTCTTGAACCGACAAGGCATCTAACAAGCAAGCGAGACATTAAACATTCCACCCTAAGTGTAGAATATTGCAGATGTTATTAGACATGGTTAAAGTTTAAAAAAATCAGTTTATTGATATATGTGTCTTCTTTTTGAAATTGATAATGAAATAACTTATCTTCTGTTATTTTGTTGTGTCATGCTTTCTTTCATTATGTTGATAAGACATTATTATGATGTTTGTGGCAATCAAATTTTGCATGAATGAATAAAGATTTTGAATTTAACCTAATGAAATCAAACAATATTGTATTCTTCTCTTCTTACAGGTCAAACGTGGCAAAAGTGCAAGGAGTTATGGTACAATGGCGCTAGATTCTTTGTCAACTTGTGGAATTATTTTGATTTCTTCATGCTCTCTCTCTTTTGGAGTTTCATCGCACTCAGGGTGATGGTCTACATACAGGTGAGTAATAATAAATACAAATATAACAAATTATATTAAACTATTTTTGAATTAATTACAAACATTGCGTTGAAATTGCATAAAGTCAAACTAATGTCAATACTTGAAGAAAAAAAAGCAATAGCATGTTAAAGAGGGTGAGTTAACTCTTATCCTGCCACAGGGCTAATCCCCCCAGTGCCAGATTTATAACGAGATAATCGGATTAACGCGATGGTACTAACAATAGAGCGTGCAAAACACTAGGCACAGTCCAATAGGCATGAACAATAACTGCTATTACGAATGTTTGCTAGCATGCAAGAAGCAGCGTAACAATTGCGTGCACGCAGCCTCATGGCAGGCTATGAGTTAATGTATGTTTTAGAAACAAAACATCCGTTTAGAGCTAGAAGGGCGTTAACCCTGTTTTAAAGCAAAAAATGATAAGGCCCTTCTTGCACCGAAGAGAACATTAATGATTATTTGGACTGCGCCAATAATCAAGAAAATGTATACATTTCAGAAATAGATACATTTTTATTGTTTTTTCTGTATATTGTAAGAAAGTGTCCTCATACATTTGAGAACTTCGTAGGTTATAACTAATCAGTTAAAAGCAATAAGGATAAAAATTAATTCTTGAAACGTTTTTTTTTTAATTATCATTTTTGTTCATGCAATATCATGTGAATATAGCTTATAAGCTGTACAAAGGGAAATACAAAAAAAAGAAAAAAAAAAGAAGAAAGAATAACCCTGCATTTCAACAGAAGCCTTTGGGTGTTTGTGTACGATATCAAATTGTTATGGTAATTTTGCAACAATGAAGCCATTTGAATGGATGAAATACCTCCCCCCCCAAAAAAAAAAAAAAAAAAAAAATAATAATAATAATAATAATAATAATAATAAATAAATAAATAAATAAATTATTTAAAAAAAAAAATAAAAAAAAAATCATTTAACTTTCACTCATGCAAACTTATGACTTATACAATATGGGAAATTAAACGATACCCGTGATAAATCTTGGTATAGATCCGCTTCGTAAAAAGATAGACGGCGGTTTATATGGCTTCACTTCTCCACCAATAGTAATAGCTTCTTTCTGTTTATAATTCATTCATAAAGTGGGATACTGATCATATTTGTTTGGGAGAAAGATTTAGGTCAAATGTTTGTCAACTGATGCCTCGAGCCCAGATCTAATATTTTGATCCAGGATTTGTCCTGTCTTTAAATGCAGGAATCATAATGTAGGCCTTTGTGCCCAGTGCACCAGACATAAAATATACTTAGGATATTTCCGTCTCATTCATTCATAAATTTTGATATTGATAACAAAAATTGCAAAAGGGTTAGATCTAATATTGGACAATCAATCTTCGAGCCCGGATCAAATATTTTGATTAAGGGTTTGTCCAGAATTTAAGTGCAGGAATACTAGGCCTATGTGTCCAGTCGATAAACATGAAACTAGTTTCTTTCTGTCTAATTCATTCATAAAATGCAATATTTCTCAAATTTGTTTGTTAAAAGGCTTAAGTCTAATATTTGCTAACTGATGCCTTGGATTAAACCCAGTTCTTGAGAGGGCAATCTAATTCCGCTAATTCTGTTTGACTCCAGAGCTGCTCCTGTATGCAACCGAGATGGTTAAGGTTTTTCTGTTTGCTTTCTTCAGCTCACACTTCATAATGGTTTGCATAACCTCTTTTCCCAGTCTCCTGTTCGTTTCCTAAGGGTGCCGATGCGTGTAATAAGAGCGGGGGCTGCCGGATCATTTGCGTCACCAGCCTTTGACACGTCTAAAAACTCCAATAAATGGCGGGTCACCGTCTTTCTACCGAGAGGTCACGCATATGGGTTTCTTAAGAGTGTCACGACTGTTCGTTGTCGGTTTATTCATTGAAATTAAAACGTGGAACATGGATGATGAATGATATTAACATAGCGAAACCATGCCTAACCGCGTCATTGTTAACTATACAAAGCTTGTTTACGCATCATCCATCTTAACAGTACAATGCATGGTGGTAGAACAAAATTAAACATCCATCAAATGTTGCTTGCATACCGATATATTGCCGAGAAGGAATTTGTCACGAAAATAACTGTTCCGTTTAATGAGCTGTTTTAATAATGATAATAATATAACCTTTGACGGTTTGCTAGTGTGGTATCATAAGTATGCTTGTAAAAATTTAAATGCTTAATATTTTATTATTCTTAACAATGAATAATAGATGTACATACTTTAGGATCATTGTTTGTCTTTCGGGGGGGGGGGGTATCCTCACAACGCTGTGGAGCTGATAAAACCAAAAAACGTAAAGTACCCTGTATTTTTATAGTAAATTAGGGTATAATACTTCAAAATTAATATTTCTTAGGTTTTATTTTCAAGGTCAAACAATGTGTTTTAGTTTTGATGGATATATCGTAAGACATAATGGGCATATTTTTTAAAAGTTTCGAGTAAACTGTTGTCTGTTTATCTGGGTAGGGGGGGGGGTCTTAAAAGATTTTTTTTTCTTTCATAATTTCCTCTGAATATTCAAACTACATAGATGTTGATCATAAGGTATATCAGTATATCAGTTGTCAACTGTTGAAAACGTTTAACTTAGCTTTGAAAAATTCAAAAATCTAATAAAAGTGCAGTGATATAATGTATGCCTACATAATTATAACATCGAATTTATGGAGCAGCGGGGTGATGATTTTAGCATCAACGAATATTCATCTTCCCATTCAGCCTAAAGCAGTAGTTGTCAACAAAAAGTACGATGGGTAATCTTGTACCTAAAACCATAATATTAAGATTTTTAAGTTTTTCACCTAAAAAAGGAAAAGTGGTTAAAATGCATTATACAACACGAGGGGGAAACAGTGAACGCCTCAGAACATCCTGAGCAGTAAATTCATTGTGTTCAGAAGAGTCTTGTAGAAAACACACTATTCAGAGGATCCGCGATGCCAAGACAAGTTTGACAGCGCAATAATGTCAATAAATCTTGACATCAGCGCTTCCGAGGAGCCCCGGCCTCTTCAACGGTCCCACGCGATCAAAATGGTGTTAGCATCACCGTCACAGTCCAACCATAAATGCCGCTTCTCCATTGCAATCTGCAAACAAGTGCGGGTTATTCCCAACCGCATACCGGCACTTCCGTGAATGCTTCTTCAATAATCTTCGGCAAATATTGCGGTGTCAATAGCTTGCCTTGAAGCACACTCAAACTCCGATGACAAGATTTGTCACATTGCCTCTCGTTGACAATCATGACAGCGTGATGGGGATGATTTAGACGACTTGCTATATACGATGGCCCACTTGAGCTCCGCAAGAGAGCGTTTATCTGTGGTAGATGTAAATACATAAAGTGCTTCGTGTGAATGGTGTGATGCTCAATAAAATGATGTTTAAGGGTAATCTGAGAGAGGTGGTAACCTTTTCACTGCTTCGCTTTTCTGTATATCTTTTCTGTCCCCTCACTTTTCTCTCTCTCTCTCTCCCTCTATCTCTCTCTCCTGTCTTTCTCTTCCTCTCTCACTCCTCCCCTGATTCCTATTTGAGCCCTCAAGGTTACAATAATAGTTATTTTCGTGTATTTTAGGTAAGGAGTTGATAAAAAAATGCTGATAATCTTGTATATTGTTTTTTGTTTATTTTCATTATTTCAGGTTTTGTTATTTCCATTTCCTTCAAACAGTTGTATGAAACAATTTGTAATTTGTAATGTCCAATGATAACAACCTTTTTTGGTCTACTTTTATTTATTTTTTCTTTGGGTATGGGTTGTTTGCGTTCAGTTTTAATATATTATACGTCTGCGCGCTCTCTCTCGATCTCTCTCTTCATTATTGATGAATTTTTAAAGGAACAAAATCATACTATACAAATGTATCACCATTCATTCATATTTTGTATTTCGATTCATTAATTATAATCATTGTTATTATTATTATTATTATTGTGCAGGCACTCGCAGCCGAAAACGCATCATTCCACATCGCACCGCGGTCGCAGGACCTGAACGCGACGCTGCCCCCGCCAACAAGTGCCAGCTCGATGGACGCCAGCGTGCTCAACGACAACGCGGTGGTGACCGAAACCCTGGACGGTATACAGGACAATCTGCAGGGTATCCACGATCGTCTTGACCAGCTGGGAGTCGGACAAAGCCAGATCAAATCCTTGTTCTCAGCAGATGTGAGTGATACAGTCAAACCTGTCTATAGCGACCAGCCTAGGGAATCAAAAAAAGTGGTCTCTGTAGACAGGTGGCTTTGTAGACAGGTTACTTTAGTACATGATTCAATAAGAAACCATTTTCTGTCTTTGTAGACAGGTGGTCACTAAAGCAGGTTTGACTGTAATTGTTTCTTGCCATTCCATACTTTGGAAATTTGAAGCCATATCATCTTACTGCTTGTATATTGACCAAAACCAGAGCATTTGCTACATGATAAGATCATCGACATCATCATTTACATGATGTAGTCTTTGATATACAAGTATAATGGCCGTACGTGTTATCAGTTTCTGTGATATGGTGTTATATTGAAAAAAATTACGCTTCAAAATTATCATGAAATGCCTCAAAAAAGTCGGACAAATCCAAATCAAATCCATGTTTTCAGCAGATGTGAGTGATAATAATGTTCTTTGCCATTCCATACTTTAGGAGCCATATCATCGTGCTAAATATATTACTCATTGCGGATATAATGTCGGAAATAATATCTCTAGTGATATTCGTTAGTCTCGCAATGTATGGTCAACAAGGGATCTAAAAGATAACGACGTTTCGTGCACCTGACATGTTGTAGAGTTGTTGGCAAGTTGTTGTAGCGGCGCACGACACGTCGTGATCTTTTAGATCCCTTGTTGACCATACATTACGAGACAAACAAATACCACTAGAGATATTATTTCCGACATAATCTTATTGCCTTTAAATTGACCAATACCATAGAATGTTCTACATTATAAGATCCTCGCCATCATCATTTACATGTACATGATTTTAGTCTTTGATATACAAGTAATTACAAATAAACAACTTTATTTTGATTTAGGTTTTATTATATATTTTTTTATTATTTTCATATTCATTCACTCATTGGTTTAATTGATTGATTTACGTTTAATTGAAATACAGATGTACCGCACAATGCTGTACAACTTGAAATGTGAAAATTAGCATACATTCTTACTCAAGTAAACATAATCTACAGTTGCTTGTTTAAAACGTTACAATTAAACTTATCAAATCATAATTGAAACCATACACATAATATGTTTTATATTTACTATATAAGGCCTTTATGAATACATAAAAACAAATTCTGACCGGGTTTTTTTCTTCTTCATCTTTATGACCCCTGCTTCATGTTGACTGCAGTCGGGTGAAGGTTCGTCAAGCAGAAGACGCGGCAGTGGCGGCCTAACTAAGACTGATATCACGGAGAATGAAGATTTTGAACGGGCTAATTGGGGTGCTTACGATCCAGTCCTTATTGCTGAGGCTCTCTTTGCAATAGCAAAGGTATTCTTTATATTTTCTCTTAAAGCCACACTGTACTTAGTGTACTACTTGTAGCTACTTGCTCCCTCTATATAGAAAATTTCCCCAATTGGTGCCTGTTGGTCCCCCATGATCCTCTTTTTCTCATGTTAATTGAGAGCTGAGTTAATGAGATATCCACCTGTCGGTGACCTCGCTGTGTGATCTAAATCCCTTCTGGCTGAACTAGTACAGCCGGCCTTTAAAGGCGTCGTTTAACAATGTTAAATCTGAGATGCATGGCCCTACTTGTTATCAGTGTCTGTGATATGGTGTTATATTGAAGCCCTAACAAAATTACGCTTCAAAATGATCATGAAGTGTCTCAAAAAAGTACATCTTTGAGTGACCGGTTTAACCATACTCATTTTCCCCAATAGAATATCTTGATAATCAGACAGGCGATCAGATTGTAAAAGTCATGGGATTCCTGACAGACCTAAAGGTTTATAACTATGATTGCAGCATGAGCTAAATCCAGGATTTTGTTTAGAATATGAGGCAAAGACACCCAATCCCTTTTACTTGTTCTACGAAGGATTAAATTAAATAGACAAAATGGAATTCGGATTCGGTGAGGGGAAATGAAATAACTTCAGTTAATATTTTGGGAGGAGAAAGGATAATTTCATATCATGTCAACTCAAATTGCATTGGGGTTGTCGAGGGGAGAATGACTGTCTTTACGATATGACCTGGACGATTGTCAACCAAATATAGTTAAATCAAAAGTCAATTCATCGTGTTATCTGGAGACTTTGAACTCTACTAAAAGTTCTTTCGAACTCTTGAAAATATAGTGTTAAATCTTTTCAAAATTGTGATGAGAAGAATGATTTTTAATGTACTTAAATTGTCCTTATTAAACATTGATTATTAACCTCCCTATTAAACAAGAGTGATAAACGCTCGCCTGTACCCTCCTGTTTGATGTCTCAAGCCAGCCTTACTTTATTCTACATAATACTCTTTTGTCATGTGTAAAATGTGCAATGATTCGTTAAATTTTGTTTGTAATATATTTATAAAACTACAAAAGAAAAAGAAAATCAAACAGAAATAACTAAATCAAATCAAATCAAATCAAATTTACATGATGATGTCAACAACCAAAAGAAACTGCCGTAAAAAAAAATCGCCTGTACCCTATAAAAATTGAAAAGGAAGCTCTTCGATCTAACTCTCACTTTTTGTATTTTCTCGATCTATAGGTATTGAGTTTTCTTCGACCTATCTGTATAACCGTGGTCAATCGCCATGTCGGGCCTATGCAGATCTCACTTGGTGGTATGATCATAGACATCTGTAAGTTTCTTCTTATCTTCTGTTTCGTCTGGTTCGCTTTCTCCCTTGGTATGAACCAGCTTTATTGGTACTACTCAGCCTTCATTACAACGCAGCCATTCGGAACGTGAGTATTATTATTTAATCCACCTCCCCATTGTTTTTCCTCTCTCTCTCTCTCTCTCTCTCTCTCTCTCTCTCTCTCTCTCTCTCTCTCTATCTCTTCGTCCCATCTTCTCTTTCTCTTTCTATTTCTGTCTTACTGTCTTCTATCTATCTTCTCTACTCTTCTTGAGTTTACCTTCATGATACTCGTACATCAATCATTTTCGTTCCTTGAAAAGGAAAACTTATCCAATAAAAATAAGTCTATTTTCAATTTTCGTTTTTAAAATAAATATAAACATCAATTCAAAATATTGGATGAACCTTTATTGTCACTTCGGGCGTTTGATAGTATCTAAGAATACGAATTGTTACGATTCTGGTATGTTTCCCTCATATTTATCATTAAACATGAAGATGACAGACATGATTGTAAGCATTGTGATAGAGATATAAGATGAAATCTAGAACAGCATTGCAATATGAAATTTGTTCATTGGGTTTTGGTTCTTTTCTCGCATTGTGTGTTTGAAATACAGGTTAGGGGAAACGATGGCAACTCTTTTCTGGGCTCTGTTCGGGCTACCCGATATGAATATCGTCAACCTGTCCAGCCAGGCGAACATAGACCACACCTTCACACAAACGGTGGGAAACTTCCTCTATGCTACATATCACGTGATATCTATCGTGGTGCTGCTGAACGTGCTTATCGCTATGATGAGCAATACGTATACGCGTGTTGAGGTGAGTATTGCGGAAATAATCGCTATCGTGATTGCAGTGACACGATCGGAAGGCATGTCGTCTGATCAAATCTAATCCGGGGAAAAAAATGTGATTTATCGAAACTGATCATTTCGTCCGACAATTATTGTGCTTTGACTTCACTAATTTTGGCTCTTATCGATACACGTCTTCGAGTACAGTTGAATAGGTGTGAATGTTATTGTCTCCGCTGATTTGTTAGACACACACACAATGAAGGGTAAAACATACCCTAAAAATAAAAAGTTTCTAGGATGCCCGGACGTGTCGGGCGTAGGCTGACAGTGGCACCACCTAAACCCCTCAGTTATGTAACTTTCCACAAAGCCCGCGGGATCCATATTATCGATATCAGGGGTAGTCGATCGTGTCTGCTGCTGGTCTTCGGGCTGTCAGCTTCCGAGCTTCCGAGCTTATACCATCTAAATATTATTGTGTTACTTGTGTCGTATTAGTTAATGAATACCACTTCATAACAAACTTTTTTAATTATCAAGGGGTCTATAAAATACAAGCCATGCTTTTTTAATAGACTCCTCCACTATGTTTTACCACTGTGCCAATCAATTTAAACAATTGTATAATCATTTGTAAAATGTTTTGTTAATATCATGTCATTGAATTTTGTATATATTTCATATTCATTTGATTATGTTATATCATGTGGAAATAAAAAGAAACCTTGAAACCTTGATAACAAAATTTGCCAAATAAATAAAATCAATATTAAAAACAAATCTTTTCCTAGATGGATGCCGACATCGAGTGGAAATTTTCAAGGTCTAAACTCTGGATGAGTTATTTCGACGATCTTGGAACAGTGCCCCCACCGTTCAACATCATACCAACTCCAAAAGCCTTCTTCTATTTCTTCCGGTGGTTATTTTGTGAAGTGGTTTGCAGAGGAGAAATGGCAAGAGCATACAAGGTATTATAGTGTTTTGATTCAAAGACATGCCCAAATATTTGTTTAGGGTAAAGAAGAAGAAAAAATACCTTTGCACTCACCTGATTAAAATCACAAGAATAACAAGGAAGCCGAAATCGGACAATATCAATGTAAATCTTTTCCAATTTCGGTTTAGCTCTATTCTAACCCTTTATTTTTTCTCTTTATTAAACGCTTGATTTTGTTAGTACCAATCATCCCTTTTCCGTACAAATGAACATTAATCTGTGTAATTAAAATTTTAAAACACGTTTAATTTTTGAATAGATGCTTGACTAGACTTATTAAAAAATGTTAAAGCCAAAGATCTTAAATGTCGAATCCGAACTTTCAAATGCAAATGAAGATGACACAACAACTAATTAGTTTTAGAAAAATGATATCCATATGAATTTTCGGATAGAAATACTTCCCCGTAGCTCATTTTAGCGAACCAATTAAACATTTCTAAGAAAGACAGTTAGCCGATGATTATAATCTTAATGAGTTTCTCAGGTTTGGTTGTGTGTTAATCAGCGATGATTACATATTCCGTGTTATAAGATCTTGTGAGTCATACTTTGCTTTAATGAGATTTTCTGACCGTCAAATCGACAAGGCGTGACCAAATTATTACGAGCCCAGCTGATGTGAAACATTATGCTCCGATGAAGGATATCTCATAACGCCAAGGACGCTGGTCGTCCATTAAATGAGGGGTTTAAAGTTGTAGAAATACATTAAACAAAGCATCCTATTACTTCATCTAGCCTTGAAGTTTACCTTATTACTATCAGCAAGAGTTAAGTTTGACTTGTTAAAACGTAATAAGAAATATTATAACAAACATGGATGACGAGATAATTCAGATTAATGTTAAACGGGCATGGTTTAAAGTCGTAGAAATACATTTAACAAAGTATCTTCTATTACTTCATCTATAGCCTTAAAGTCTACCTTATTGACAAAGGTTTAGTTTGACTTGTTAAAAAGTAATAAGAAATATTAAAACGAACATGGATGACGAGATATATCAGATTAATGTTAAACGGGCAGTTGAGTATACTGTATTGAAATTGAGTATAATAAATCTTCTGTAATCGTTATTATTGATCTATTATTGTTACCAGTGCGCTGTCAGGATTGTAAAAGCTATACGAAGTCGTCAACAATTACTTTTACATTTGTATACGTAAGATTGCATGATTTGAAATAATAAATTTAAAGCTTTTTCTTAACAATCTAATTGATCTGATTAACGAGCCCACTACAACAAAAATCATAATGTTTATGTATTTGTGCAAATTGCATAAGAATACATCGATCATGATAAAGGCCTTGATAGTGCATGCATCAATACCTATACTCCGCATTATTTTAATCAAGCTGATACCTTATGTCAGAAATTCAAAGTGTCATTCTTTTTAAGAAATAAATTATACAAATAATACACAGCCGTGAGGGCATTAGTAATAATATTACCCACACAAGGTACCTTTGGAACAATCTAACACGCCCGAGGCGTAGCCGAGGGTCTTAGGTACCGAGTTTGGGTAATTTTACTAATGCCCGAACAAAAAGATTTTTTTTTTTTTTTTGATGAGATAATGCTTTATTCGTTTTATAAAATCAGGTTTTATAACATGATTTTAGTAATGACCAGTCCTTAGTATTTGCTAATGACAGGTAATTAGTAAAAAGACGTGTTAGGCAAAATAAATGGCTTGTCACGTGTACGCTCTCAACCAATCAGTTTATCAGGATCCGCTTCATCATCTTATAACATTTTGTATCATGACCTAACATATTTTCAATGTTGTGATTTTGAAGGAACGATTGAAGAGCTTGGTTGACGAACGACAGTTGCGTTTCAAGGTAAGAAAAGTTGATTTTGTAAAGTTCCCCAAAAAATAATAAGAGTAGAATACCAGCACTTGATGTAAAAAAAGAACACGAAATACTTCTCCTACTTTACTTATTCACATATTTTCTGTTGATAATTATGATCCTACTGCAAGAAAAAAGTACGACGATGACGACAACTATTACTACAATACTAAAGTACTACAACTAATAATACAATGTGTTATACTACTGTTGCTACTGCTACTGCTACTAATACCACAACTACTACTACTGTCGCTGCTGCTGCTGCTGCAACTACTACTACTGAGGCTCTTTCTAATAATGATGATGATGAAAGTTTTATTTGAAATAAACCATTTTAAATTGAATTGAATTGAATTCCTCCTATCGCAGGAAGTCTCGGACCATCTCGTAAGGAGGTATCACTTCGAGAAGCGTCACCAGGAGGAAGACGACGACCAGGCCAACATCCTGAACGAGCTCAAGCAGGACATCTCAGGTTTCAAGTTTGAGATGTTCGAAGCCCTGGGTGAGATGGACAAGAAGATTCGACAGGTGGAGGCCAAGGTGCACGACAAGGACCTGGATGACAATGGCGCACTCGGTACAGGGATGTTCCAGGTAAGATTAATCCGTTGATTATTGAATACTCCCATTCACATGGTCTTAATACAGGAGCCAGCTGATTCCCGTATATGCAAAGGGTTAGCTATGATTGACTAGGTAAAGTCGATGATGGTGAGAATACTGATGATGATGATGAGTAGGAGGAGCAGAAGGAGGGGTGTAGAGGCGACATTGAGGATGATGATGATGACGATGATAAGATGATGATGATGAAGATGATGATGATAAGATGATGATGATGATATAATGACGATAGTGATGATGATGAATGATGATGATTATGATGGTGATGATGATGATTTCCATGATGATAATGATGATAATATGTATGGTGATGACGTTGATGATGACGAGAAGGATTATGATGATGATGATGGTGATGAAAGCAATGACCTTTTTTTTTTTACTCTCTGATGATGATAATGATGGTGATGATTACAGGGGGCTGCAATCTACAAGCCCAGCTTTTCAGCAGTCCCCTCCATGACCAACCTGTTTTATATGCCTATTGTACACTGTGGACCAATTGCAAATATATTGTTAAGTTTCATTGTTTTACTATGTACAATGCAATCCCATGTACTTTATTTATTTTGTTGGAAATGGAAATAAACGAAATGAAATGAAATTATTATCATGATCATGATTAAGATGATGAATTTGAGGATGACAATTATGAAGATGATGAATTTGAGGATGAAAATGATGATGATGATGAAGATGAGGTTGACGACAACGATTGTGATGATGGAGGTGATTTTTTTTTCCGATCGAGTCAGCTGTAACTACAAAACAAACGCAAAATACTACCGTGTGTGTAACGTAAAACGTGAGTGTTATTTGTATTTTCTATATAGGCTCTTCGAGACGCCATGAAAGAGCCCGAACGTCGGGACAGCATGTGTTCAGTATCCTCAGGCTGTTCAGTAGCCATGGTCGATATGGCCCAGGCCAAGACAGAGAAGAAACCGAAATGGCTGGACGAAACCGAGATGGAACTCCAGCCGCTGGTCCCACCGGTCGTCACACGAGAAGAATCGTCGACATCACCTCCGAACGGCATCCACGCCAACCAACTCCGCTTTATTGACGAGGACGATGCCCTAGGAACACATCGAAACACAGAAGTATAGTTTTTGACGTTTTGCTTCGGCCCGCTGTCAAGTTCTTGCAATGCTTCTGCTTCTCTCTATCTCGCAACCCAGTAGAAGCTCTCTATAAAAGTCTAGACCACTCTTTGATTCTTTTCTTTTATACCATGCACGATCTTTCTTCAGTTATATAGATTCAAATGTAGTCGCGACTCTGTATGGCGTGCAACGAATTGATTTGTATCACGTGCTAAGAATGGAATGTATGTTTAGCTGATAGTGTATGTTCTGATGACGTAACATCGTAAGCCATTATGACGAAACAATGTATGCCGTCATGACGAATAATCTTTAAATATTGAAATCGTGTATGTACATTATTATGCGAATGGATTTCGTAGATTATTATTAATCCTTGTAGAAAACGGTAGATAAGCCTCTATTCATCGCCTTTTGCTTTCGAATGTCCTCTTCTTTTCGCTCTCAAACCTTCTGAATCTTTCTTTAGAAAAAGTGAAATTGATTGAATCCTGACAGCTTTGCTTTCTGCTATCTTTCTATATCATGGAATGTTTATTTCGATCACAGAGAGTGTCTTACTTGTTTTTGTATAAAATGTAACCGATCTGGAATTCAGTACAGTTGACCCATCTTGAAAAGAAAAAAAATGTCCTTTTGAAAGATATTTTAAGACTCTATCATAATAAAATTGATTTAAACAAATTTAATATGCATTTGAATTCGGGCTGAAATGAGTTTTTTTCTTCAAACACTTACTTTTACGGAACCCATTTTTAGCACCCCTCCCCCTCCTTTTCAGAAAAATGAGAAAAGGTATAATTTAATATACAATGTTATATCTCTCAATTGTTATCACCTACACTGCAGCCTTATAGAATTTACACGTATTTTAAAGAATTTGTTTAAAGAAAAAATTAATGAAGAGACAACTATAGAAGATTAATTTCCTTTTCCTAAATAAATGACTAAATAAATTATCTGTCTACGTTTATAAATTCCGTGTTTAATAAATAACTTCTCATGTCAATGAAAACTGTATGTACTTGACTTACGCTTTACTTACAGCTATTTTCAAGATAAAATTGTTATTGAAGCTAAACAGCACTTTATTCAATCTTCAATATCGCGAATTGTTTGTTTACAATAAATATAAAAAATGTGATATACAAGATTCTGCGTTTGATCTTGAAATAGGTTTGCATAATCACGATAAGCCTGTTTTCGAAATAAAATTGTCACTTTGGCTATTAAGATTCGGCGTTCCCCGTTACAATGTGTGGATACGAAGGAGAGGGATGACAAACCAGATCCAGATAGTGGACTAGATTTAATGATGTCATTCCGTTTTATTTTCCCCATGAATAGGCGTAATGATGGCATCATCAAAAACACTGGCCGATCGTTGATGACGATTCCTGATTGGTCAGCTAGCTGACATCACGTGATCTACTAATGCCGTGACTCGTACATTCGCTTTTCAATACACAGTGGACATTAAATAATGTGTCAGTTTTATAGTGACTTTGACCGACTTAATTCAAGAGAAAGAGATCTTTGAACTATTATATGTACAGTGTTTTAGAGAAAGGCAATGGTTAGCCTATCGTATAAACTGTGCAAGGTGACAGCATGCTTTGAAATGAGGTTTTATTCAATGACGTAGCGTACTCAGGATGAAGCCTGTAAATTACGTCCCACCCCTTCCCCGTTTGAAGGTGAGGATCGGACGATCAGTTGAACTGGCAATATGTCTACAGGATATGGTTTTTTCATGATATTTCCCCCCCCCCCCCTTACAGGCTAATGAACATGACAAAGACTATGGTCATCATCATCATTATTATCATGGTAATGAAGTCAATATTTGTTACAAAAACACATTAAAAATTACAACTCACGTCAATGAGTTGAGAGCTGTGTTTTAATTTATGGTTATAATTTCAGTAAAACGAGCATCGTATGCAGAATTATTCAGCAAATAAATTAAAACATCCATTTATCTCACACACAAAAAAACAATGTATGCAAGCAATATTTGGTTGAAGACGAAAGTGAAACTTCCGGTATATCAATGTGGGGTCTTTTTATGTCTGCTCTGTTCTGTTATTTCTTGTAGAATGAGCATGATGAAGGCGGACGAGAGAGAAGACGACTTGGAAATACTTAAATAATGTATATCTTGTGAGATAACCAAGAATAGAAGACTTATAACTTCAGATTTGATTTCGCTTTGTAGAAGACAGACTCTGCTTTGTAATTGTATCACATTTAGTCGATTTTATATTTTTAGAATAAGGTGGAAATGTATTAGTTGGATTTTTTTGTTATTGAGTTATAACAGGACATTTACTACAAAACCAACGTACTAAGTATTAGAATTGCTACAGAAATCGATTGCAAAGTTTTAAAAGCGTTTTCGACGAATTGATTTTGAAGTGGCTTGAGTTACCAACGAATTTTCTTTTTCTTAAGATACTTCATTTTGTGAGATGATTATAATAGGGTGCACAATCTTGCTATAAAATGATCCCTGCTTTTGTAGGGAGGTGGTCTTCGTGTTAGCAATATTGTAATTAAATGATATCTGTAACTATTATATTGTTATTCCGATATGTACATATATTTTATATTTCTTTCTTAGCTTATAATGGTAATTTATGATTAGGCATCAATTATTTTGAATTGTTTTGTTACATTTACAAATTATAAATTAGGTAATAGAGATATATAGTCGTTGTGACATTTATGTTTGTTCTTATAAATTGACATACTCAAATTAAATTGAGTTTATTAAACGTAGGTTTGTTTCTCAAGTTCTATTTTCTTAAATCTTGTTTGAAAGAGTGACAGATGTTTTTTTTTCAGGCTTTCCTTCTAGTTTTACAAGAAGCAATTTTAATAATGAAAAAGCTAAGGTGGCAAGAAAACCTTTTTCGTTTTGTATAGCTTTTAAATCATTCAAAACCCTAGGTTCAAATTTATCTCCATAGTGGCTAATATCAACAATTACATGTTTATAATATACATGTATTCAACACTTTCACAGCGCCATCGTATAGTGTTCTTGTTCTGACTGGGGGTACCCCCCCCCCTCCCCTATCAAATGGCGAACGATAATAAGAAGACAAGGAAAAGAGGTAGAAAAGGCAGTGATTAGGGATGACCGAACCCCTTCTACACCCTTACCCCTCCCCTAAGCTGCTATTTTTATTCCTTATTTTATTCAACAATAGAGACCGACTTTCTTCCTTTTTCTTTGGTATTTCATTCACTTAGAAAGAAAGACACCCCCACCCCCACCCCTTCCTTCCAAAATACGCTCGTTCGTTCGGAAACAATATACATTTATTTTAACATTTATTTGTGGACACTAAGTCTTCTATTAAAGGCAATTATTCTCTGCAGCATATGCGTCATTCCTCCTTGTTTTCCAAACTCATAACAGAGTAAATAAAATGAAATTAACTCGACTAACATGACGAGGGGGAACAACATTATCTGCAATAATCACTACTTTTTTAATAAGCTTTTCAAAATAGTGTTACATACTGTAATTTAACGCTTTAGATTTATTCCACGTTAGAAATTGAAACCATACCAACAGTGTTATCACTCTTCATTCGAATAGTAAATCAGTGAGGATTTGTTGTTGATAGGAACCGGTTGCTTTAATTTAGTTTAAAGGCAGGATATTTGACTGACATTACTTCTGACTTACGTTTACTGCCATCTGCTACTAACAATGTCTTGACTTGTCGACAGCAATGTCCTACAATTCATCACCAACTACAACTACGCGCGCTTAATGATGCTTGGGTATACAGCAACCGAAAATCACTCTAGATACTTCACCGAAAGATGGTAGGCCTACCATTTGAAATTCATTTCAGCAGTGGTATCTATGTTGGTAAAATACGCTGCTTTTAAAACAAACCATCCGTTTTGGCTCAATTTCTTTTTTTGGTAGTTATAAAACGACCTGCATCGTTGACGGAAATAAAGACTTTGATTGTATATTACGAGATTTTATCAAAGAAGGAATTTAGGATTATGTTAGAACAGATGTATTGCATTTTGCGTAGGTTATTTCGACATTGTGGAATAATTGGGGAAAGTGCAAAGGCGAATACAATGTAATACAGCAATACAAAAGCAGAAGACTGATTTCATATATTTCTACAAAATAGTGTTAGCAATATGAGGTATGTGTTACAAGATGTTACAAATTTCATATTTTTACTCACTAATAGCCTCCTTTTTCTTTCATTCTATTTGCTTTCTCTTACTACTCCTATCAGAAAATTTCATTATTTTCTATTCACCGATATATCTCTTCTTCAATCTATCATCTCATTGCTCAATCGTATTTAGTTAAAATATTGTACTCTATTATTAGTTATTGAATATTTGTTGTGTATTTGCATATTCATTTTTGAGCGGTGTAGGACGACGTGTTTAATAAATGATAACCATTTACGAAGATGAACAAATTGCTCTGTGGACTGTACTATAATCCTAGGACTATTTCATGTATATATTTCTTGCGGATTGTAATTTACATAATATATAAATCTAAGCTTCTTGCAGTAAATGATTTTGGAATGTATATCAAATGTTTTTATCTCAATTATTGGTTATGTGTTTTGAATTAAATGTCGTATAGTATAATTATAGGAATATATTTGTACAACTCGTAGCGCTCTTTCAATGTCATGTAGCTACTGAGAAAGAATTATCTCTCTATATGAATGTTTAATCAATTAAAGACAACTTGTATGAAAGATATACAAGGTGCTTAAGATCGCGGGTATCATAACTTTATCATATTCAATAAAAACAATGTTCCCTCTTCGAAGTCACAGGGTGTTTTTTTTTTTCATTTTATGTGATGGAATTGTTTTTCACTGAAATCAAGGGAGAGAGTGTGTGTGTGAGAGAGAGACAAAGCGAGAGAGAAAGAGAGAGAGAGAGAGAGAGAGAGAGAAAGAGAGAGAAAGAGAGAGAAAGAGAGAAAGATAGAGATAGAGAGACGGACGGACGAAGACGGGAGGCAAGAAGAACAAGGTTGATACCAGTAATCTGGTCAAGTGATAAAATACCGTCCTAGAGAGGAAAAATTCCCCCAAAATGAAGTGAAAGAGACGGTCAAATAAAAAAGAGAAAAAGAAGAGAGAAAGACAGAAAGAGAAAAAAGAGGGGGAAACAAGATAATTGCGTGTGAGAGGGGGAATGGAAGACAGAAAGAGAGAAAGAGAGAGAGAGAGAGAGAGAGAGAGAGAGAGAGAGAGGGGGGAGACAGACAGAACGGAACGAGAACAGGGTTGATGTCAGAATTTTGATAAATAGAAAGTAAACTGTCCACACTCAAAAAAGGAAAGATGAGCAATGAAAAATCAAAGGAAAGAAAAAGAGAGAAGGGGAGAGACATAAAAAAAGAGGGGAAGAGTTAAAAGTAGAGAGCGAGAAGTACAATTGAGTGTGGAAGAGCGAGAGAGAAATAAATAGAGGGAGGGAGAGAGAGATGGACAAAGGGGAGCGAAAGAGTAGAGGTAAGAAAGAATTAGAAACAATCCAGTTTTCGTAGATACAATCTGCGTGTAGGCCTAAAAAAGGTAAGTTGTACCCACCCCAACCCCACCCCCTCCCCTTAAAACAAATCACCAAATAAAAGAATACCAGATGAAGTATAAACAAAAAGAGCAATAGTAGCAAATATGAATCGATAAAATTGAAGATGAAGTTGATCGGGAAAGGGATTTTTGTTAATGATATTCAGAAATAGCAAAGAAAAAAATATTCTTAGGGTTATTGCTTATAAAGAATAGTTATTTAAGAATGTATTATATACCATTATTTAGACACGTACGCCTTCCAAACTTAATTTAAAATAAACACATGTAACGTTATAGTAACAAGTACCCCCAAAAACAGAAAACGAATTTAAAGGAATTTTATTTTTTTAATAAATGTGGGTTTAATCGTTCAAAATATAATGTATACATTCAACTGCAGAGGAAAAGAAAAATCCAAATCCTGTACCATTTCACGGTTCATTTAAAATGAGTAATATACAGGGAATAAATGATGTCATACCTACAGTAAAATCAAACAAAATCATCTGAATGCTGTTCTTGCACCACAATTTGTTTTCAATAGTGAGTGAAGCACTTTGTAGCCTTTGTTCAACCTTGCAGGAAACCTTTTTTCCTGAATGAATATACTTGTGTTTTGTATGTAACACAAACTAGTACTTACTAGGAATAAAACTAAGGTTCAAAAGTGTACGTTTTATAACCATCCATGAACATAGATTTTAGACACCAGTGTGTAACCGTTGTCGATTACCTAGTTCAGGAATGAGTCGAGGAATTCACGAATCCTCGATTCTAGTTCGTCCAAATCAATATCGAGTGGCTGCGCAGCATCGTTTTCTTCGTCGTCATCTTCATCGGATTCGGCGGAGGTCGATGATGTCGGTGCTCCACCTTGCTCTTGGTCAGCAGGTCTGTTCTTCTCCATGTTCTTCTGCGTGTTGTCCTCGATTTTCTCTGAAGAGTCTGCGATGTCAGTCCTCGACTGAACAAGGTCACTCAAGGCAGATGTGGTGTCCTCAATCATCAGTTGGATGTCATCGGCCTCATCGTTGTCGGTGTCGTTGTCAGAATCGAGAGGCGCTGCCTGGGTGACAGTTTCATCCTGATCATCGAGAGGCTTCGTGGCGGGTTCTTGGTCCATTACTGCACCGTCCTCTTCCTGCGACAAGTCAATGTCGATCATCGACGTATGGACTTCGGGTTCGATGACGGGCTCTGGTTCGACGTCAGGTTCGACAACAGGTTCGACATAAGGTTTAAACATAGGCTTAGGTTTGACCTCGACTGGCCAAGAGAGCTGTTCGACGATGGTGGCAACCGCTTCAACATCCTCAGCGGTTGCGGTTGGTAGGCAGAGGCGATAGATGAGGTAATCAATGACGTCATAGCGATTCTGGACGTCCGCAATGTTCTGGATCTGGTCCGGATTATTCAGTCGATCTTTGCAGAGAGGATTAAGCAAAGGTTCTTCGGTGACAGGCATCAGATAAGCCGCATCCGTAGAGACGACTGGCTCTTCTGCAGCCAGTAAAGGTTCCTCGAATATATTCACATCCTCCGTATCCCCCTCCTCATCTTCATCCTCCTCTTCTTCCTGCCTTTTCAGATGAAACCAGGTAGTGAATGTCCTGTCGGCCTGCAGAAGGAAATTCTTCAGGATTCCGTTATCGTCATCCTGAAATAAAAGGCATGTGATGAAATTGTATTAGATATGACCATAATGCAAGGGATGTCAAACTGAAACAGGGCAGAAGCCAGATCATTGTGAATAGGGGGGGGGGGGGGGGGGGTCTGTCGGACCAATTTTAACAGGTTGGAATTTATTAAACAAAGTTTTACATAAACGTCCTTCAGCCCTGCAAAGGGGCGTGAACACATTGTTAACCAAATTTTAAAGTTGTTTTGACTTCAGAAGTAGGCTATTTAAATAACTTTTGACAAAATAGACGCTGTAGGGACAGACAAATAGCGCAGGTAGTATCAAAGAACTTTAAAACATTGGATTGCTTTCTACTCTATGCTATTGATCGTATATCTGTTATGCAGGGCACAAAACAAAAAGTAAATTCATGAAGAATTCACAACCCTGGTTACATCAATGGACAAAATTAAATCACTACTTAACTGATTCTTCGAGCTGTGTGACCTTCTCGTCATCATCTACGATGGTGGTTATGCCGTCGTCATTGATGTCGTCATTGATGTCGGGATCGAAATCGTTCACCTGAGTCCGTGGCATCTCTTGGTCATCAAGCTCCTGGTCTGAATCTGTGACAGCCTCTTCCTGCAACAGGTCAATGTCAATGGCCAACGTTTGGACTTCAGGGATCAACGTTTGGATTTCAGGGACAAAGGGATTCGGTGGTCCTATTACCGGCCTGCTGTCAAAATCTGTGTCAGCCTCTCCCGGCAACAGGTCAATGTCAATGCTCAACGTTTGGACTTCAGGGACCAACGTTTGGAGTTCAGGGACAAAAGGATTCGGTAGTCCTATTACCGGCATGATGTCCGGCGGCAACAGGTCAATGTCAATGGCCAACGTTTGGACTTCAGGGACCAACGTTTGGACTTCAGGGACAAAAGGATTCGGTAGTCCTATTACCGGCATGATGCCTGGCGAAGAGAGACGATCGACGATGTCTGATACTGCCAGGACTTCTTCTGCGGTCACAGTGGGTAGGCAGAGGCGGTAGATGAGGTACTCAAGGACGTCGCGGGGATTCTGGATGTCATTGATGTCCTTGATCTGATGTGGGTTATTCAGTCGTTCCAGGCAGAGAGGGTGGATGATTAACTTTTGTGGTGCTGGTGGCGCTGGTGGCGCTGTTTGCGATACTGGAAGAAGTTCTGGCGCTTCCGTTATAAGTGTAAACAGAGTTGTCAGCCGTTCGTCTTCCTGTTCCTGTGGCTTTGTGGTAAAGGTGTGTTCCTCAGAGTCTCTGTCCAGCCCAAGCCATTTGTCAAGGGTCGTCTGGTCAGCCTTGAGTAGTATATGCCTCAATACTGCACGCACGTCATCCTGAAGTTTAAAATGGCAGTAGAAATATTACATGATTATATGATTACGTCACAAAATAGAAGGAGCCAGCACTCAAAAGTCACATCTGTAGTCAGTATTTTTGCCAGTATCTGCTATCTATCTGATCTCAGCTGTAACAACGAGAATTAAGGCACTTTTAATTGCGCAGAGTTTGTCTGTCTCGTGAGCTGTATGTGGCTGTTAGCAATGCATTCATTACAAAAGCAATTTTTAGACTATGAAAGCGTATAGACTGCTCTGTCTAAAACAAAGGGATGCGGGGCATTACCTCTCCACTCAAAAATGTTGAGGATTCATAAATTACCTTTATTAATTCATGTTACTCTGTTATTTTTATCTTAAAAACTGTCGCCTAATTTTAAAATCTGGTGACAATTTTTTTTACTTTCTTGTTTCGACCACTACATTCTTCTTCTTTTTTGAAGATCCATCAAACATTGACCTGATAAGAATCGAAAATAATGTATTTTTTTAGTTGAAAGGGATAACAAAGTACGAGACAGTTCTGTGCCCGGTTTATTTTGTGTGACATATTACAAATAATTAAGTAATTGCATGCATAAAAGCATTCAAATTGACTTATAATAACGATTTTTGACGCATCGACTGATCTAAACATTTACAGACTGCAAAACTTCCAGCAGTTTTAGAGCATTTGGCCATCCCCCTGAACTGGTGTCTCGCCATCTTACATTCACCCGTTAAATTAATTACGATTAACCTGGTGGTTATAATAACTTTTTATTTAAAAATTTACTATAATTAGTGATTGCTGATTAGCTCACCAATAAGCCCTCTCAAAATCGTAGTTGAAAAAATATCATTCATAACCTAAACTAAGTTTTTAGTCCTACTCAGGTTAGCTGCATTAGCCTAATGAATCTTTAAATCTATGAAAAATCACTAAAAAGAAGAAAATGTAATAACAAGCGACGAAATATTCCAGAAGGAAATGCCCTTCTTTTACTCCGTTCTTTCTTTCTTACAGATGAAGTTGTTGCCTTGAAAATGGTAGCTTAGCATTTATTTTTACCCAAAAAAAAGGTTTATTAGCACAGAGTAAAATTTTTAGCAACTGTATTGTTTTGTGTTATTTGTATAATTTCTTGTTTTTTCAATGAAAAAATAAGGGAAACAAATTATTTTAAAACTTACCCTTAGCATTATGTCAATTTTAGGCTTGGGAGCAGCGGTAGTCACGTGGTTGCCGCAGACTGCGAGGACGATGAAAATTGAGAGAATCTTCATCTCGACTGCCAGTCACTGAGTAACATCAACTTAAGTTTAAATCGACTTCAAATTGTTTGCAGAAATTGACAGATTTACGGGGTCACAGTCGGGTTTTCTAGAGTCTAGACCTATAGACACAAAGCGATAACTGTACACATATGAAGCAGGCGACACAGACTGCTACACAAGACAGTAAGTCCTCAAGATTTGACCCTTTTTTCCAGCCTAGACGTGTAGAAAGTGATTAACGCAATGTGATGCTTCACAACTGATTCCGATTCCAAAAGTGAAATGTTTCTTTTTCTTTTAATGATAATTATTCATGTGAATCAAAGAAAGGCGACATGGTTGTACTTGGCGTGTGATCACCATACATATGGCGTCACAGTGCTATCTAAAGAATGTGTGCATCTGTATCCTTTGATCACATTCTGACTATTGACATACGAAATAGTTTGTAACATACCACTTAACAAAAATGTATGCATTCAATAGGACATTTTCGTAATGTAACCAAATTTAATGCATAAGTCTTTGTGAAGTGCCTCAATACATATTATTTCATTTACCTGAAAAGAATAATAGTATTTCAATAGACAGAATCTGAACTGCATCATTAGTTGTTGCCAGGTTTGACAAACATTATGGCTGGACCTACCTAGCAACAATATGCAGTTTCCCATCTGACTATTGAAATACTATCATTCTTATCAGGTGAATGAAATAACTTGTATTGATCGAGGCACTTCACAAAGACTTATGCATTAAATTTGGTTACATTACGAAAATGGCCTTTGATTACATTACTAGAAATGGCCCATTGGGAGATTTTCCGCCCCACCCAACCGATGATTGGGTGGATCTGGCCAGCGTCTCACCAAGGAGTCTTAAGAGATGGAGACCCAACTGGTAACAAATTATTCCAAGCAGCTACCGTTTTCTATGGTTGCACAATATAATCTACTGGTGTGCTGTTACCTTTGTTGTCCGAGGTTCGAAGCCGCCAATATCATTGGAAAGCTTGAGTAGTGATTTTTTTTTACAAAAAAAATATCCTTCATATTTCACTTTTTATTTGAACTAACAAGGGGAAAATCGGACAGATGATAAAGTATGAATACAAAAGCCTACTCGTGTCAAGAAATTTGCTTACATTGCATGATAGCTGCTTTAATTTGTGAAAAAATAGTAACATTTTACAGTCCTAAAACCTGCAATTTGACACTTTTCCGATTACGTCCGGCTTACGAAAATAAAAAGTGAATTTGTTCATGTACAGTTCTTTGTGATGTTATATGTCAGATTAATGCCCACACATGCCCAGTCGAGTAATTTTGATTAATATTTCAGGAACTTTTGCTCAATTTCCTTTCGCTTGCCTCCTGTAAAGGTAAGCACTGTGTACTGCTCGTATTATCAGACGAGTGGTAGCGAAAAGTAATTATCATTACAAAAGTATATTTCCCTTTGAAAGTGGCCCGTTAGTTTGCAGCTAGGCAGGAATCTTTTGTCTACGTATCTGCAAGGAAGATCCAGTTAATGGGGCTTCCACATATACACTCCGGGGCCCGTACAGCGAGTAAAAACAGACATTTTGGGAATTTTCGGCCGGTGTCCGGCCGGCTACCGTAAAGATCCTACGGGCGCCGAGACAGTTTTTGAAGCCGTACGGGCGCCGTGGTGCTGAGTCGGCTGCTCCCAATTCTCCCGGCGTTTTTATCTGACCGTTAGGTCGTAGAGAGCCCGTGAAGGGCCCGCAGGGCACCTTACGGGTCCCGTGCGGGCTCCGGACGGTGTCCGGACGGGCCCCTCACGATTTGGGGGTCAATTCTCATGAAAAATCTTTACGGGAACCTTGAGGTGCGGATTTCAGAGGATACATAGTTCAGTGCACCGCACGGGACCCGGCCGGGTCCCGGCAGGGCACCTTCCGGGAGCCACGGGTGCACCTGCTCATCGGACGGAGCACGTAGCTTACCGGCCGGCATCCTTACGGGCGCCATGCATTTCACTCGACCAATTTTCACCGGGCACCTCCCGGGCGCCGCAGAATATGTGACCACACATGCCGTAGAAAAGAAAATCGGAAGGTTCCCGTACGGTCTCTAAATCCACGGCAAGCCGCCGGGTAGAGAAAATCGTACGGGGCCCGGTTTATATGTGACCTAGGCATAAGCACATGCCCGACATATTTTCTCCTGGCGGTTTCGAATATGGTACAAAGGGAAAGAGCTAGATAGGACTCCATCTCTTAAAACTTCTTGGTCTCTCACGAAAACCGTCATAAGTACAAGTTCATCGACATCCCATTGAAATGCGTATATTAATTAACACGCCTTAAATGGGATGTCGGTGAAATTGTACTTAAGACGGTTTCATGAAACGCTGCCCTGGGGGGGGGGGGGGTTTCATGAAACAATTAGTCGGTGGTTTTCACCGACTAATATCATGTTCACCGACAATTCTTTTGTCACCGACTATTTTCCAGGCCTGTGATTGGTCAAATTTAGTCAGCGCTGACTATAAATTGTTGGTGAGCATGATATTAGTCGGTTAAAACCACCGACTAATTGTTTCATGAAACGCCCCCCTGATGTCGCCACCCCATTTATGTTGTGACGCGGAGGTATAGTTCACCCTCTCCCTGGCCCCTCACTAAGGCGGGGGGGGGGGGTTCTTCCTATAAACACACGTATGTAACCCTTGCAAGAAGGAGAAGGGTGTTTTTGTTTTATTGCAAACCTTAGGTTAGTGGTAAGATATGTTGTTGGCTATATACTTGACCGAAGTTAATTGTAAGTTCTTGAGATTTTTATTAACAAATTGTATAATTTACAGAATTAAATTCTTTATCACCACATCACCATCACTATCAGTTTCATCCTCGTTATCATCACTGTCATTACGTTCATCATCAACATCATCATCTTCTTCTTCTTCATTAGTACTATCAGTATCATTACACAATCATTGCATCGCCACTGCTCATGCTTGTCATCATTGCTATTATCACCGTTATCATCTTCTTAGTAATGATCATATTATCATCTTTATCATCATCATTCTTATCCTCATCACCTTCATCATCATCATTATCATTATCAGCATCACTATCACAACCACCATGCACTAACACCACCATCATCATAGCCATAATCATTGACATCATTATCACCTCATTATATGCAACTTCTTTTCTCTTCTGTAACTCTACCCAGATGATGAATTCAACTGTATATTTCTAGAGACAACATCCAACCCCATATTCATACAATGCAAGAAATGAAGGGAAACCTTAGTCTTGATTTCAAATAGATTAAATTTTATATTTGCATATCATACAGTCATATTTACAGTATAAAGCCTCTTTATATAAATGACACACTTGAAAAATTGAAATATTAGCAGTTTCTGGACGAAATTTGGACGGAGAATATTTGGACATATACATTGTTCACTTAACTACACACATTTTCTTTACAATAATACTGTACATTTGGCTACTGATAAAACTGAGAAATTTACAGCATTATATAGGAAATAACAATTGTCATTGGAGAAACGTAATCTCAGGTTGAATTCCTTTTAAGAATAAAGACATATAAAATATTGATCAAAGTAACTTCTCCTGTTCAGTGGGATTGAAAACAGACCTGATTAGTATCACAACAATCTTCATAAACCTCAGAAACATATATGTAAAGATGCCTAAAACACTGAAATGCACATAAGTTATAGTAGTTTTCTATTTTCTCTTTAGGAAAGCTTGCAGTGTTATCCCTAATTTTGTCACCTGTATTTTATGCTATAGGATTGTCTTCATCTTTCCTTTCTAAGTTGGCAGGCTTACAGAAATATACTCAAAATAATGCAGCATTTTGAAAGATATCAGGATCTCATGGAATGTGCAGGTTATTGCAGACCTACAGGAGCTTCATGCAGCAAACATTGAAATTTATATAGAGACGAAAGGGGGGAAATTGTTTAATTTGAAATCCAGACTACATCTTTCTTTTAGTTCACTTGTCTTTTTATCATTCCCATAATTTGTTTTTGCATTGTAAATGTGTAATGATATAATTTTATGCTCTATGTGACATTTGAAAGAAAGACAAATAAATATCTTATCTTATCTTATCTTCTAATGTATATTGCAAGCTCCACTCAAAGAAGAAGACCTTCAGACAATCCTACATAAACAAAATCAAAATCTTTGACAAGCCTCTAAGATTATTACTAAAAAATAACTTCTGCTTAAGGCTTTTACATAAATACAATTTTTACTTCTCATTATCAAGTTAACAATACAAAAGGAGGACATAAATAACCCAACTAGTATCAACTTGGAATCTCTCTGGCTATTATGCACAAGAACTGTGTGTTCCATGCATACATGTCAAGTAAAAACCTTCAGCAGTATTTTGGTGCATTATAATTTGTTCAGCCTCTCTTTATTGATTGTGTAATAAATACATAAAAAACCATGCAGATATTTTAAGACCACATGAATTTTAGATCCATACTTTACAGGAAAAATACTGCAACTATGATATGAATGAAATGCACGAAAAACTATATCATTGCTTCATTGTTTCGACTCACTCAAAGAAAATTTGAGGAATGGTTTCCTGATACCAGTGATAGTGAAGGCGGGGTAGGTGATTCAAACCCTCAACCCTTGGATTGAGGGTCAAGTTGATGAACCACTATACCACCCTAGAGTGTAGCATGAGGCCCTAGTGCATGACTTTTAGGTTTCTTGATGCCAGAGATGATGAAGGCAGGGTAGGTGATTCAAACCCTCAACTCTTGGATTGAGAGTCGAGCGAATAAACCACTATACCACAACACCTCCAGACCAGCCCTTAGAGTGTAGCATGTGGCCCCAGTGCATGACTTTTAGGTTTTCTGATCCCAGAGATAGTGAAGGCGGGATAGGTGATCTTTCGTGAGGTGTACTTGGTGTGTGGGTTGTAGTAATTGGGTGCTGGCGTGATTTCTGTTGAGGCAAGGCGTGACAAATTTCCAAACATTAAACACTGAAAATAAATTCATGAACTATAATAATAATGGTTAATCATTGGTGCATATGGTGGGAATGATAATGGTATATTCAAATATTTGTTTGCAACCACACAGGCCAATAGCAGAAATGTGTACAGCACATAAAATACTATGATCAATCCACGTTATGTCATCAAGACTGACAAATTAATTGAAGACACAATGCATTGTGATTCAGATTTCTAAATGAGTGGGATATACAAATAACTTAATATGATACATAGAATGAATCCTCTACAATGTATTTTCAAAGTATACATTTCTTCACATTTTCTTCTAGCCTGAAGGGTGTTAACTCTGTGTTACATTATATGAGTTAACACCATTTTAGCTCCAGACGGTATCAAATTGGATTTACACATATCAATTGGGTATTATTGTAACCTTCAACCTTACCAAGTTTTATGTACAGTGTAAGTGAAAAATGATATGTCCTAATTTCTGTCTCTTGAGAATGTGACATATTAAAGGCCCACTGTACTTGTAGCTACTCGAAATTCAGATACCGCTCGCCAAATTACTTTTTGGTTTCCTTCCTTCAAATTGCTTTTAATCACTCATGCGTGAAATATGCATTATCTGAGTAGCATCACATGAAAGAGGAGACTCTAAGCTTTCCAAATATGTATCATTCATTAATTATAGTTGTGATTAAGTTATGATAGAACATCGATACTTCTCGGTTTCGTTTTTTCTGGGACGCACTGTATAACAAACAATGTGGTATCTACCATTGGTCCCCCATGATCCTCTTTTTCTTATGTTAAGTGAGAGCTGAGTTGATGAGATAACCACCAGTCCAGTGACCTTGCAGGGCGGTCTAATCCCTCCTACAAACTAGTACAGATAAGCTTTAAAGTATTCAACAGAGGGCCTGATTCAACTAGTCTAACTTTCATTCTTATATTACGAAAAACTCAAAAAACATAAGATTTACAAGGGACCTATGAATAATTTATCCTGTAATTATTATTGATGGCCAGGTTTTGCTTGTAGGTAGACAGTGTTCTTACCAGGTGCTCCAAATAGCCTGCCCCGGTCTAGCTTGGCTCCCATACTGAAGGCTGGAGCTCGACGGAAGAGTAAGGGATCAGATCTCTGACGGTGGTACTGGTCTGGTCCAGGTTCATTCTCAGACCCTGTCGGAATTAACGTTTCATAAAATATAATGATGGTAATAAACTTGAACAGCTTCTGTGAAACCAATGAATTGAACAATTGTCATGAATAGACTTCAAAGGGTTAAAAATATGACTTTACATGCATTTTTCAGTGTCAAATTGATTTAGAATATATCCCATCAGAATAACCATTACATTAGGCTACTTGATTCTGTTTCATAATTGTCTAATTAAAGTGTTCAATACTCGTAATCTTGGGCAGGATTTGAAGCCTAGCGTACAGAACTTGTCGAATTCCACACAAATTTTGTTCTTCATCTCTTTTAAATATTATATCAAACCAACCATGATATCACATATAAAACAAAAATCTCTACAGTGTCACACAATAACAGGCTTCTGTGTATAATTTGTGTGGTCTTGTCCTTATCAGGAGGAAAAAAAATAATTGAAAAGAGCAAATTTTGTGTAAATTAGAATTCAATGTAGAGGGATTGTAATAAATCCAAATGAGACAAGTATAGGGCAGTGCTAATTTTATTGTTATCGCCTTCTTTGTAGTATATTTAACATTGAGCTGTGGATAATGTACATGACGATCCCATGCTACCTGATTGATAACCATTACCTTTCATGTCTGTACCTTTCCTATTGCACTTTTGTATATATTTATCATGTATTTCATCTTTTGCACAAGCTGCGCCTTGAGCATTTGATTATCAAGTGGATTTGGCGCCATACAAATCTTATGTAATATTATTATTGCACAGATTCATGTAGTTAAAACTTTGGTTGCTTTCTTTGCCACTCTGCAAAGTTGCTTGTTTGTATAAAAACATACGCAGCGAAGGTTGGAAGGCTTGCTATATGAAACACAATGGCTTGGCAAAAATGAACCATTCCCAGTCTTGATTAGCTCCATGACAAAACTTTTAACACAGGTATACATGTAGATCAATCTTGCACTGGTAATTACAGCTAAATAATCTTGAATTCTTTGCTATATCTATTCCATAACGAATACAGTGGGACAGGAAGTACATGTATTTGGACAGGGAGATCATTTGTGTGGCTATATATATATAAAGATTTAACCCGTTGAAACTAAATTCTCTCATTCCCATAGGCTTTAATACAGGACCACACCCAGTTCCAGTAGGCAATAGGTTAATAACAGTGGGCTAATGGGATACCTTACCTCTCTTGTTCATGATGAAGTTTGTTTTTCCTCTCATGCTGAATGAAGGATAGTCTTTCTTATCAGGAACCTTCTTACCAACCATAGATCTCCCTTTACCATAGGCGTTGGGTGACGGCCACTGGAAATACAAACACAAAATATGCACTTCATAAATCAAAAGTAAAATTCATTTGTTTGTACTATGAAACTTTACATTTCTTCAACTACATTTGCTTCCATTTGTTTGTTCCAATACATGCACAAAAAGCAGCTAGTGATTGAAACTAATCTTAATTTTCTGGTCAAAATTTTTTTTTTTCTTCTTCTTCTTTTTTTTTAAAGAGAAAATGTGACTTGAATCAAAATTGATTTGAAAAAATCTTTTAAAAAGTCAATTTCTGGTGCCAAATCTTTTTCACGAAACCTCCTTTGAGTGTGCATGTGTGTGTGTTTTTTTTTCCACTAGAAAACTTTCATGTGTACATTAATGAAAACAATTTATACTGTAAAACCAATGAATATCATTGCACTACCAACATGAATTGGCTTCTCACTGGAGACAAGTTTCTATAGACACATTCAGGCTAATGAATCTTACAATCTGGGCCCTCTTTCATAAAACTTATTATCAGAAACAAATGCTAAATTTCTATGACAAATTTGCCCTCACCCAATCAAATGCCACGATTTCAGTAGCTTATAACAGTTATTGGAACTTGTTATTGATGACAAGTTTCATGAAACAGGACCCAGATCGCATACACTGTAGTACCAAGACATTTAATTCTGCTTAAACATGTATGTCATAGGAGTTTGTCATGTCATGCGGTTGAAAAGCATGATCAGATTGAAATACAGTAGTGAAAATAATAAAATAATCTGGATTTTTATATATACATGTAGCACCGGTATCCGCCAAGTTCTGACGCTCATAGCGCTTTACACATATTACATGTACCCTGGTTATAGCCGAGCTGCCAAAGTAACTAGCGCTCAAGCATATCAGGTACCCATTTACACCTGGGTGGAGAGTGGCAAATGTAGATTAACGTCTCGCCAAAGGACATTAGTGCCGCGGCGGGACTTGAACCCCGTACCTTGTGATCTGTAGTCGGGTGACTTATTCATTAGACCACAACACCTCTAAAGGCATGAAAGTCTGTGAAATCATGCACTTACCCTTCTCTCAAATCTTGTCTTGACCGTGTAGTTATCGTTACTGTTGAACCAGGTCTTGGAATAGGCTGTGCGTCCGCCACCAGCTGAAGAGAAAAACAACAAAAAGTACTTGAGATGATGACCTTTGACTAAGATGAAGCTACCGGTACTCCACTAGCATTAGCAAGCTCAAGCACGAGATTCACAATTCAAGTTTTATTGTCCATTTATTGTCTGTTTTGAGCCAGAAGGACATTAATTAACTCATATACTTTAACAGAGTTCACGTCCTTATCGCTCCGAACAGACAATACAGTAATACAGAAAATATACAGGAAAATGGAAATATAAACAAAACATGGTAGGCCTATTGTGTGCTGAGAGGGCATATATTAACACAGAAATATTATCATTAATACATGTAGATACATTAATTAATTTATTAATAGATAATGAACGAAACAAAACAAAAAAAGAAAATTTGAAGGGTCTAGCTATCCCGGGCTTACCTCTCTCAGGAAACTTCATGCCAAAGGAATATTCAGGAGCATTATCTTCATACAAAGGCTTGTTTCTAGGAGAGTATAGACATGGCCCGGGCGTATCGAGGTCAAAGGGCATTGGGGGTCGGCTATTGATGGCTTCGTCCAGACCTTTGAATATTAAAACACAAAAGCAAAAACAAAATTTACATAAAGGCCGATTCAATAGTTAGTGTCTGTGTAAAAAGTGTGTAACATGATGTACAATTCTTTGTTTCTCAAACAATTTTATATACACTGTATTAATTAATTTGTTGATAACGATGATGATTATCAATAAATGATGATTACCAACAAATCGTCGCTGTTTTCACGAAGTGACGGTAGTGAAAAAAAATTGCATTCACTTTGCGTTACGATTTTCCTCACTACCGTCACTTCGTGAAAACAAGGACGAAATGATGATTATCAATGACCACCAGGACCCTGTTTCATAAAACCTGTTATCAATAACAAATGATAAATTTCTATGACCAATCTGCTCTCAGCCAATCAGATGTCATGATTTCAGTAGCTTATAACAGTTATTGTGACTTGTTATTGATAGCAGTTTTATGAAACAGGGCCCAGTAACACAAAAGCTTAGCAAATGATCATACAATTTATTTTTTGCGACTGACTGCATTGATGATATTGATCACTAAGATGCTATTAAAATGCTGATCAATTAGTAAAGAAAATCAATCACAAAAATCAATCGTACAATCGAATGCTAAGATTTGCGTAACCGAGCCCTGATTACGGCAACATATGCAAGTGCAAATCGTCATATTTTTATTGATTTCCCCTTATTTTTTCTTATCCTGATGGGATCCCTAATCCCTATCTAGACTGTTCTTGCACATCATACTGGCTACTGATACCAGGGGGAAAATTTGAAATTAAATTAAAACGCTGATCAATTAGTTAAGACTTTCGCTCCCCAGAATGTTTATCTGGCACTTTAATAAAAAATGTACAAAAAGATAACTTCTTCATACCAAGAGAAAGATTTCTTTTTTTTTAAGAAGAAGAATTTTGCAACAGTATAGTTATCCTATGGACTCATGAGCTGAATGGATGCAAAAAAACTAGTTTCTGGCTCATTAGCAAGAGCAGAATAAAAATTAGAAAACAAAATCAATTTTAATTCAAACTATTCCATGGTCTCGACTTCCCCACAATATGAAAGAATGTTAGAGGCAAGGAAAAATCCATTACAAATGTAAGCTTACCTATGGTTTTGTGGAACTGTCTCTCCTCATAGTACACACTTGCATCTCTGTTCTTCACTGCCTTTTTCCTATATTAAAAGTAGGAAGAAATTTGTTTGAAAAGATTTGGTGAAATGAGACAAGTGTGGAGCCTCGATCATTCTACAGCTCAATATACAGCCAAACCTGTTTCAGTGACCCAACACCCTGCCAAGAAAGACCACCTGCCTACAAAAACAATGTTCCTTGTGTCTTTAAACACAGGTTTCACAGCATATGTATGATGCTTGTGATGGGGTTCAAAAGCATCTGAACCAAATGTATCTCAGTCATTTTTCAACAAAAGCCCAGTAAAAGTGCACGCTTTGAGGCATGGGTAGGGAAATTTGCCACAATAATGCAAGACGCGCTCTAGCTCTTGCCGAAGGGTTTGCCAGAGAGCGATTCTTTTGGCTGAACAGGATCAGAGGGAAATCCAACAACTTTTCTTATCGGTTATCCCATCACACAAAGGGGCGTGTATTGATAAGAAAAAAACTTGCAAAAATAATCTCAGAATATCAATTTGAAAATTTGTAATGGGTATTTGATCTCAAGGAGACAATAATCTCAGATTTTATCTGAGATAAAATGAATACCAGAATGCCACCCGTTGTTCATTATTCTACAACAGCATTTTTTTTTACCACAGTATAACCACACCCCTGGATTATAATCATACCACCACAAATTTCATGTTTGAAACTTCTTAAAAACATCCTTGAAACATTTTCTTCTCATAAACATGAGCCAAAATCTAAAAACCTGATGACTTTTTTTCAACGGCTAATGAAATTCCCTGATTTTGCCTTGATTTAAGTGATCTTTCTCATACTCCATGACAGGAAAAAAAAGGGAAGACATTTTCCAAGTTTTCCCTGATTTCTAGGATAGCTAGAACTCCCATAAAAACTGTATCATGTAACTTTGCACTATATTAAAGCCCCGGCCACTGCACTAGTTTGGCCAGGAGGGTTACTGACAGGTGGTTATCTCATCGAATCACTCTCAATTAACATAAGAAAAAAGAATCATGGGGGACCAATGGTAACTGATTAGGCATCGTTTGCTATATATCGAGGGCTCAAGTAGCTATACATGTAAGTAGTGCAGTGGGGCTTTATAACAAAATATTTAGTATTGCTACCTTGCATTGACCATGACCGAAGACATTTTCATCACTGATGGGGGCAGCCTGCTGGACATTCTGGTCGACGCCCGCCTCTCCTCGTCTATCATCATCTGGGCCTTGACGTGAGCAGGCGGCGATGGGATGCGAGCAATCTGGACCATGGACAGGCTCGTCGCCCGGCTCATTGATTCAAGCTTTGAGTTTGAACCACTCCTAGGATGCTGCTGGTGATGTGGAGCTATGGAACAAACAGGTGGTAAAGATAAAAGAACATTTATGACTCGACTGCTTTGGATTTAAAGAAAGCTTTTTAGTAGGAAGATTGAATGTAACATGTATATCAAGGTGTCAGTGACACAAAGACGTAACTCTATTTTGAGAAAAAGTGGTTTAAAGATATCGAGGTCCACTTGGCCTTAAGGAGTTAAGTCTGTTTCACTAGCTTCAATTGGGTGTTGGGTGGAGTTACATGTAAGTCTTTGTGTTTCCTGGAAAGCCCACATTTTTCTGAACATTTGATATCAAATACTCATTTTGGCAAAATATGGAGTTATGTCTTTGTGTCACTGAACCCTCGATATGGCAGTGCCCTGTATCGAGTTCAGAAATCCTTATACACGATTTGTGTAAGGATTTAATGCATATTCATTCACCAGTCTTAAAAATTTGCTATAGCTAAACAGGCCTAACTGGCCGACAGAATTTAAATTCTTTAAGCAATGGAAAATAAAAGGGTATGTATATCCTAAAGAATACAAAAATAAAAACTTTTTAGGTAGCAACATGAGAGCCTATTAAGTTTTTGTCTATTTGATTTGGGGGGGGGGGGGGGGCTGAAAAAGCACTTTGCTAGTTTAACTTTTTGAAGTCATTGCAAAATGTAAAGTATGTTTACACAAAAGCTCTCTGCCTTAATGAATATTTCCAAGATAACATGTTTTCTTTCTTTTTTTCAAATTAATGTTAACATGTTTCTCATTTTAGTCTGTAGGAAGCTTTAATACATGTCAATAAACACAATTTCCATGTGTCCAAAGAGCATGCAGGCAAAGGTTTGAAGCTTTTGTTTCTATTTCATGCTAAGTACAATATTCCCAGTATATTTCAATTCTTGCATTACCGGTATTAAATAGTCATACACATCAGGTTATGAGGGTACTCACATCTGAGAGGAGATGGTAATATTCCATGCGCTTGGTTGGCTTGGGTTAAAAGTTCAATAGGACTTAGACCTTCAATCCTTCGCTCCTCTTGCAGTTGAAGAATATCCTGCCTGACCATCTCTGGCTCTATAGGGGGCAGTGGATCAAAATCACTCACTAATATTGGTTGTTGTTGATACTCTGAAAAGTTACCAGCTGTTGGATCATCTTCTTGGTTGACCGAAGACAAGTTGGGATCTGTCTCATATGGGATAGACTCAGAAGGATAAGTTAGGTCTCGCTCATAATGTTCATCCTGGTTTTCCTCAAAGATTGTATTTTCGTCCTGTAAAGCATCATCTGTTTGAAGTTCTGTATGACTGTCCACTGCTCCATCTTCTCTATCGTCCAGTTTCTCTTGTTGATCACCATCACCATCCGCATGTACCTCTACTCCCAACACACTATCTTCAGCCACTGGGCTACCTGATTCATGGTGTTCCTGACTAGTACATGTAGCTTCTTCCATTACTGTTGCTTCCACAACATCCTCAGGAGCACCTGCTAGAAGACTCCTGTGAACCTCCGCTTCTGCTTCAACAAAAGCATTCTCAGCCTCAACCTCTTCGGATTGAAGAACAGGAACATTCTCAAGTGTTTCAGTCCCTTCTCCTTCTTCTGTTACTTCAACCATTGCAATAACCTGCACTGGGTTGTACTCCGCAGTTGCTTCCAGGGTAATCTGACGAGCACACGATTGCGTATTTCTATGGACAACTTCCTCGTACTCATGGACCGTTTCTTTCCGTGTTTCTTCCATAACTTGGAGTACAGGGATATCATCGAATATCTCATCTCCATCCTCTTCTCCTTGTTTGGCCTCCAGATTTTGCTCAGCTGTGACCACTCCTGCATCCCCGGAAGGTGCTGTCTCTGGAAGAGGCTGCTCTTCCTCAACTGCTTGACCCTGCTCTGTCGTGACTGTGTCAACTTCTTCTGAAGCCTTCTCAACATCTGCGACTGCTTCTAGCTCCGTGGGAGCGGCATTTTCAGCAGCATCCGGGTCAGCTTGCTTCTGCTCACCTGCTTGAGGTGCTGCTGCAGGAATGCTTTCAAGTTCATTGCTGTCTTGTGCTGCTGAAACTTCTTCTTCTGAATGATGTCTATCTTCTGCACTTGCCACATTGGCAGAGCTCCCAACAACCTCTGTTTTGTTGTCATCAGGTTCAACGATGCCTTCAGTGTCCTCATCTCCCTTATCAGCATCCACTCCACCATCATCATCCCCTCCATTCGTTGTCCATTGCTCCTCAAGCTCATCCTCATTCAGGACTTGGACTTCACTTGCAAAGGACACTGTGGTCACTTTAGAAGACACTACCTCATCCCCCTCCTCTTCCTTCCTTGACCTTCTCAGCTCTTCTTCTATATAGACTTCTCCTTGCTCCAACTTGTCCTCACTTTTTACCTCAGTTTCTCCCCCCTCATCATTTGCATCACTCTGTTCACCTCCCCTATCACTTCCATCTACGCCTCTCTGGGCTTGTTCTGCATTTATCTCATCAGTCTCTTCATTTGGATGAGAGTCCTCTGCTCCCTGATCACCTTGCAGTGTGCTTTGATCTTCACTTACTCCTGCATCTTCATCCGTCTTAACAATCTCATCTCCACTAACGCGTTGCTCTATAGTCACTGCCTCACCGTCTGTCACCTCTTCACCTTTGACCTCATCCTTGACCTCTGACCCATCAACCACACTAGGTTGAGCTTCTGCTTCCATGGTGCTTTCAGGCTCCAGCACAGTCGGCGACAATCCTAGCTCATGTGGATTCCATCATTCTCATTACCATGTGGCACCTGAACATGAAAAGAAAAAAATGATGCATAATATACATGTACAAATAGTGTATTAATCAATAGCAATTAGGCCAAGGGTCACGTCAGCTGAAACCGTTTTCTCCCAATTAATTAATTGATTTATAGACTAAAGGTCTGCAAAAGATCATATAGAAATCTAGTCTACTGACACTGTACAGCTAGGTCACTCTTGATGCCGGCGAGTCTGGCCAGGCTAGGGTCCTATATTATGCAAAATACAAGATATTTATGGCTCAAAATAATTAACGTCAACACTCTCCCTTTCAATAGATATTCAGTTATTCTTCTTGTTCTTCAGGTTACATCTGCCTCCTTCAGTTCAGGTTTGAAGATTCATGCAGATAGTTGACTCAGTGTACATGTACGTGGGTAGCCATGGCCCGCCATGGCAATTAATTAAAATAATTACAAGAACTTGATTGGTAATGGTAGTCTAGGCCACATCACAAATGGTCAAACTAACAGTAACAGTGTACTTTTCAAATGATTAATTAGTTACAAATTGATCCATATATTTAAAAAAAAAAGACTAATTCTAGATATCAGAGGTTTGTAATAATTTATATACTCATCATAGTTAAGGTAAATCAAAGGTAAAGTGACAAGTGAGTTCCGTAATGTCTGACAGCCAATATTGCTCTGCTAGCACCATGCGTATTGCCAGACGGGAATTCAAAGATAACTGTGCCTACAGCTCCGGGCAAAACGAGCTCCGTGGCCCGTCGATACTTGCAATGAATATGCGTGCAATTAAATAAAAGTAAACATGATTGTTTGTTTCTCGTAGGCTTTATAGCAAGTGAACACAGAATAAATATTAATCACATATCACCTGTATCTTACTATTTACATTGATATAGGCTTTGAAAATTTCTGAAACAATAAAAAGATCAATATTTACATGTTCTTGTAAAGTTCTTCGGCTTTCTAGACCAAGCGAAACTATCATGCACTTGCGAAGCACCAGCAGCGTCGCTGGGTTACCAAGGCAACATCGTCGAGCGAGTTCTTCGCGCATCATAATGCGGTGGCGATGTAGAGAAAAAAACTCTTGAACATGATATTTTGATTTGATGGTATATGACAAGACAGTGTTAAAGGACAGGGGACGGGGCATATCATGATGATCCCCCCCCTCCCCCCCCCCCCCCCCCACCCCAACTTTGGTTTTTCAGAAATATATGCAGCAATACAAATTCTGCTTGCTGACTGACTCTGCTATATATATTGCTCGAAAATGGTGTATGATAATTTTAATTCCTTAACGGATATACTAAGTATATATATCTCTAAATAAATGCCCCCTCCCACTCTTTTTCCTCTTTCTCTCTCTCTCTCTCTCCCTCTCCCCCTCCCTCTCTCTCTCTCTCTCTCTCTATATATATATATATATCTCGCTCTCTCTCTCTCTCTCTTCCTATTTTCTTTTCATTTTTTTCTGAACATCAAATATTTTTTGTCCTATCTAAATATTCATCATTTTGTGACAGCTTTCAGAGAATAACATGACCACCCAACAAAGCCGCTCATTAAGGAAAATGTGAAGGCATTACAAAACTATGCTGACAGAGTATGACTTCTTTCAACTTTGTGACCACTGTCATTCTTCATTCACGCTTTTATGATTCTTTAACACTACATCATATATTTACCAACAAAGAAACACATAAATGTTATATCCCTGATTTCATTTAATGATGTTTCATATTTTTCTGCATGCAATTACAATTTTAGAAATTATTTAAAATACACGCATCTTAAAGATAATATATGTAATATATATGCAGATAAGGCACAGCAAGTTACTTTAATTATCCACTATTTATCAGCTATCCATGCAACTCTGCAAAATTTAAATAGTAGTATAAGAGAAGGAGGATACCTCCTATAAACCTGTATACCGGTAATCATGCAGTTTCAGTGGCTGATGAACAACTATATGTGCTGTAATAACCACTTTATTTCAGTTTTTTCTTTCCTTCTGTTCTTTCATTCTTTGTTACCTGTACAATTACCTGCTAATAGCAATTGCACACAAGTTGGAACAAGCCAACATTGTATTAAAGTGTTCACAATTTTGTAGACCCAGACATGGAGTATAGGGTTAATTCTAAGGTCAAAATTGATCATGAGTTGTTCTTCAAATTGGCAATAATGTTATTTCATTCATTGTGCGCGCATATCATCATTTGCATGGGCGCAATCTTCATTTACGCATAAATACCACTGACCTCTAGGTCATTGGCTTTGTTTACTCACCATTTAAAATGGCGCACACAACTGTAAACTGGTGTATTTGTATATGTACGGACTTCGTCAAAAAGTTGAGAAAATTGCAAATTTAAAAATAAAAAATAAAGATTAAGAACCTCTTGATGTGTTGCTAATTTAAGGATTTTAAAGCTTATTTTCCTTTTTAAAATTCCTGGCATCACATTATGGTCATACAAGTGAGATGGATGCAGTGAATGCAGAAATTTTGCTCTTCCTACTATATGCATCTGGTAATGTTTTTTAGGGCTCTAAATCAGAATTGAGCGCCAAACCACAAAATGTGGAATGACTGTCACAAAAGTAAATGGTAATCACTGGTGGTAATCACAAATGATACATGATTATTGAATAAAAATGGAACTTAATGAAGTTTTCCATTGAGTGACTATATACACAAAAATGATTGCACACGTATATAATATGTATATGTGTCTCAGCTGTCACGAATTGGCAAGGTTTTAAAATGAGTTTCATCTTAAACTAGGTACGTTTATATTCATTTTGATATATTTTCAGAAATCACTAAATAATAACACATCTTGTAATAAGGCACTTTTAGTACCAAAATAATGGCAAAATCACATTTGTTTATAATAAAAACCTTGAGTTCCTTGAACATTTTTATGTTATTCTTTATTGTGTTCATACTCATTATCCATTAGGCCAGGGTTCGAAGTTTTTAAGGATGATTTTATACATTCTAGCTGTACACAAATTATTTATTTAGGTGATTGCATGGTACAAATAAAAGGAACATTCTACAACTCCTATATCTTACTGATACCAAAATAAAAGTACTTGGTATAAGAAACAGAAAAATTATTTGAACAAATATATCCCGACTACCGTAAAAGTAAAATACATTTACATGCAACATAATAAGATATAAATCTAATTTATCTTTATAATTTTTGTATTACTTTGAGACAAAATGATCCTAGAATAAGCCCTATGTACAGCTAGATTAACATTCTTTTAGAATAGAATAAAACATGAAGTTGCAGCATGATTTCAAATTTGATAGCTAGAACATCAATGATTTCATCGCTTACACTAAATGATATCCCCTGGGGCAATATTCTGAAATGATGTTATTTTTTATGGAAGTGAAAATGATGTTAATTGACACAGCAACTCAAATTTTTGAGGAACCAACGCTTATACTTGTTGCTTGTGCTGATGCTTCTTTTAGCTTTATGCAATTGCAGCCAGATTTGCATAGACATGTACATGAGCCAATGACTCGTCCTAATTCTTATTTGTTATGATAATTAACATCGTTTTACTAAACATAAAATATATCATCATTTCAGAATACGACTGGGCACTGATACATACAAATGTATCCTTACCATATAGATATTTTTATATATTTTTATTTTTATATTTATATATAATTCTTTATATTCAAAACATAAATGATTGCAACACGCAGTAGATACATATTCTTCTATATAGGTATACACCAGTGCATCGTTTCACAAAACTGTCATAACTACTAGTTTACCGACATCCCATTAAAACGTGTGCTAAGTTTAATACAAGTTTCAAAGGAGTGCAGCAAACTTGTACTTGTGAAAGTTTTGTGAAATGTGCCCTGGGCACTGATGCATACAGAAGTAATCTTACAATAAGGACACATTTTAGATCCTATAATTCTTAATTTCCAGAACATCCATGATTGCATCACATAGAAAGTATTAAATATTCCTTTCTATAGTGGTATCGTTTCATGAAACCACCATAACTACAAGTTCACTGACATCCCATTGAAAAGCGTGCTAATCAATTTCAATACATGTTCTGATGGGATGTCGGCGGACTTGTACTTATGACAGTTTCCTGAAACACTGCCCTGGGCACTGATACGTACAAACGTATCCTCACCATACAGACAAACTTTTAAATCCTTTTAATTCTTAATATCCAGAACATCAATGATTGCATCAGGCAGTAGATAATTATTCCTCTATATAGTTATACACCAGTGCATTGTTTCACAAAACTGTCATAACTACTAGTTTACTGACATCCCATTAAAATTCCAATGGGATGTCGGTAAACTTTTACTTGTGAAAGTTTTGTGAACTGTGTCCTGTTCACTGATGCACACAAACGTATTCTTATAATACGGACAAATTCGTACATCCTTTTAATTCTTAATATCCAGAACATCAATGACTGCATCACGCAGAAAGTAATATTCCTCACCGGTGCATCGTTTCACAAAATTGTCATAACTACATACCGGTAGTACATACTAGTTTACCGACATCCCATTAAAATGTGTGCTTATTTCAATACACGTTCCAAAGGGATGTCGGTAAACTTTTACTTGAACGTTTTGTGAAATGTGTACAAAATTTGTACATCCTTTAATTCTTTACATGTATATCCAGAACATCAATGACTGCATCACGCAGAAAGTAATATTCCTCTTTATAGTTGTATACTTGGGCACTGATACGTACAAACCTATCCTCACCATCATCACTCACAGCAACAGCCACACTATGCTTTTTCAAAATCTCATAAATTAAATCTTTATTGGCCTCATAAAGGGCTAGCTTGGGAGATGGTGGAAGTAGGACGAGACGCATAAATGGCGCCCTCAACTCCTCGTCCCGGTCAACCCAGGTCGTGTTCCATGCCTTGGCCAACATCTCGGCTGCCCACTGGACGAGCTCAGAGTTGTAGGCTGTGATTCTCTCCTAATAAATGGAATACAGAAGCAAAAAGAGGGACAGAGAGGGACAGATGGGGGAAATGAGAGGAAGAGAGAGATAATCAAGATAATTAGGAAACAAAAATATTTAAAAAAGAGAAGAAAAAACAAGAGAAGGTGGTGAGATAAAACACGCCATGAATTAATTAATCTTGCAATTGCTATTATGATACTAATGTATCTTCCCAAAGTGCCTGAATATTACCTTAGGCCTGGCTGTCTTTGAAAATTAGAAATCTAATATGTCACATTTATGCATCATCAGGAGAAGACAAGAAGAATTAGAGAATCGATGATACCTTCCCTTAAATTTCTGAGGATCATCCAACCCAATTGAAAAGCAATCTGTGGGTCTTATTTTGGCAATATAAAATCCACTTTAGTACTGCATTATCTCCCCAAATCTTATCAATCTTATCCTCAATCGATGCCTATAGAGTGGTGAAGTGTGACGTCATCAAAAATCTACTTTTAGAATTTCTCAATTTGAACTTCATTTTCCGAAAGAGCATACAAAATAATGTTGAAAACCAATTGAATATGTTAAGTATTGGCTGAGATATGACCATCTGAATAAATAGTTTTCCTATAAGAACTCAGTGTTATTTCGCTCTGGTTCATAACATTACGAACCAGAGTAAATCAACACTGAGTTCCTACATTGGATCATAGTCAGATCGAGTATTGTGCGCCGGTTCATTAAACAAAATTCTCCAAGGTCAGAACCAGGTGACTGTGAACCAGGGCCCCATTTCACAAAACTTGTCATCAGTGACAAATGACAGTTTTTGTTATAAGCTACTGAAATCCTTGCTTCTGATTGGTTATCAGCAGATTTGTCACTGATTTTTGACATTTGTCATTGAAAAAAGGCTTTGAGAAACAGGTCCCAGAACACATCATCCAGGGGGCGTTTCACAAAACATGTCATCAGTGAAAAATGACAGTTTTTGTTATAAGCTACTGAAATCCTTGCTTCTGATTGGTTATCAGCAGATGTGTCACTGATATCTGACATTTGTCATTGAAAGAAGGCTTTGTGAAACAGCTAGGTCCCAGAACACATCCTCCAGGGACCCGTTTCACAAAGCCTTTTTCAATGACAAATGACAAAAATCAGTGACAAATCTGCTGATAACCAATCAGAAGCAAGGATTTCAGTAGCTTACCGGTATAACAAAAATTGTCATTTGTCACTGATGACAAGTTTTGTGAAACACATCCTCCAGCTCTCACGCTCAAACTCACCAATCCACCGAGGAAATGATGATAGTGAATGGCATGCTTGGCCGTGAAGTAAGGGATTGCATCCCTGGTCCCGATGTAATGGAAGCGATCTTGAAGATTCTCGTCAAATGTATGATGGCCCAGGTCGAAAAAACAGTTGAAACCAGTTGGATTTTCAACTGGTATCTACTGGAATCAACTGGTGCCAGTTGAATCCAGTTGACGGAACTGGAATATGTGCCAGTTTATTCTACTGGTTGCAACTGGATTCAACTGGTACCAGTTACCAGTTGACACAATTGGTAAACTTCACATGCACCAGTATATCCCAGTTGAAACCCATTGACCTTACTGGCACGTGCTGAAAACAAACCAGTTGATTCCAGTTAAAACCAATTAACTATACTTGTAAATTGTTACACCAGTTGGCCTTACTGGTACATCTGCCAGTTGATTCCAGTTTAAAACCCATTAAACCAAAGTGGACAATGAGACCAGTTGTTTCCTGTTGGAACATATTGAAACCCAACTGGGTGTAGTTTACAAGTTGATTCCATTTGAAAGCCATTAACTATAGGCGTATTGGTATATTATTAGACCAGTTGATCGATACCAGTTAAAACCAATGGGCTTAATTGGTAATTCATAACTTCATTCCAGCACAGTGACCAAACTGGATCATTTGATACCAGCCGATTCCAGTTGGAAACCAGTAGATGCATGATTACCAGTTGCTTTACCATTTGAAAACCAATACATGAGTACCAGAATTACCAGTTGAAACCCGTAGATGATTAACAGATGATTTACCAGTTGAAAACCAGTAGATGATTGCCAGTTGATTTACCAGTTGAAACCAGTAGAATACCAGTTGAAAAACCAGTTCAATGTATCTTATGCATATTCATGATTAATTTGCATGTTTTCACAGAAAACGTTATTATCATGATCTGTCAAGCAAATGTGACAATTATTTAATGCACATTAAGTTTGTGATTTATATTTTATTAGTCAATCATTGACAAATATATTATATTATGTCTGATCATGTTTTACATGCAATTTAAGAGGTAAACATAGATATATATTGATTTATGTAATTGATAACCAGTAAAAACATGTATAATTTTGTATATATGTAATTATGAGCTCACCTGTACTTAAATAATCTTATACTCAAATGTAATGCGCCTCAAATGATTATGTGATGGGGTCTAGCAAGAGTCTAAGTAAATGTGGTCTAGTTGGTTGCTGAGCAATATTGATTATTGATTATCAGCTGCTTGCTGGTTGCTACTGGTAATCAACTGGTTATTGATCAACTGTTGTTTCCAATATGGAAATTGGTAAACTGGATCCAACTGGTACCAGTTGACAACTGGTATTCCAACTGGAATCAATTGGTTACCAGTTGATTACAGTATTCCAATATCCATATTGAATCCAGTTAACTTAACTGGAATCAACTGGTACCAGCTACCAGTTGATTCCAGTATTCCAATATCCATATTGAATCCAGTTAACTTAACTGGAATCAACTGGTACCAGCTACCAGTTGATTCCAGTATTCCAATATCCATATTGAATCCAGTTAACTTAACTGGAATCAACTGGTACCAGCTACCAGTTGATTCCAGTATTCCAATATCCATATTGAATCCAGTTAACTTAACTGGAATCAACTGGTACCAGCTACCAGTTGATTCCAGTATTCCAATATCCATATTGAATCCAGTTAACTTAACTGGAATCAACTGGTACCAGCTACCAGTTGATTCCACTAAACCAATTTCCATATTGAAACCAGTTCACTTAACTGGAATCAACTGGTACCAGTTGACAACTGGTCCAACTGGAATCAATTGGTTACCAGTTGATTCCAGTATTCCAATATCCATATTGAATCCAGTTAACTTAACTGGAATCAACTGGTACCAGTACCAGTTGGTTCAACTGGTATCTAACTGTTTTTTCGACCTGGGGGGATGAGATAGCAGTTCGGATCCAGCTCTGATGCTTAGGATGTACATAGAACAAGGCACAGCCCCTAGGTGAATAAAGCCACTTGTGCAGGTTGCCTAGAAATATCAGATGAATAACAACATTAAGTTAACAAAATTGAAAAAAATTGATGTTATTTTGAGCGACCATCAGTGGAGGATACTGGCGCTATACTAGAAGCCATCATCATCATCTAGAAACTAAGTCTTAAAAGGTATGCCAGTGTCAAAAGTTGACTTTTACCTTAGGATATAGAATTTTTACAGAATAGCTTAGGTCCAATAAAAGATCCTTGTGGCACATCTACATTGCCCACTAAGGACTGCAAGGCTTAAGAAACTCACATACCTAAATACGTAACAATCATTTAACCATAAAAGTAACCCAACTATGTCCCGATATGACAAAATTGGGGGGCTTGACATGTCCAGACTAAGTTTTTTTTTTAAGTAAAGGAGGGAAGGGAGGTGGTGTTGTTGTTATTTTGTTTGTTTTCATTTGCAAAATTGTAAACAATCTTGTTTAAAGTTGATACTCTAAGACAATCCCAAATACTGAGATAATTACATAAATAGAAAGCTTTTAACCCCCATAATAACACCAAATGGTGTCCACCCGACAAAACAAGTTTAGAATAATGAATTTATTCGAGTAAACTCTACCAAAATATCTAAGTCTGAAACCCGGAAGTGCACGTAGAGTCGGGCCTCTATCCGTGACGTCACGAACGGGAGTCATGGGCTCAGTGAGAGTGAATGGCAGTGATATCCCTACGTAAATGCTATCCTGTCAGAGCTTAGATTTGTTGTTGTTAAGGAGTATATTTGATGGATTTTCTGTTTTCATTTGAATGAAGAATAACGAAGCAACATTTTCCAGTCGCTGATTTCTTTTTATATCCTCATATTCACCTATTTGGTAGAGATTTAAGACGAGTTTACTGCTTAGGAATTAAAGTTAAATCGTGCACTTATGAATAGGCGGATGCATTATATTGTCATCAGATGTACATGAGCAGTTTTGTAAAACGAATAGGTCTAGAACTATGATAGTACTTTATCATAGATGTGTGTGACTGCCTCAAAAAAGGATACAGTACCAGTTAAACATTTTATGTTGTAAAATATCAAACTTGAACGAGATCATGCAAGCGCGCTTCCTCTATAATATTTTGGCGAGTGATGCGGCTCTTGCATGAACGTTCGTGGAGCTCGCTCCGGAGCGAGCAGAATCGGGAGGTAAGACCAAGCCGCTGCTCTAGCTAGCGCTGCTTGCTTGTGATGGAACGTACGTGCGCTAGTTATATGTTTATCGGCAATGGCAAGAGAATGAAAGCGACGTTGCCAGCTAAGAAAAACAACTAACAAAGACTTGCTCCTGACTACCGGTGTCAGAATTGGTAGATGAAGGATGTTCAGGGCCAAGGAGGCGAAAGACATGGGGAAAAAGGAAGAAGAAACCATCGGGAGATCGCTGTAGTGTATGGTAATGAACTGTGCATGGGTAGACAGCTACTGTTCACTCCGTGCCCGGGCCGATTTCAACACCAAAACAAAAATTACATGGTGAAAATATCGACTAATAGCACATCGTTGGCATGTATATGTCATAATTTTTAAAAGGGGAATTGATACTAGGGGGAAGGTAAAGAATTGTACATAGAATTATGATTTATTAGACTTTTCAGCCTTTGAAACAAAAATATGCAGAAAATCGTATCACTCTGCACATGTTTGCTATGGAACATCCGGGTACGTGAATATACTCTACGCCGGACGCGTTATTTTTTTATGCGGCACAGATTGGGGCTTTTTTTAAAAAGGGGTCTTGATTTACAGACTAATAGTGGTCGTGTGCGTACTAGACAGTATAGTAGTCGAGGTCTGTTTTTAATAGTGTTAACATGTAATCCACTACCGTATGGAAAATCATTACATCAACAATTAAAATGAAATTGGAAATCTGAAGAGGAGGCAGCACGTCAATAAGGAGAACATCACAATAATTAGTCAATGAAACTTAACTAACTTAAACGAAGAGGAATGTTATCTAAACACATAGTTCGCGATGGATATTCAAACTTCTTCGCAGCGCTAATGCGCTAGCGAACATGACTAGTCTCACGTACGTGCAGACACTATTCAGAAGGGAAAGAACGTACTTCCCATAGGCTCAACACGCGCCATGCCCCAATCTGTGCCGCATAAAAAAATAACGCCTCCCGGACGTGAGGTCATAAATAGTAGACCAGCATCGTGACTGATTTTCTATGCAAAGAGAGGCGGATATTTTAGACATTTCAATTGAGGATTTCGAGTAGACAGAATTTTTTTGTGATATACTAAGTAATTGAAAAACTTAAAAATAACATATACTTGCCGTAGGTAACAAATTAAGGGACATTTATTTGCTTAGAGTATCAACTTTAAATGGTTTTAGACTATGGGCTGACACCTGAAAATCACTTGTTTCGTGACCACAATTTCGCACCACATTTTGTCAGCTGTAATATTTTCCTAAAAATATGCAAATACATCTGAAACCACTTGCCAGTCTCAGCTCTTACAAAATTAAAGGAAAATGAATAAAAACTATCCATGATTAGTGTATATGAATATTAGTGAACAGCATGCATATGGACCGTACGTGGGCATGCAGGGCCAAGCCACACACACACAGCATGCCCATGTACATATGCATGCATGTTGTGTTGTGTGTACGTGTGTGTAGCTTGTCTATGTATGGGAAGTAGACAGTCCACAATGCATGCAAAGTGAGCAGGCTCGTACAATATGATTCAGGTTGGTTGTTGTACATAAATATTGCAAGTGTGCTGTAGCCTGTATACAACATGGACAAGGATGGATGTGACGTCTGCTACCAAAAAGGTCTTTTGTTGTATGCATTTATGTTCTGATCAAGATGGAAAAGTCATAGTTTTTCAGTCTAGAGTAGAGGATGGTCCAAGTTTCTGACTTGTTGCCTTGGCTAGATCAAGATTTCTGGTTCAAGAGAAGCTGATATTGCAAGAAAGACTGCCAATCAATAATGATACCGTAGTCCGTACGTGCACTGAAATGTGCAATGAAATGTGCAATTGTGAAAGATGTGAAAATCAAGTTGCTGACACTGCTGAACATCGAACTCAAACCAAGTAGAAGGATTGTGTCCGTTCACGTCTCACGCAGCGCAATGGCACCGCTCGAGTGCGCCCGCCGCCATTTTGCGTAGTACAAGAAATCGCCTGCGCATACGTATTGTGTACAAGCTCCTATTGCGATTATTGCAATTGGAGGAAGGGACGTCCAGAAACCAGGGTTTTATTGTTAGTTTTGGTGAAAAATATCTTAACATATATTTTTTATGCCCTTTTCCAAGTCCCATACAGATGTTTGATGACTTGAATATTGGAATAAGAGCGGCAGCTTGGACAGTAGGGGAGTTGAAAATTTAGGGGGTTTTTTTTGCATAAAGACTAAAAGAGCTACACTATTTGTTAAATATCATTTGTGGTATTAGGCTAGTTTTGTCTCTTTCTGTGATAGAAAGAATAAATCAAATTTTTTGGCTCTATCTATATAAATCACTCCCACTTTCTCTTTACACACACTCGTAAATTCTCAGTCTTTGTGTTTCTCTTCCCACTCCCCCTCTCTCTATCCCCTTCTCTCCCTCCCTCTCTTTTTCTTTCACACTCCCCCTATCTCTACTCCCTCTCTTTTTCTTTCACTCTCCCTTTCTTTCTCTCTATCCCCTTCTCTCTTTCTCTCCCCCTTTTTCTTTCACTCTCCCCCTCTCTTTTTTTTTGTCTCTCTCCCTTCTCTCTTTCTCTCTCCCTTTGTTTCTTGGCACTGCAGAAGTAGGCCTACTGAATATTATTTCTTTTCTTTCCCTTGGGAGGCTGCCATTTAGCTGCCAGATATCATTTTCATCCCATATAGGCATATTAAAGATTTGTCTAAGAAGTGTTAAGTAATGACACATTGTGGCAACTATTCACATGTCTTTCCACATAATTGTGAATACTTTCATCTTTATTACCGGTAAGTTTTTGTCTCTACCAGCAAAAGTTAACCTTGGCATTGCGCTATGTATTACATGAATGTATGTATACAGTATATATCAAAACATCCTTGAACTATTGCAATGGTGGATATGAAGAAAAAAATCCTCAGTGGCAGTGTGGAAAAAACTTTCCTACAAGCAAGCAATTATGGCACATTATGTTTTTACCGGCACATTTCTTATTCATTTTAACACACAGGGAAATAATCACATGTACATTTGCATTTGACTACAATGTACAAAATGCAAGATTTTCTCCTTTTTAGCACTCAAAACTTGAACATACTGCATTAATAAACTAGACATCAACAAGATATAATACATATGAATCAGTACTTCTCTCTCTTTGGTTTGTTCATGAAGCAATGTATGGATTCATCTGATTTCAGTGAAAACTTTTAAAACAGATTTTTACTCTAGATGAAAGTTGCAACTTTCATTTAGCTCAAGCTCTTTCAGTTGGTAAACATGGATACAACCATTGCAACTACAGTTTGAATTCAATAGTGTAGAATAGATGACACTGCACATTGCACAATAAAATCATTGGACAATATTCTATAACAAAACAGGGATCGTTTGCATATACCGTAAACCTCTGTATACAGATTTTCATACAACATATGTGACTTCCTTATCTAATTTGATGAAACAATTTGTTTGTACACACATGTATGTGGCACTATGCCATCACCGAATACATTATCCATTATCAAGAAACATAGGGTATGCACAATTGTAAATAGCTTTGGTAACCATAAGTGCAACCAATAGGATATGAAGGCACAAGTGATCAGAGTCAAGTTAAAAATACAAAATTTAAAGAAAATCCCTTTCCCTGAAAAACGTTGACAATAATCCAGTTGTTTTTTATTTCTTTGATGCCTCTTTCGCAAGTTCTAATCTCAAATCTAATTTATGCAATCAGATTCAAACTATACCTAAACCTGTCAGACAGAAGACAGGCTAGTGCCAATAATAGAATCACACAATTCCTTTCTCTCTGGGTAAGCCTAGATGTATAAAACACAAAATAGACCAATGGGGTAAACACCGTAAATTATCCTGTCGTGCACATTCTGTCATTTCAGTGGGAAGGAGAAGGTATAATCAAATAGTCTGTTTGATTATTTCATCAATGGTGAAATATTATGTAAAAAAATACACATAAATAAGATTGACCAATTTGTTACCCTTTTACAGCAGAAATCCCCAAGTATTTCAAAATGTATATGTCTTTAAAGATATACATGTACCAGAATAATGGGAGCTTCGCAAAATATTGCCTGGTGTTTTTTTTTTCTTGATTTGTATTTCAAGTGCTGTGCTTTACTAGGCCATATGAAATCACTACATAATCATCTGAGGAGTAAGTTTTAGAGGACGTAGGAAGGCTCATGCAGGTAGCTTCTTTAACTGCCATGACTGACAGGTCGTAACTTTCACAATGACAAACTATCTGCCCATGTATTCTGTTGATGTGTACAGACAGGGTAATGGTATATTTCCTCGTGATTTGATGTAAAGTCTATTGGTGCTTGAACAGGATTAATTTTGATAATTTTTTTCTAACTAGTGGTCCACTGAGCTTCTCGTTCATTCTACGAGCAAGATGGTGCATGCGGATTGTTACATACGAAAAAGCAATACGCTTGATGAGGATGAACAGATGATTGTTGTGTGGTTCACAGTCGAACATATGATTATAGAGTGAATTGAAGATATCCTTGTTCCCAATCTCGCCTAGCACTGCAGATGAGATGGCATGGGTGAGGCCAGTTCCCTGTGGAAGGTCACCTCCAGTTATGATTAACATGCGTTGGAAACATTTCTCTGTTATTTCACATACTTTCACCACATCTGGAGTAGGTCTAACTAAGCCACCTCTGTTTTTCTTCTCCAAGAAGCTGCCCTCGATAGCTTCTCCGGTGGTCAAAGCAGTAAGACATTCCTCACAAGACACATACCTCCTAGTCATCTTGACAACATAACCAGAGATGTAACTGATGGCAGAACTCTTGTATGATGAGAGAGTAGTTATATTGGGCATGTCAGAGTAGTCATGATCTATCTTCGCCGGACTCCGTGTCGACAAGTCGTATTTCCGTACTAAGAGTATGTCGTCCTCCTGAGGAGCAACAGCTACACTAGATGTACAACTGGAAACATGAAGAATGCTTGTTCTGTCTTGAGCTACGCAATTTCCACCAATTCCTTGAATTTCATGTCTCACAAGCATTTTCCGGTAGGAGGTTGAGAATTCCCGAGCTGTTGGATTGTTGTTACTCCCCAATGAAGAAGAAGAAGAGCTCTAGATGGTCTTGGCTCATTTTGTAGGTCAGAACATACTTCAATTTGGGAGCATCACCACCAACAAGCGTCTCGTACATGCTCTGAGCACTCTTTATGCCTGCTAAGAAGCCGATGAAAGCGGTCTTTCTAGGCGTGGTGAACATCTTCCTGCCGCCAGCATCAGTTAGCGTGGCAATGTACTCATAGGCATCTGAAAGAAATGGATGCCAAACATCATAATTCGACTGCCTCAGCGGTGCTTTGTAACCTCGTGCTTTAGGGTTGCGCGAATTCAAAACATCAAAGAGGCGGTCGATTGTTCGTATGAATCTGACAGTAGCAGCACTTCCTTGAAATTGAGGTAGACCTTGTTCTTGTAGAAATTCAATGGCATCTGCTACGCTCGTGCTCAGTGTTTGCGCAGCAAGATTAACCTTCATTTTCTGCTTCGTCCATTCCATGTGGGCATTTTTCAGCTTATTTCCTAATCGGAGTCCCTCGTCTTCTTGAACTTTGTGAAGCTCTTTGACATACTGCCACTTGATTGGGTTGCCTGCACCATCTTTGATGATACCATACGATGCCAGAGTGTTTCTCATCAGCTTGAGCATGTGACAGATGTCGAGGAATGCATGCACTTGATGTTCGGGATTCTGAGGATGACTGAATGATGGGGTAAGATTAGGGACAGTCATCTTTGCCCCAAGCGCTTCCAACATACTGAAATGGCATGAGGGACCGTCACAGGTTATGGATTGAATCCATATGCCAACATCTGACAGCTTGCTAAGACACTGCTTGACCAGATTTGCTCGTTCCTTTCCCGTCAAGCTTTTGATAAGGAAATATCCTACAGGTATTTTCCATGATGCATTCAGTGGGACAACCATGAACACAAGTGCTTCTGTAGCCACAGGATTAGAATCATCACTGCAACCTGTGCCCATATCCACATAGCCGTGGAACTTTTTTCCATCCCATTGCACATATTTCTTGATAGCCATTTCATCTATCATTAGAGCACACACAAGTTCATTTCCTTTTTCTTTCGCCTCCTTTGCCTGAGCTTCAAGTGAGTTGAATGCTTCGGATGTGAATCCTGGCTGCCCGTCGATGGTGCTGTACCACTTTCGTATCACGGAAGGGTGAGGTAGTTGTAAGTTAAAGGTCTTTCTTACAAAACGATATGCCTTTGCCGAGTAAAAGTTAAGAGTTAAGGCAAATGCACGAAGTGCAGCTGGGTATTTTTCTTTGCTCGGGCCGTCTTTGTCTTTTGCCTTTACAAGGCGCTTCAGCAATTCAGCTGGGACATTATTACATGAAGCTTGAAGTACTTCCAGCCCATTCTCCGACAAAAGATTCTTCTCTTTTAGTGCCTTTACTACCGTCTCCAAAGTGTCTACTTTTTTCCGCAGTCTACGTGTCTTCTTTTGTGTATTTTTCAGCCTCTTCTGCAAGGAGCTAGCAGTGTCTTGTATCTTTTCAAGTTTACGTTTCATGCTCCTTGGACTTTCGGTAATGGAGTATGTGTGATCATGCTGCTTGACAGGGGTTGTGGGCTGAGATGGTTTGTTGAAAGTACCAGCCATAAGGATTGGTGAAGTTGTTGATGTGCTTGGCAGTTCTACAGGTATGTCTTGGCTACTTCTGTTGGGTGGAGGCTTGCGTGGCTTCAGAGTCTAAAAGAAAGTGAAGGTAAAAAGAAACAGTTCATTCTCTGATGTATGTATCGCATCGTCCATCAAGAAAAGAAAATATAATCATGAAGTATGAAGTAAATAGTCAAGGTGTCAGAAGACAGAGTGAAATGTACTCTTACAATACAAAATGTTTTAAAATCAAGAAATATATTTCCATAAGATACTACACATGTACCAAAGTTGGGTATACACACCCTTTTCATTATGCACTGCAGGTCACTAAGGCCTCCATTGAAAAACATCAATATTAAAAACAGATTTGAAGACTTTACAAGGCAATTTAATCATTCAATTATCCCTTTCATTTTCATTGTAGGCCTACTGCTTCCACTGCTTGTGAATTGAATATTTGGATTAAACTGAAACAAAATAAATCATTTCTAAAAATCATTCATTTAAGTCATTATAAAACTTGATATAATACTGTACATCTATAATGTTAACTGTCTTGCTTGTATTGGGTACTATAATATGTAGTCATGAAATACCAAACATAATGTATCAAATGGGGCATATTTGATCTTCAACAATTAATAATCATAGTAGATACCACATCTCAAAAACATGAATACAAATTATGTGTTCCTGCTCACCTTTTTGAGATGTGCAGGAAAGTTGAAAGAGGTCGGAATAGAACCTTCACGGAGTCTGGTTGTTTAGCCAGTGCGGTCGAAACAAACTTCTTCAAAATGGATGGAGCACATGGTTGAATACTTATTGGGTATCCACTTGTCCCTTCTCATCTTGACGAGCCATTCTTTCAGAAGGGCTGATCCAGGTTTGGGAAACCTATAATTGAAATGAATGAAGGAAACAAAATTAAACCGATAAATATTAATTAAAATGGGGTATGGTTTTAGCAACAAAATCACAACACATGGAGACAGTTTTGTAATTTTATTGTCCAGCTCAGATATTTTTGCCCATTTTGTCACTACAGCACACATTCAAAATAAAAATGTATGCACAATATAGGTAGGTACCCCTTCCTGGGAAAATGACTTTTAAAATTGAATACGGATTTGGAGCGCTTCCGCATGAGAACATGATCCAAGCAAATTTTTGTGTCTATGGATTGTCACTGAAAAATTGAATGAGGTCAGACTCAGAGGTTCACTTTCAGTTTCAACAAATTCAAGTTTCACCATGTTCACACCACTCCTAGTACCTATGGAGTAAAAACATAAACAGCGTTGACCTCATAGGGACATGCGTGCATAAATGTGGGGGTACATCGGCACTGGCGGCAACACACAAAGACGACATTGCTAACCAGGGTGAGTTGTCTGGCAGGTTTGCTTTTTTTTTGCAGCTCTGTGGAATTCAATATTTTTGATAGTTCATAGCCGATGTCATTGAGCTCGAGCGAAAACAGTTCACAAACATGGAAATGAATAGATGGGACCGATGTACAAATAGGTCTACACGCCTTTAGTCTGTGGCTTTCTGCGTTCGGATTATCATGCAAAACTGTTTATTTTTGCCATGTTTTTAATGAAGTGATCACTTACCTATGAAAGGTTATTCCAGAGCCTCTTTTAAGGCGATTGGTGCAGTTGAAAGCTGCACAATATGGCATTTTGCAGACGAAATTTGAGCACGTAGTCGCAGTTCGCTTTCACAACGCTCGTTCTATCCAAGATGGCGCACGGCGGTGCAATTCAGCGGTCTTGGAAAATCCTTCTACTTGGTTTGAGTTCGTTGGGTCAGACTCAGAGGTTCACTTTCAGTTTCAACAAATTCAAGTTTCACCATGTTCACACCACTCCTAGTACCTATGGAGTAAAAACATAAACAGTATTGACCTCATAGGGACATGCGTGCATAAATGTGGGGGTACATCGGCACTGGCGGCAACACACAAAGACGACATTGCTAACCAGGGTGAGTTGTCTGGCAGGTTTGCTTTTTTTTTTTTTAATTACCAACTTTGATGAGTAAAATTTCTTGTGTTTTACAACAATTTAAATGTCCAAAATTAAGGTGTAAATTTTGAGTAAATTCCAGTAAATTTCTTACAATAATGCTTGAAAGTCGTCTGGCGACTCACGGGAAATTGTGTCACTATTAATACCAGCGCGATGCAACGTGTTCATAAGTTCAAGTTCAAGTTAATCTTCAAAGTAACTTAAACCAAGTTTCACCAAGTCAAACAAAGAAAGTGACCTGCTTATCTGCTTATGCCCCAATGAAATCCCCCCCCCCCCCCCCAAAAAAAAAAAACAGTAGGAGGTCTACAGTATTCTCTGGATATCATGTATTCGATATTATCGGTTTATAATACTTTGCAGCTCTGTGGAATTCAATATTTTTGATAGTTCATAGCCGATGTCATTGAGCTCGAGCGAAAACAGTTCACAAACATGGAAATGAATAGATGGGACCGATGTACAAATAGGTCTACACGCCTTTAGTCTGTGGCTTTCTGCGTTCGGATTATCATGCAAAACTGTTTATTTTTGCCATGTTTTTAATGAAGTGATCACTTACCTATGAAAGGTTATTCCAGAGCCTATTTTAAGGCGATTGGTGCAGTTGAAAGCTGCACAATATGGCATTTTGCAGACGAAAGTTGAGCATACACATAGCACGTAGTCACAGTTCGCTTTCACAACGCTCGTTCTATCCAAGATGGCGCACGGCGGTGCAATTCAGCGGTCTCGGAAAATCCTTCTACTTGGTTTGAGTTCGTTGACGTGGGCATGCAGGGCCAAGCCACACACACACAGCATGCCCATGTACATATGCATGCATGTTGTGGTGTGTGTACGTGTGTGTAGCTTGTCTATGTATGGGAAGTAGACAGTCCACAATGCATGCAAAGTGAGCAGGCTCGTACAATATGATTCAGGTTGGTTGTTGTACATAAATATTGCAAGTGTGCTGTAGCCTGTATACAACATGGACAAGGATGGATGTGACGTCTGCTACCAAAAAGGTCTTTTGTTGTATGCATTTATGTTCTGATCAAGATGGAAAAGTCATAGTTTTTCAGTCTAGAGTAGAGGATGGTCCAAGTTTCTGACTTGTTGCCTTGGCTAGATCAAGATTTCTGGTTCAAGAGAAGCTGATATTGCAAGAAAGACTGCCAATCAATAATGATACCGTAGTCCGTACGTGCACTGAAATGTGCAATGAAATGTGCAATTGTGAAAGATGTGAAAATCAAGTTGCTGACACTGCTGAAGAGCGAGAAGAAGAAGAGGAAGAAGAAGAGTAAGAAGAAGATGAAGATAATGAAGACTCTGATTTTGAGTAAGAAGGAAGGGTGTCATTGTTTGGAAAAAATCCAGTGAATAAGTTCATTTATCGTTTAATATTTCGACACCTTGTAAATTACGTGTTGGTACATACATGTATGTATGTTGTATTAATTGTATTTATTATTCATGTTGCTTTTGTGTTGTAATTTGATGCTCCACAGCTGCAAATGGGATTAGAAGTTGAAATAATAATACATTTGTGATAAAATAGCATAGACTTATATGTTCCACATATCCTTTTCATCATGTGAAATTGTTTTCTTGTGAATTATTCCAAAGGCGAAATGGTAGAAGAAATGGGGGACTCAGATGATATTTTGTGTCATTGAAAAGGATGCAGCCCAGGATTACATTCAGTTTCATAAAACTGTTGTCATTTTGAAGTACATTGCGTTATATTGACAAGAAGTGTTGGGTGATCAATACATTTTGATGCTGCATAGCCGGGGAAAAGTAATAGCATGGGCTACTAGTATTCGATTTGGAAAGCATTTATCATTTGTACCGTATTTGTGTGTCCCTGATTTTTTCTTGTGCATTTTTCAGATTTTGTTTCTCCATAACTTATTTTCATGCATCCTCATTGAACACCAATCTACTTTTAAAGCGTATTTTTACAAATGACTGTGAAATTGTTTCACTTAAATTCGCTTACTGCTTTAGATTACAGATTGGTGTGTAAATGATTGTTATACATGTACACTTCAACTAAAATGAACAGTATGAGAAATTCCTGTTTATACAATAACTGCAGTTACGTTGTAGGATGTAGTGCAGTATTTCAAAGATACAAATAGGGATTGATTACATGTTGTTGCTCATGTGTAAAACTCAATTATGTAACACAGTGAGACATTCATTTGTAATTTGTGTAGCATTGTATTGAAATTATTGGTCCCTTCTAAGTTCTAGATGAAATGGGACATTTTGCAAGAATGTGAATACGAAAACCAAAAGCAAAGAAAAAATAGTGTATTTTGCTTATTGTAACTTGAAATGTAAGTACATACATTGTACACTTTATGTCTGAGAGGAAAGTCAACACATGTATTTCTTATTTTTCTTTATTAATCATCTGAAGGAAGTGTAAGATGATCAGATAGTGACAACCGTTCCTACATGTAAATGTAGGAGCTAGGCACCAACCGGTGGTATGATTTGGAACTGTGCAATAAGAATATCCAGTATGCTTTTTTATTCTATATATGTTAACCTATCTATGTATAGGACTTGTTTACACGTATACAATCCAGCTACTGTATACAACATGAACACATACTTTTTATGCTAAGATCTGTATATTTCAGAAATTTTTTTTGTCAACATTTATGTAAATATCCTCACTTACAAGTGATTATTAGTGTTTTCACTTGGCAATATGAGTATCTGGTTTGTGAGGTGTTTTTTTCTTCTTCACGTATAAGTATGCTAAGCATTGCAAGTATGTAAATTGAAATGCAGTGAACAGTGCAGCTAGAGTGCCAAACAGACATCCGTAAAAGACATGTTATCACTTCTCTCAACTTTTTTTTTTTTTGGGGGGGGGGGATGGAATATTTTCAACCATTTGTAGTTTATCATCTTTGCTCTTTGCAAAAGTTTTTTTTCTTCTCTCTGTTGAACAATTGATAGGACACTAAAACAAGCAAATATGAATCATCATTGTCAAGTAGCACTGACATAAAAAGAAATGATTTTGTTTGTAGAAGAAATTTGAATGCATGTCCTGTGAGAATTAAAAATGCCAAATGAATGTGTAAATAAATCAAAGTTTAATGTGCCTTGCCATATACAGTGTATGTTAGTATCAAGTCTTTTATAGGGTTGCTAGTGTTTGTGAGTGTTTTGTTTTTTGTTTGTTTGTTTGTTTGTTTGAGTTAATGTGTGAGCGATAGGGTGTGAAGATGTGTGCGAATTAGTGTAGTATTCCCAGACATATACATGTACTGACTCTAAACGCCAAAATTAATACAAGAAAGTTGCTGGTGTTTGTGGATGTGTTTTGTTTGTTTGTTTGTTTGTTTTTTTGTTTTTTTGATCGTTGAGTGAATGTGTTGACAAGATAAATTGGATTACTTTGAGAAAAAAAACACATTGTCATTACACAACCAAAAATATAACTTTCCCTCTCCTCCGTTTCATGCTGTGAAAACAAGTGGACAAATATATGCATAAATTTGCATATTTTATCTTCATTATTTTAATACTTGTAATAAATACATTATAACATCTATATTTCAAGGTTTAAATTATAAACTGCATTAATCTCAACTCAAATTATCTTTTTACATATAAGACACAACTTCAAGAACGTGCACATAAGCCGAAATCACATTTTTGCATGAATTAGCATAAATTACCAAATATCTCTTTTATTTGTAGTTTTGGGGGTTGGCAAGTGGAAAAATCAAAATCAGCACCAAAAAGTACCCCAGAAACAAGTAACAGTGTGTGGTTCGGATTTGTGGACCACGGAATTGAAAAATGGCTCACATTTTCAGAAGTCAGCCCACAGTCTATTTAAATAAACAGGCAGTCATTAGTTTTAAATCAGGCCTCTTTGCGGAAATAACGGCGAAAACAAACTTCGCTTACCATAGTAGAAGTCTGCCCCAAGTTCCTCCAGCCGAAGGGGGAGCTGCCCCGGAGCATGAGCCCCATCGATAGCCACTATCACTCCACGGCTGTGACAGATCTCTATCAGCTCCTTGATTGGCAACAAGAGGGCCGAGAAGGACGCGATGTGATCCAGCATGGCGATCTTGATCTTGGGGTTCTCGTCGAGGGCACGGGTGTGGAGATCGATGATCTCCTTGGCCGTCGTCTGGATTGGGATCTCAACGGACACAGTGCTGACATCTGATAGGTACATGAAAGGTTTGATAGGCACACAAAAATTTTCCTTTGTCATTAATGGGTCAAAGAGTCACCTGAATTACCTAAAGAAAGTGTTTTTTTCAGAGATTTCAAAACACACCTGATCTGTTTTCCCTAGACATCATGTCAAATGATATAATACATAACTTTAACAAGTCAATGCAAAGCGTAGCATCCCCTCGCAGGTTACAAATGGCCTATATACATCAGAACTAGTTACCTAAATTGGACTATACTATTATATTACTAGGCAAGGATGTTAACCACATTTTCACATATATAATTAGGTGTTTTTGTATATTTAATGAGGCTGTGTTCTGATACCATGTACATGTACCTTTATATCAAATTTCATTAAAATTTGTCAAACATTACTCAAGTTATCGAATGGAGACCAGATTCGCATATATAATGAGCTATGACCTTTGACCTACATACTCCAAAATCGAACTTAGGCTGTGTTTTGATTCCATGTACCTTCATATCAAATTTCATCAAAATCTGTCAAACATTACTAAAGTTATCGATCGGAAACCAGATGTGTATTTTTTCGCATATTTAAGGAGCTATGACCTTTGACCTTTGACCTACGTACTCCACAATCGAACTTAGCCTGTATTTTGATATCATGTACCTTAATATCAAATTTCATTAAAATCCGTCAATCATTACTGAAGTTATCGATCGGAAACCAAATTTGTTACGGACTGACGGACGCACGGACGGAAGTACGGACGGCAGCGTTTCTATATCCCCTCTGACTTTGTCGGCGAGGGGATAAAAAATACAGATTACTGAATTTAAGCAATCTAATCTTCATCCTATGCACAGTGATTGTACCACATTACTTTTTTTATGAAGGGGGGTGGGGGGAGGGGTAGGGAGGCAATATCTGTGTATGTGAAATATTGATTTGGTCATCAAAGAAATTTTGGTCACTGCACAAAAAAGGGCTTTTACAGAGGTTTCAAAGTATACCCAGTTTTCTTATTACTGTGTGTCAAATGATGCCTAAGACTTGAATAGGAGTAATAAAACTGAGAAATGATATCTTCATGCCTTACAATCTTATTTTTAAATAATTTGACACAAGATTGTTGGAGGGGGCTTCATGACTCCCACTCTTTTTTTAAACTCCTTCTTGACTTCTTCCTATTGCACATGAAAAGGAAGGCCAATACACATGTACAGTGTACAATATATCCTGTTGACTATTGACTACTCTCTCATTCCCAAAGGTTTAAGCTTTTCAGGACAGGATATATTTTTAGAGCTAAAGTGATCACACATTATTCTACAAATTGGCAACAATAATATTTTTTTCAATTATTGCTACATTGTTAAAATGAAACAAAAAGTCTCTGAAAACAATGAATGGGCGAGAATGTTGTCCAAAGTTGACACATATCAAATTTCATATTTCATGACTACACCTAGTTTTAATAGTACAACCTACTGCATGTGCATTGATGAGTTAAATTTGAAATGTTTACCTTGATTGAGATTTGTAACAAATTTCAATGTTTTCAGCACAGCCCCATAGGTATGATTTGTCACCAAGATCTGGTCACCAGGACTGAACTTGAAGGATTTCACGATGCTGTTTGTTGCTGAAATAATGACAAGGAAGAATAGTACAGTCACAAATTTGTGTTAGTTACATGTGGCACGCCAGAAACAATATCACCCATTGATTTTGTCATGAAGGCAATCTGACACATTGATTCTGTGGACAAAATCACTCCCAAGACCGATTCCATGGACAAGATCACTCCCAAGTTCCCCGTAATATGCATGGGCAAGAATGTTGTTGAAAAGTTGCCAAAATTGCAAATCTTTATAATCAACAATGATTTTGAATATCTCAACCTTTTGCCAATTCAAGGATTTCATAGTAATTTTCCTTTTAAATTCCTGGCATCACAAGCAATTGAGCCATGAAAAAAACAAAAAAGAACAAAGGTCAATTGTACAAATTTATAAAAACCCACCAATACGACTACTGGAAATGAAAATTATGTGATCATTATTGATTCATGCACCAACGGGCCAAAAAAGGGCGTTCATAAAGCGCCTCCATCACACTGGCAGTGATTACCGGTACATGTATTCTTAAATGCTTAAAATGGGACTTCTCCATGTTTAAATCAACTGTGGGATGTTGTACCGTGTGCTAACTATGAACAGGGGGGTGGAGGGTGTTTCACAAAGTTCCTAAGTTGGACTTATCTCTAAGTTGGACTTAACAATTATGGAAAGCCGTTACCATCTCTGAAAATATTTTGTAAACGTTATTTTAAAAGGCATAAAATGTTGATTCAAATCATTCATATTTTCTATTGTCAAGGAGATTTCATGTTCTTGATGTGGAATTTATAAAAAGTCTAAAATACTTGAATTTTCGCTTTTGAATATATTTTATTTTATTGCTACAAATGGTTCTCCATCATTTTTAAGTCTAACTACCGGTAAGAGTTAAGTTCAACTTAGAATTTTTGTGAAACACCCCCCTGGTCTGTTTAAATACTTACCAGTTGTAACGTTTTCAACTAAGACCAGATTCTCCGGCTTCGCGCACACAAACTCGGCAACGTTCTTGACCGCATCCTTGTACATGCCATCTCTACGGAAGCGACACCACATCTCGGGATTGGATTCCCGTTCATCCATCATTCTGAAAAATACGGAACATCATCATGCATTTAATTAATTTGCCTAATGAGTCCGTACCCTCAAGTCAAATAGAACAGCATGTTTAAATAGGGAGATGGCACTTATATTAAACAGAAAATAATGTTTGTACACGACAAATGGGAGAGTTATCCACATCTACATGTACGTCACAATCCACTAACCAAACTGCCAATTTGAGATTCACATAGACTTAAAGTGATCTCATATTTCAAACATTCATAACTTTCTTATTATTGGTCCAGTTTATTTCAAACTTTCGACATTCTGTTTTCCTCATTTTTCTGCTTTCAAACAAATGAACTTATTACAAGGGTTGGATTGCCCCTGAAAGTTGACAGCTGTTTCCTTACTTCCAAAGGTCACTGGCAAGTCAGGAAATGCAGTGACTAAGAACAGGTGTGAATGTAGCACAGGAACTTTGCACACATGTAGTATCAAATGGCAATATATGCCTGGGTATCTGAGTTTAACTCTTTACTGTTTGGCAGCGTTGTTAGCGCTGGACTGCCACAAAAACTGATTTACAGTGTACTAACATACATGTATATCTAAATTCACACATGTATCTTCCCTGGGGACCTAGTGATGAGCTATTCCATATAACCTGTTTTGAATGAACTATAATACTTGGAATCCAGTCTGCAACCATTATTTATTGCTAAATTGAGCAAGCCTCAGGTTTTCAAGAACAACATTTGTTTCAAAATCATGCATACAAATTTGGATACCGGTATGTTAGTAAACAGGTATTTTAAAAAATGTGAGTAAAGTTCACTTATGTAGTCAGCTGCAGAGCTGAACAAAGAGGGGAAAAAGAGGAGAAGTTCCTAGATGAACAATGCAGAAAGCAAGATCAATTAGAAAACAAACCCAAAGTGAGGTGGTTTAATTTCAACTTTCTAAAAACTGAAAACTCTTGAGATGACTAAAGCAAGTTTTTAATTCCTTCCCTGTACTATGGGTGGCAAAACCTGCCCCCAAAACTCAAATGTTGTAAAAATGTGTTTAAATTACAAATGGCCCTCCTCAGCATCTCTTAAACTTTATTCATGTACAGCATGCTTGATTTCTAAGTTTTAAAAAAGAAGCAAATAATAATAATGCACAATTTTTTTTGTCTTGACCTCCGATAATTATCTTAAAAGCTTGGTAACACATTTTTTTATTCCCTTGAATATGGTTTCTCTCTAGAGTAGTGGCTCCGGTCTGCGGCCGATCGGCGGGAACTGCCGATTCTATTTTTATGCAAATACTCACAGAATACTTCAATACCCTCAATATAGAGTCCATATATACTTACTTATTAAATAGAAGTCACAAATAACCTAACTGACCCACAGCGTGGTCAGCATTGACCACGTTTCGAAATGCTTCGAGTTCCCCGGTTTGCGGCACGCGTACGTCACAAAGCTTTATGCGCTACGTCACGATCAAAGCATGTACCAAATTACTACGGGTAACCCAAATTCTCATGTTTATCTGTTGCTATGGTAAATTTGTCAAGTTTTAAACAATTTCACCTTTTCCTCGAATGAATCATCCCATACGGGGGTACGTACTACTAGAAACTATTGGGGCATAGCGGGTACATACATCAGCACACATACCATCATACACGATCCCGCATGTTATGTGTGTATTGACACCCCCCGCCGCAAACCAGAAAAACACGTAATTGCGTGCCGGTTTGCGGCCACCCCATGCAACTGGCCATGCGGTGGCACAATCAAAATATCTGCGATAGGAGACAGACCACAGCCATCATACTTCCACAAAAACATCAAATTTCACCTCCAATCGGACAAATATCGGACAAATAGAGCTACAATATTGATCTAGTCATGCCTCGATCTCTTAACTTAAAAGTTAGCACCTGCTGGAATTTTCATCGGCGACTGGTGCCGTAGATTTCCGACATCGCTGACGGATACTCCGTACCGACAGGAGCATCTGCTACGGACCTTTTCGGCAAAGCAGAACTTACCGGGGAATCCACGGTAGGTTTCAATGATTATTATCGAGTCATATTTATTTAATTTCGAAAACAAATACCCCTGGCCGCAAACCGGGCTATGCCGCAAACTGGAGACTCTACTCTATACTAAACTAAAGGAACCTGTACATTAAGACCACCTGGCTATAAAGACCACTTTCTTTTCATGCCTGCCACGAGCGGTCATTATATACAGGTTTTCACTTCACAAACCTTTTCTGTGCTCTGAGCACTCTCTGCGGAACGCCGCCATAAGAGCCATTATTCAATGGATGGAGATTATCAACCAAAGAGTATTCCCGAGCACGCAGGCTCTTCCCAAGTTCTGGCAAAGCATCACTTTCACAAACATCAGTAGTCTTCTCTTCCTGCTCATCTCCCGTTGCCCATGATGCAAGTCGTCTCAGAATCTCATAGACGACCACAGATGCACAGGCAGAGATGGCGGCTACAGCCACAGTGCATTTCCTTTGAGGCATCCTGTTTCACTTGGATTAAATTCCCTGGATTAAGTTCCCTAAAAGAAAAGAACATAAAATTGTGTTTTGTTATGATTTACCGGTGTGTTGGCTCAGTCAGTAGAGCGTCCGCCTCACAACCGGGAGGTCATGGATTCGAACCCCGGCCGCGTCATACCAAAGGCGTTAAAAGACGGGAGTTGCTGCTACCTTGTAAGGCATTCAACAATAAAGGGATAGAGCAACGTCAATCTGGCGCTGCTCAGTGGCTGCCGGGCTCACGATCAATTGGGCAAAAAGAATTTCCATTTTCGGTTTAACTTAATAAAATTTGGAGTGGACTTTAAAAGATGATTATTATGATTATTACTTTTTCAGAACAAGTAAGCCTAAAAATTCTGACCAACACTGACTTTTAGGGCCTAATCCTAATAATTGTACAAATGCCTGTTGCAGTATTTCTGCATTAGCTAAATAATCTTTTCATTTTACAAACAGAAAACTATTTGAACTAAACTAATCGGTATTGTCGCAACTCGCAAGGTCACTTAAGTCAGTATCATGTTGGCAAAGCAAAATCAGCTGTTTTTTGTACACCACATCTTTGCTTGCATTTCCAGTCATTCATGAGCAACATTGTAAATCTTGGAGGTGAGCATTTCCAACATGTAAATAGTGTTCACCACACAAAAATAATAATCAGAAGAGGATGTGAAATATGACAGAAAATTTGAAGCATTTGAATGTACATGAATAGAGTCTAGTCAATACACTCACAACACGCAATTGCACACAATCATGCCGACACGGCTGATCGGCAAAGTTGACAGTAGACTCACAATTTGAATTTTTAAATTATTCTTTCTAACATCGAAAAGTTGAAAAAATTGTATTTTACTGCTATTTAGGTGTCATCAATTGTCACTAAAGTACCGATTTTGAGTGAAATTAGTTGAGTTTTGTACAGTGGTGTTTGAAATGTTGAGAATCAAAAGCACAGCTTTTAATACACATCCAGGATAGTTATGCACCTATGTGTGCCAATATATGCTAGATGATCAACCTTTTCTGTTCAATTCCACGTTTGTTTCACAATGCAATCGCATGACCAGAACTGGTCTAGATCTATACCTTTTAACTCTTGACCGATTTTGAAGCGTGTTGCATGAGCAGAAAACTACAAAGAAAACTCCTCAATCAAACTCCAAAGAGGCAAATCCTTAGTATTTAGTAATGTGCACTTCGTCTTCGTAGTAAGGTTTGTTGCATGTGCTGGAATGTGCGATTACTCCGACATAAAACTAAAAGTAAACTAGATCTAGTTTAAAGCCTATAAATATTAAAGGTGGTTTTGTCACCCTAGCAAATGCAGGCCAAGTCATAATGCATGGTTATATCAATATCTTAAACCATTTCATTAAACCACCAAGCCTGCAACGTAACTTCAACTGTTTATTTTGCTGCCCTTGCCAGCACTGCACTTTGCACTGGCCACTGCCAGCTGCATGCCCTCGCCCGTGCCTATGCCCTCGACGCCAGGCCAGACTCGACACAGTTCAACTGAGCTCAGCCTGCAATATCAAGCGGTACGCTATCATTATTATTTAACTGCATTTTTGCACAATTTTCCATTTTAAATTATACGTATTAATAGTTATATATATATCCTGTGAAGTAGCTAAATGAGCCTACCTTTTTACTTCGTCACGTTGATGTTGTTTACCCATTTACTAGTAGTATTAGTTACCCGATTAGTTACCTTCTTTCAGTTTCACTTTCAGTCACTCGGCTGGCCTGGCCTGGCCTGGGCCTCTCATCATAGCTCTGTCAACAATTAAAGTCACGTGATGACTAGCATGTCACCTGACCTAGTACCAATCTACCATGCGTGCTCAAGACAGAACTTCTTCTTCTTCTACTTAGTACTTCTTTGGTAATACTCATCAACGCCTGTTCAGCATCTAGATGAGGGTAGGGTAAAGCATAGAGTTGTTATATACATCTATATGCGGTACAGTTCCTGAAAAGGGAACTAAAACGGGCTTGAAATGCTCCAAGGAATTAAGGCAGTTCAACGATGATTTGAGGTAGCTTCTTCTTTTTAGGCTTCTTCGTCTTCTTCTTCTTCCTCTTCTTCTTTTTCAAGAACTTGGTTCAAGAACAAGAAGAAAAATAAAAGAAGAAGAAGAAGAAGAAGAAGAAGAAGAAGAAGAAGAAGAAGAAGAAGAAGAAGAAGAAGAAGAAGAAGATGAACTTGAAGAGAAATAGAAGGAAATTAAGGAAGAAGAAGAAGAAGAATAGAAACATGAGGCTTTTTTCTTCATTTTACTTTAAATATATATATTAAAAATTCAAGTTTATTTGTCTTTCTTCCAACGTACATAACACATGTAACACAATTTAACAAATTTATAGCATGTGCCAGAGCACATACACAGTTATATAAGGAACAAGTCATATAATGCATTTTAGTGAAATAAAAAAAAGACGAGGAGACCTTAAAGCTTAGGAAAAGTCAGGTCCCTCGATCAGACCAATATCATATATATTATTAAAAAAAACAGCCTGGTTATATAATATATATATATTTTTTTAAATACAAGAAATGTTCGTCAAAAGCGCTTGAGTACTAAAACAAATAACTATATAGACATGGTTTAACTAAATCATCATAGAGAAGAGACTTTGTACAAAAGGAGGCGATAAAGAGTGATAAAATCATTGGATATAGAAATGGAAAGAGGGGGTGAAAGAGGGAAAGAGAGAGAGAGAGAGTGAGAGAGAGAGAGAGAGAGAAAGAGAGAGAAAGAAAACACCTGATAAAATTATAAAAGCTGTCTAGAGGCGAGAAAGGGGAAGAAATCTAAACAGGTGCCCCTTTCCTTCGACAGGCGCCCATATTCCTTTGTAAAATGTGCCCCGGCTATTCATCTCATGTGAGTGCCCTTTGCAGGTACAAGACGTGCCTCTTATACCACATCTGATAAGTGACCCTTCACCTTGTTATATTGCCTCTTTTAAAATCTGAGAGGTGCCCCTTATATTTTGACAAGTGCCTCTTTTCCTTTGTATTCCCCTTTTTCATTCTTATAAGTTCCCCTTTTTCATCTCCGGTGAGTGCTCTTATTCAAATTTGAGAGGTGCCCTCTTTCTCTGTGAAATAAGGGCTCCTTTTTATTTCCGATAAGTGCCCCTTTTATCATTTAGACAAATGCTCCCTTTCCATTTTTAGTAATTACCATTTTCCTTCTGATAATTGCCCCTTTTCCTTTGTAATAAGTGCCCCTTTTCTGTTCTCATAAGTGTCCTTTTACATTTCTGGTGAGCGCCCCTTATCAAGTGCGTGGAGTTCCCCATTTTTACCTCAAATAATTCCCCTTTTTACTTTGAAACATGCTCCTTTTCAGTGTCCTTTTCCCATTTGGATAAATGCCCCCTTTTCCTTTCACCATAAAATGTACTCCTAATCTAAAGCGCCCAAGAGCAACTTTTTCTTTAAAGGTAATACAAAGTTTTGGGAAATTTTGAAAATCGGGTGGATAGTGAATCTTTACAATTTTGATATATTTTGATGCCCCTGTGGATGTTTTATAAGCACTACAAAAATTAGCCCCTAAAACACTTCTGCTTTCGAGAAAAATTGAATAAAAAAATTTACCGGTGCTCCTGGTAAATTTGATAAATTTCAAATAGCGCCTACGGCCTTGCAATAGTAGTTGCGACCATGAGAATTTCAGAATATGTAGTTGTGATATATAATTTCCAAACGAGAATAGCTAATCGGTCGATTTTCGTCAAGAAACATTGTTTCATAGCTTAATTAATATATTGACCTTGAGAGGGAGCTTTACAACATATAGAGTTTATTATTTACAATTTCATAACTTTAGACTCGATTTCAACCGCAACAATGATCACTGAGTATTGTAGGATCGCATATGCTTCCAAAATGTTCAATTGAACCAAATTTATGAACCCATACCAAAACTTTGTATTTCCTTTAATATCACCCAAAGCTCGTTCGCTACTCTCGCTCGCACTTAAAGTTGATATAATTTTGTTTCTTATTAAAGGTCTTTCCATTCTTTCATGATTAGATTGTGCTTAAAACCCTATCAGGATTGTTTTTTTCCTTTTTTTATGAGATGCATTTTTTCGCACTTCGACCTCACATATCCTTAAAATTTGCTCGTAAATGAATTTGTAAACCATTACACCTTACTGCAAAGTATATGGTGCCTTAGTAGTATTTTTGACAATGTACAGCGAGAAACAAAATTGAACTCATCCCTGATAATGTACATTTAGTCTATGTATATACGGTATTATACCACTCTCTCTAAAAAAAAAATTGCTTTTAGGTTTCCTTTGGTAGGCGTCCTTTTTTGTTGGTGCCCCCAGTAGAGGATCCAGGGGGGGGGGGGGCTGCCCTCCCCCTTGAGGAAAAAATAAGTGTAAAAACACGTTAATTTTACCTGTTTTGGGAGTTGGGGCCCCCCCCCCCCCCTGGCGCTCAAGGGGGGGGGGGGTGCAGATTTTCAAATTTTATTTTCGAGAACAAAAAAAAGTGCTCACTACCTGCTCGATGAAGCCAGTGGCCCATGACCCCTGAGCACTCAATACCGTGTGGGAGTCAGTTTGTGGTCAACTTCTTTTATGAGACAAATCAGTATAGTACGATAATACTCCGTAAAGAAGAAGAAGAATCGAAGCAAACGTTTCCATATGCAAATTTTCGGGAGAAAAAAGAAAAAAAATTGGGCCCCCACCCCTAAGAAATCCTGGATCCGCGCCTGGGTGCCCCCCCCCCCCCGCCACTTTAAAAGACGCCACTCCACCCCTTGATTTCCAAAGCTGACGACAGCTATACCTATATGTAGGACCAATGTTGTCAATATATTGATAATTCTGTTTTCACGTCACTGTTGTTTTTATTAAAATAAAACAAACAAAAACCAAAATTCCATCCAACTGCCCCAATTTTTGAGAAAGATAGATCTAATTCATTTTGAAAGTGAAAAAAAATCCTGCGTCTATCACCAATGTGCATGTTTTGTCAATATATGCTGTCGATACATGTTTATTTCTATATTACACATACACTTTGTTATACCTTCAAAACTCCCCAAAAGCCTTATTCCGGAGATGCCCTTCGAGTGGCCGTGGGTTGGCGTCACGTAGCTGCGCAACCATTGTCATACCGCCTAAGTTTTCGGAAGTAGATCTTAATCGTTGCCCAATTCATCAGCCGTCTGTATTCACTTACGTGCAAATGCGTGGTTGCAAACTCGCTTTGGGAATCAATTATTTACTCGGCTACGTAAGCTATTTCAACATTGTCGGTGTATAATACGTGCATTATGTATGTACTGCAAGAGGATTTCGAAAAGTTGTTGACAAAAAGGAACACAAATTATTATCTGCTTCACCTTTTGACAGCTGATGATGTCACACAATGGAGAAGAAATTTTCAAAGTTTGGAGGAGAAATGAAGAAGCAGGTCAGGTCTGATTTTAATACATGATAAATGATAGGATTCTTAACCGTGCTCTATTTCCGTCGAATCGCATCGCGACATGCATCGACACTTGCACTGCACTGCCAACTAGGGCTAGGGCCTAGGCGTTGGCTGCCGTTACCTCCCCTGGCCGTGGCGTGGCCTTGACTTTCTCCGGTTCGGGAATGGAGTAATTAAGCCATTAAATTGAATAATAATAATAAGTGTAACTGTAGCTGTAGTACACCATAGCTCCAGTAGCATAGACAGAAATACCCGTACATTAATTGTCATTGTTTTTTAGGAATAGGGGTGAAACTGAGACTGAGACTGAGTGAGATTGAGTGAGAAAGCCAGAATTCAGAAGATTGGACAAACAATAATGAGATACAATAATGATTTTTTTGTAAATTTGTAGTATCAATATCATGTTAGCATGTTTAGATCTAGGGAATTTTAAATTGGCTGAATCGGTAAACTAATCTAAATGATATGTAGTCTAGTCTATATAACTTTCCACAATCAAAGCCATTGATGATTGAGCGCTGTAGCCTGTAGCCTGTAGAATCAACTGAGTTTACACTCTCCCATTGAGCGGCTTCAATTTAAAGTTGCTCAAGCTTGGGTTTATAGAGGGCAGCACACTGAGCCAACGGGTATTACGCTCCAGCGCATACTAGTGTCTCTTCATGCATACGTCCATACGGGTGCGTAAAACCCGTTGGCTCAATGTTCACCAAGTTGCCTACTACTTCATGAATGACTATATTATATAATGACGCATGAACATCTTTAAGTGAGAGAGGGCTCACTTAACAAAGAGTGCAATGACAATGCCAATACGTAATATTGCACAACACGCTGACATGTCAAGCTTTAAACAGGTGATGCACTTCACACATAATAAACTGACGCACACTTCAGTACAACTTTCCAGATTGTAGAACCTTAAATATGACGAAAATGAGAATTTTTCAAACTTTAGTAAGACGCTGAAAAAGTTGTAACAAATAAAAGGTTTGTCTGAAATATCATGATTTTGGTATCAGTAGGACGTATCAGATAAAAACAGAAATTGCAAGCTTTTTCCTCGCACCAATATCTTGATTCTTATCGAATTCATGACCGACAAATGGAAGATTGGCTATGACTACGTCATAATCAACTGACTAATTTTAGATCTGCACAAGAGTAACAATTTAACAATTCAAATGTTCATAACTCCCAAATATTGGTCCAATTTATTTCAAAATTTTGCCATTCTGTTTCTCCTATTTTCCAGCTTACATGAAAATGAACTAATACAAAAGTCAGATTGCCCTTTTTGATCATTTATTTTCTTTTTCTTTTTGAATTTCTGGTTTCAGTATTGGTGGAGCCCACTGCTGCTGCCATGGCCAAACTAGATGAAATCCAGTTTTCGGTTGAAAGTATGAAGCCAGCCAGTTCCTTCAACGTGCAGTCAGTATGGAATCCCGAAAGCTCTACACCCCCTCCGAGTTCTCCAATCGGGAGGAGTCCGTCCAGCTCCAAAGCATCACCATACACGGAGCTTGAGACAGAGCCACCGCTGTCTACAGTCAGCATCCAGAAAACGTCTGCTTGGTGAGTGATTGTACAACGATAGACAGAAACAACCGTCGAGTATGGGTCATTCTTTAATAAAACTGACATTTGTCAACATTCCCCATCAAGGCGGTCAGAGGAGCCAGATGTGATCTCAGCGGAACAACCGTTGATATCAGAGACTGAAGCTTTAGGTCTAGTACAACGCATGCTCTACATGTAGCTACAATCACTCTGCG